>FN648436.1:104591-131984 GCA_000310025.1 Ectocarpus siliculosus
TGGGGGTCCTGGCTCTCGAACTAGATGTCTTGGGGCCAACGGGGGCAGGGAAGGGAGGGGCATGGGGGTTGCCTCTGTTCGTGCTGCTCAACACGGCCGCAAGCCTACAGGGGGAGGAGTGGGGGGGTGGGGGTGGGGGGGGCATGCGCACACAGGGGACACAGGGGAGGGGGGAGCTGGCGGCATCAGACAACACCTATCCTTATCAATTCATGCTTCTTCCGGGAAACACTCGACAGATTTTCACTAACGACATCGGATCCAAACCTGTTTCACCAAGCGCTGAAGTAAAACAGACAAGACAGGAGTATACAACTCCCATCTGTCGCACGCGCAACACTCATCTCCTTAAAAGGGCAATCAATCCTTGGCTAGTCAACCTTCCGTCGCTTCAACTAGAACCCACACCCGAAGCATCCACCAAGTCCCATCTGTTGTTGCTTGAGTGGCCCCTCTCCGGAATCGTTTCGAAATGGCGCCCCAATTCGTGATCCCTATGATGAAGCGAAGTGATTTCGCCGTGGGGGACACAACATGGAACGCCACTACGAAACGGTTCCAGAGAGGCGACACTCAAGCCACAACACATTGGGCAAGTTACAGGGCAATCGATGCTTGAGAAGTCCACCTTCCGTGATTTGCACTAGAACCGACACCCCGAAGCTCCGTCAAGCCCCGGTTGTGACTCGAGTGTCCAGATTCGTTTCGTACTGGCGCTCCATTTCGCAACGCGAAACGGTGCCCTACGACGAGACATTTCAACGCGAACTGATTCCGTAGACGGGACACTCCAGCCACAATAGCTTGGCGCTTCGACCGCTACGACAGACCAACCCAACGAATTACCTCTGGGGGAGACCCGCAGCCGAAGCTGCTGCGTCGCGGAGCTTATCCGAAGTTGAAGCCGCCCTGGTTGGGCTGCGCGCCGAAGGTGGTGTCAGTCCCTGCTTGTGTCGGCTGCCCGAAGGCGAACTGCTGGGCGCCCTCGGCCTCCAGGGGTGCGATGCCGTTGTCCTCCTCGTCCTCAACCCCGAAATACCGCTCGAGGAGCTTCAAGGCCTTGTTGTAGATGTTGTTGTTGTCGTGCATCTGGAGCTGTTCGATACGTTCCATCCCTCCGCACTCCATGATGTACGTGGCCATCTGGTTGATCTCCTGCCCCTGCGCCTTCGCTTCCGTGTCGCCAGTCTGCAACACACGTCCACAACGGAGCAAACAACACAATACAGGGCCGTTGAGAAAACAACAACGTCCGGAAACTCCACGAGCCCAGAGGCAGGATAAGTGGTCTGCGCGAAGTCTAAGAGTCATCACTCTCTTCGTCCCCTACTGCTTTGCGCCTGTAACAGCCAAAAAGCGTCCACAACGCTTTTCAATCTTGTTTGTCGCTGGGTGATGACAATCGCCGTCAACCTGGCTGCGATAGGGGCTACGGCAGAGCAGGTACTAAATACCAACGGATCAAAGTGTTGGCCTCATCGCACCTTGAGGATGTTCTCGAGACCCTCGAGCGCTACCGTAACGATCTTAGCGTCATGGACTTCAAGCAAGTCCGACAGGGGCGGGATGCAGCCCTCCGTAACCAGGTACTTGATCTGCTCCGGCTTGCCGCCACTAGTGGCGTTCGAAATTGCCCACGCTGCTTCCTGGAGGGGGTGGAGCGCGCGCAAAGTTGGCGACAAACGCACGTGGCACCCGGGAGCGCAGCAGTTGAAGGCAAGTGACAAAAAACATGTTCAAATAATTCGAATGGGCCCTGTTGTACGCGCGCGAGACGAATTTTCGCTTGTTCGGGGGTACGGCAAGCGCGGTTAGACTAGACAGCACCCCCCCAACACTCTGGCGGTTTCGAGATAGCCAAGAGGGTCGCCGAGCGCGCACAATATCAGCAGGAACGAGAGGGGACGAGAGTAGAGCCCACAAGGCAAACCCGAACAGTCGCGGGACGCTCACAAGAAGACCCAAGGAATCCGGTCTGGAGGGCCCCGTCGCAAACATCACGCCGACACCAAGCACCGTCAAGACACGAACACCAACAATGACCTCGGACATGGACCGGCTTCGCGAGAAAATCAAGATAACGAGGAACTACAGAACGGGGAAGGGGGTACCCAGACCCTGTCCCTACCCCAACTTCCGCGATTGCATTCTTCATCCAACACGTGTGTGTAAAAAACGAAGCATCCTGCGAGAAGGCTACTATCGGTACCGTGGAACCCCACGCACCTTACGGATGTCGAACTCCGCGTTAGACAGTAGCTGGATGAGCGGGGGGATAATGTTCGCGTCGATGACGGCCTGGATCTGCTCCTTGTTCCCGGCGGTGATGTTGGAGATGGTCCAACAAGCCTCCTTGCGGATGCCCTTCTTAGACGAGCTCAGCAGGTTCAGCAGCCACGGCAACGCGTTGAAGTTGATGATGACCTGGTTCGGCGGCGAAGGTGGGTACGAGGGAGGGACATGCAAGTCGGTGACGAGACGAGCAGTTGGAACGGAACGAGTCGGTCGAAGATGTTCCTGCATGTCCTATAAAGTTCATTTACGCCATTGGGTGTAGGTGGTTAGAACCCAATGGCTCCTAGAGCAGTCGGGGCCCACGCATTGTAGGTTGTCGATAGTGCTGCCGATTGCCCCCGCACGCGTCTCCCCTCAACCTCTGTTCGAAACACCAGCACCATCTCAGAAGCATGTTCATAGCATACAGGTAGTTCACAACAACAGTAGCAACCGATGTCACGCACATGATAGTTTCGGAGCACAAAACCATAATACCGTAATCAGCGTAAGTGACACGGCGCACGAAACTCGACACAAACACTCAGGTCTTGGACGTTTTGCAGAACAAAAACTATAACAGAATTTTCAGCAAAAGTAACATGGCGCGCCAAATACTTCGACACAAATATCACGTCTAGGAAATATAAATTTCTCAGCGCAAAACACATATAAAATGCCGTCTTCAGCAAAAGTGACATGGCGCACCATACTCGGTCATAAAATCAGGTATCCGCAAAAACAACGACTGATAAATTTTGTAGTTGAATGTACCCTGATCTCACCTGTGTCTGAAGGTCATCGCCCGTAACGATGTTACCGACGGTCCGCAGCGCGGGGGTCTGTACGGCGGGGGAAGTGTGGATGAGCAGCTCGACCAGGCGCTGGCAGACGCCGGCCTCAATTACGGCCTGGATCTTGTCGTTCTGGCCGTCCGAAAGGTAGCTCAGGGCCCAGCACGCGTCCGTCAGGACCTGGTCGCCCACAAGAAGCAGCAGCAGCAGCAGCGGCGGCAGCAGCGGCACGAGGATGTGGGCGTTCAAAGGAGAGCGGGTTGAGGCTGAGGGTAGCGGCGGGTGCAAGAAAGAACGACGGCGCAATTAACATCAGCGACCAAATCCACATTTGTGATTTTGTTCTGTTCCGTTCTCACGGCGGATTTCTCCCCCCTCTCTTGCACAAGCGCTGCGCTACTTGTCCCGTTATTGCCTCTCTTGGTCATGAAATCAGACACGGGAGCCAACTTCAGACGAGGCCGTCCACGAACTTGGAAATATCTTGGTACAGTAATCGTGGGCAAAGGGCAAAGTGTCCAAGTGTCCGACGTAGACACTTGCCACTCTCGGCCTGTCAAAACTGCCACCCGGACGCCACGACAAATGCAGCTTGCTGCTGTATGTACCCTCCAAGACCACAAAATGCTTCGTCGACGGTCGCCTCTTTACATGTACAACAAAATTTACGACGCTCAGAAGAACAGGGCGGACGTCTATATACTACTGGCAGATAATTTACTCTTCTTAGTTATTGGTTTTAGGGAGGGCGCATATGTACCGTAAACAAATCGAACCCCCGGCGACAAAAAAAAGTCCGCGCGTTGGCGCTCTGCACACCTCCTCGTCGACCGAGTGGATGAGCTGTGCCAAGGTGGGCAAAGCCGGGCGGACGTGCTCGAAGCTGGGCTGCGGCTTGCCGCGGCAGAAGTTCGACAGCGTCCAGGTCGCGTTACGAAGCATCGACAACTTAGATCGGTCCGTCAGCTGCTGGAGAAGGGGACCCATCGCGCCTTGCTGGAGAACCAGGTCGCGACACACGGGGGAGTCTCCCGCGATGTTGCCCAGCGCCCACACCTGTTCACACCACACGAAGGCCGGGGGGGGAGGGGGGGGGGGTACTCATGTAAACGCTGCTGTAGTCGTTAGACCTTGACGTCGCATGCCGCGGGGGATAGGAAACAGTGCAGCGATTGTTGGGTCATCGATGGCGGAGGAGAAGAGGCATAAGCAAGCATTCGAGAGGGGAGGGCATGTGGAGTGTCGTGAGGTAACAGAGGACAGAGGGCAGGTCGTTCTTTCTTGTTCGTGTGGTTCTGCCCATGACTAAAAAAAACGACATGGAAAAATATATCTCGGGTGCTTTTTATTGCAGCAAAATCGGCGAAGCGAGCGAAGACAGCCCCGACAGCCCAACGCCCGATACGGTGAAATCAGCCTAAAGTTGCGGGTGGTGCGAGCCTCCCGTGAGCCGACAAAATACAAACACCAACGCCGTGATGTAGCAAGGTTGCGCAGCAGATGTCTTGGTATTTTCCATCGCCTTCTTGGTGCCGGCTTGAGCCTACGTACGGACGCGCCTTTTCCGAAAAATGGTGGCACCACGCATTGAGGGAGGGATAAGGTGCTTTAATATTTGACACTATCGCTGCTGCTGGAGACCGTTGATGGTGCGGTACATGCGGGACTCGCAGCAAACCATCAAATCAACAACACGCAAGGACAAAAAGACAACACAGCGGCATCGTATCCATACGAGACGCACCGCCTGCTCGCGAACATCATCATTGGGGCTCATCAGCAGGCGCACGAATATCGGCACGGCTCCCTTCTCGATGACCACGCGGGTGTGGTCGCTTGTGCCGCTGGCAATGTTGGTCAGCGCCCAGGCGGACTCGAACTGCAGAGCCGGGTTGTCATCTCGCTGGAGGAACTCCACGAACTTCGGCACCACGCCGGCGTCAATCACGTTTTGGATCGGCGGGTTGCGCTCTGCGAACGGTGTCGATGGTCAAAACATCATCGGCGGCAAGAGGGAGAAAAGGCGTCAGCACAAGCTTTCAAGAGACCACCAACGCTAACTGCAAACCCACGACTGGTCAGTCGACATCTACAAGCCCATCACTTGTTGGTCGCCAGAGCGTTGTATCTGCCGCGAGCTCTTCTATCCCCGAGAACGCCGTTACCAGCAACTCGGCTCGTCCGACGCAAACGTTGGTACGTAGTAGCGGCATCCCTTTTTGCTCAACGAGTCGATGTTCGATCGTGTAAACGAGGTGAGCCTCAGCGCACCACTTAAAAACCAGCAGGTCGTGCACCGAAAAGCCGGGTGCGCAAGCGGCGAGAACACAGACACAGACACACGCACCTATCGAAAGGATCTTCCGGAACGCCGTAGTCGTGTCTAGCTGAACGGACGGGTCCAGGCTCTGCACTCCGATCACGAGTTGAGGCAATTGGTCGAGCTGAAACTCACGCGGCAAGGGGGGCCAACAGATGGCACGAGGGCGGGTATGAAGTAAGGGGGAAGAGATCGGGGTAATGCTCGAATCGCACATGGAGTATGGGGGTAGAAGGACTACGGTGGGGATTGGGAGAGTGAAAACAAGTCACGCCTCCGAAACGCTCCCCAAACTGCTGTCATTTCCACCAGCGCGTGTAGCGGTACGTGGCCCACGTGTTCATCTGGATGTGATCCCCCTCGGCGACAGCGGTAGTAAGACGGTTGGCGTTTGCATGGAAACCTACCCAGTGTGTTCGGCGCCCACCAAATCGCCACCAATAGGCGCCAGCAAGGCTTACCATGTATCACGCCTGCAGAGAGTTCAGAACCTACCGGGCCGCTATACAAACCAAAACCGTCGTCCGAAAGAGATAAACCCGTGAGTCCAGAAAAATTAGCGAGGATTCACGCACAACGGGACGAAGCGTCAAGACGAAATCGACACAGGGAGGAAGACAAGACTTACTTTTACTCAAGTCGCGACCAACAAAGAGACAAGCAGCAGGTTGTGCTCACGAAAACCAACACACGGAAAGGCAGTAGGCACATACTATCCGACACACAAAAAAACCTACCCGCATGTGGGCCGGGGTGTCGACGGCGTTGGTCCCCGCCGCCGGCGCGCCACCTTCGGGGATGGTGGCGAAAGAGAAAGCTCCCAGCGTGTCCCCCGCGGCGCCCTTGCGTCTCCGCTGGTTGAGGCGCTCCTCCTTCTTTTCTTTGCGGATCTGGACCTGTGTCTCGCTGCGGCCGCGGCGGGCTTCATCCCTACCTACGCCGGCCTTAAACAGCTTCGCGCGCTGCAGGTAGAGGGGAAGGCCGTCGTAACATTACCATCGTTTAGTAAGTCAGCCGCATGTCCATAGCTGTGTGGCACTACAGCTTGATACAGGGGTATGCATGTCGTAGGAACATTTTATTCTTTTCGCCGAGTTGTTGACGTTTGAGGTACTGTATTGCAACTGCCTTGATCCAAACTACTGCTGTGTGCAAACATGCGAACTACTTGAACTTCCGCAAACCCAAAGCTTTGAAGGCGTAGATATGCAATAAAATTGAGACGTATGCATACGTGTATTCACACGACTTTGCACAATGACATCACTCGCACCACAGACAACAGTAGTGGCTATTGCTATCGACGTTTTGCGGAGGACAGGTGACGTCAAGGGTTGCACTTGGACAAGGAGGGGGGGGCAAAGCATTTTCCTCCCTCGCTGTTTCGTAGTCTATTGCGTGTGTACGTGTTTTTTCCTATTTAATAAGTTTGACGAGAGGGGCGCCGAAGAGGGGGGATGACATCCGGGAGCACCAACAAAGTGTCAGTGTTGCGGGGCTGTAGCGACGGGAATGCGCAATACTTGTTGTAATGTCGTTGATTATCGTATCTACCCTCCTAAAAGAAGGCTGGCATGTTGATTTATTTTGCAGAGTTGGTATGGTATCACGGCCAAAAAAAAAGCTAATGACAGCAGCGGCTCCGTGATGACAGCATCGGCTCCGTGTGCGTCAATGAACAGCAAATCGAGAGCCCCGCCGCAGGGACTTCCGCCACGAGATTGTTTTTTTCCGACTGACAAACACGAACGAATAATTCATCTCTACCTCCCACAGATGAAAGATTCCGGGACAAACTACAGATGAATTCACAGCGTTCAACGACCAACCTGTGTTCCTACTGCTGTTCCCCATACAGCCATATTTCCCTTATGAGTGACAGGCTTCAACGAAGACAGCAGTAGTCTCGGTGGCCATTCTTGTGTGGTATCTGACTGACTTTTGAAACTGTTCGCAAAAAAACACAAGGGGAATGGCGTGTGTTGTACGTCGCACGAGAGAGGCAGACGCGACTGATCCACCTTCACCAACCAAAATAAACGGATCGCTCCTGGATGTCTCTGCGCTGTACCACAAGGCGACAGCAGTTCAAGGGTCTGAGTTCAGGAGGGAACGTGATCCCTCCGTCATGCCCGTGCCGGGCAAACCGGAAGGCAATCGCTCTCTTCGCTCCTCCATGGGTCGATTCTGCTGTCTTTGTTTGGCGGTGGTACAAAAAATTTGAAAGGGTAAAACAAGCGCGAAAAACTCCAAATCAGAAATCAAAACTAACGGGGGCAAGCACACGGCACACCCTCCCACGATAGCGACAGGTTGTGAGGCCGTTCTCACCCCCCTCTACGCAAGGATGGTGCCGTGATGAATGTCCCGCGGGTTCGCACGTGGCGGTCAACAAGATGCGGCAACGCACAGAGCCCTTGACCAAAAAGGCATGGCCGAGAGAGGGTAGGAACAAACTCAAAGGGACCCAAGACACGAACCCTCCGTAGCGCCTGACGGGCGAAGCCGCTACCCCGATCAAGGTAGCCACATGCATGGCACCAGCGATCCGCTCGACCGGCCGTGAACCCGGCATGATGTGAGGGGGCTATGTGGAAGCACACGCGACATGATGATGTCGGATCAAAAGAGGCGACCCCTCTCTCACCTCCGCCTCCTTGTCCTTCCCCATGTAGCTCGCCATCGCGGTGACGAGATTTTTCGATATCTACGGCGTAGGGACGAAGAGAGCGCAGCACGCGCACGGGATCACCAGAAGATCGAAACCAACAGGGCACGGGAGTAGATAGGATGCCTGGCGACAGCTCCTTTCACACCTCGACCAGTTTTGTTTTGTTCGGCGCTGTTTCATTTACCCCCGTCGGGGAGGAGGCTTTTCCCATCTCGGAAGGCAGAAAGGGGACAGGGGACACGTTCTAGTTTGCGGGCTTGTTGTCTGCCAAATGTCTTCTTGTGTCTGAGTTGGTCAGCGAGCGGTATGCAATGAGCCGCCAGCGCTGAAACATCAAAGTACCCCGTGTGCGATTGGTTGGGGTGGGTGTCATGAGCAGTGATTGCTGGCACCATTCTAAGAAGGTCAAGGCAGAACTCATCACTCGGCTGCTGTCGGAGGAGCATCATTAACCACAAACGCTGGGGGCGTGAGAGGCCCGCATGTTTTGTTTTTTTTTCATGTTTTTTGGAGGAGTTTTGACCAACAAACAAACCTCGGCTTCACGGCACACAAAGCCGCCATCAGATTAGATGTACATGCAGTCTAGTGCGTTTCGTCATGGTACGCGAACCATGAATAAGTAAAAGGATATATATCCACAAATTGCATGTCTGTTTGGGAACGGTATTATCTTATCTCGAATAATATATAGCGGTAGTCTTTTTGTGTGGTTGTCATGTGCATGGTCTGAATATATATGCAAAGACAACAGCGCGGAGGGCCACAACGAGCACAACTTCTTGTTGTAGACTAGTCCACAGACGCACCCAAGAAACGCAAACAATCAAGATTGTCCACGGTGTCTGGGTTGATTGCATACCATGCATCACAATGAAATGAGGTGAGGCCCGCATGAAAGTCTCGAGTTGTCTCGAGAGAAGATTTCAATGCGTCCGTCCATGCATAGACAACGAGGCCGTTCAATTGACGACTCGGGGTTTGCCCTGCCACGTGAGAATCCATGACACAACCGCCATGGCCTCGCCCAAATCCCACCAATGCATGCGAGACACTGCTTACGCCTCACCACGCACAGACAGAAGGCACCACCAGGAGCCGGTTAGTATACAGACCCATGTACCCTTGCGTGTAGAGGTCAACCGAGGCACAATACTCGCTTGGGGCGTATCCAAAGCATACTACTGCTGTGTAGAGCAATCGTAACGAACCGAGATGGGTGGAAAGACGAAGCTAGTCCGCCCGTGAGTAAGCATCGAAACAGACCGAGGTGAGTGGGAAAACGAGCTAGTCCGCCCGTGCGAAAGAGCGCAAGCCAACAACTCGTCTCAAAGTTGTTCCGCATTCCATTCACTTTGTGGCGCCAAACACCATGAAGGAGATGTTACTTCAACTGACTAAGCCAAGCGGACCCACCATGCCAGCAGAAAAAGTCCTTCAAAAAACAAAAAAACATCATCCCTAACCTCACAACTCAGAAACCTATCAAAATTGTTGAACCTAACGGCGCCAGACACATCGAGCTAGCTCTAGGAATGAACGCTCGAACAGAGGTATTATACAGATCCACAAAAACCGTAAGGCCTCTCATCCGAGACAAAATGCTCAAGTCGACATGAGCAAGGGCAGCTAATGCTGTCTTCTCCCTCATGCCTCGAGGGCCTTGAGGGCCTCCTTGCTGTGGGCGGCGCCGTCGAGGAGGTTGTCGTACATGCTGGTTACGACACCGTTCTTGTCCAGGACGTACGTGACGCGGCCGTCGATGGTGCCGAACACCGCGCCCTTCACCTTCCACGCCTTGCGCACCTGATTTCGCCAAGTTCCGGTCAAGCAAGACAAAAAGGGACAACCAACAAAAGGGCTCGGTTGGGGGGACGGTGCAACCTATCGACAAAGAGGGCCCATCAGCGGCCAGGCGCAAGTGACGAGGTACGCGGGTTCGGGGCGTAAAGATGGTCTGGAGAGAGGGGAAAAAATCCACACGTTGCAAAAGGCAAAAAGTTTCCCTCCGAGTCTGGCTTGTAAGGTGTATTCGAAATTGGATTGGGCTGCTGTCACTCGTTCTTGTTCATGGCGCTAACCAAGCGGCCGCTAGATGGAGACTTCCCCGTGCATCCAATAGGCGAGAAGGTTTCCGTCGCTGTCGGCGGAAAGAAACGACGAAATGACCAAGTGATTAGAATTGCTTGCTGCCAATAGCGGTGAGATAGTGATAAGACGCGAACTGGGATCAGCATCTACAGGTGTGCGGTTATCATTGATAGTCTACAAGAGGGACCCGAGTAGGACGTGCCATCTACGGTAGCGAGGAGCAAAGTGATCAACTTTCACAGATTGATGTCTTTGCAACGTCAAGGATGCCACGAGATGTGTACAAGATTTAACCAGCACCAACCGAGTCAAATTGTTACTTGCTTCACTGCAAACAGACGGGGTCAAATGAACGTGCAGCACGGGTGACACCTACGCAACACAGATCCCACCCAACACAGGCCTGTGTGACAAAAACAATGCCTCACGGAAGGTCCCTACCTTGCCGCCGATGTCGCTCAACAGAGTCATGCTCAAGTTGTTCTCCTTCACGAACTCGGTGTGGTCAGCGTCGCTGCTGATTCCGATCACTTCCGCGCCGGCCTTCTTGAACTTTGCGAGGTCGCTCTGGAAAGTCTGGGCCTCTTTCGTGCAGCCTGGCGTGCTGTCCTTGGGGTAAAAGAACACCTGGCCGGCAGTGACAAGAAATATCGTTTGGGGCGTACAAGATTCAGAAGCCGTTACACGTCTACGGGGGACCTGGGGGGTGTATGACGGTGTGGCGGAAGCCCCAGAAGGGTTGTAAGTTTTGTCTCGATCATCGATAAAGGTCTTGAGTTGACCTTATTCCTCTTGCGGTCTCTGGTGAGCCTGCTAAATACAAACACGACATTGACACCGTTAGGCCTTTCGGGACCGACCTTGTGTACTGAAAATCGTTTTGGATGACCGTTCTATAGCTGCAGTCGATCGATCGATCGATCGCTGTCTGACGCCATCGGCCACAAAAAGATCTTGTCCAACCGAGCTCCAACGGCCGTTTGAACTGTTCACTGGTTGCGCCTTACCACCGACTAGGACTTTCGGCGATTTCCCTTGACAGACTGAAGCAGCAACAACGACAGCGCTATTCCCCCCCACGCCGTGTCTTGTGCGTGGTAGGAAATAGGGACCCCGAAGCGATAGGAGGCTCGGGAGTTGAGTTGGCAAGGGTCAACACGCTGTTAAAAAAAACAACCGAGGAAATTGTTTTCTGCAATGCCGCCAGCTTGTTTTGTCGGCGATCCCTCTTCACAGGTGAAAGCAGCGGTAATGCCAAAGCTGTGGCTGTGGCGCGTTTTGGGTGCTTGTCAATAGAGATCACGAGGGGTGAGGACGCTCGCAAATCGAGTCGACGAGCGTCGACAACAACGAAAAAAGGCCTGCCACCGACGAGGCCAGCTTTTTAATACCGCGTCACTTGGTGTCACCTGTTTTTGTTTTTCGATGGCCCCTCTCTGAAGGCCAAGCAACCTCTATCCTCCCACAGCGAGGTTCAGATGGCTCGGGTGGTGATTAGGAGAAATCGGCAGGCTGCGCACTAGAGCAGGGCATCTACGAGATTTTTGCGACGATACAAGTATACTTCCTATCTGGCACCACCCATGAACTTTAACGTGTTGGCTAATTCCTTAATAATTGCGGCCCTACAACCACTCCCTGCGCCTCTTCTGAGGAACTCAAAAGCTCTTCACTTTTAGCCACAACGCTGCGGCGTCGAGCTGTCCCCCTACACAGCGTGCTGTGCCTGAGGCCGGCGTTCCGCACGGTGACAAAACTTATTCTCCTCCGAGAGACCGATTGCGGAGCTGGAATCGCAACAAACTGAGTCTTTTGGGGGCTTTCGCGAGAGCCACGGCCTCAGCCGCGGCCAGCTCCGCCCCAGTCAGCTACATTTGTGGTCTCTGCTGTTCCGGGGTATGGACGAGGACCTCTTCCTTGGATTTCTTCGCCTCTGTACATGCCTGAAACTCGTCTGCCACCACGCCTAGATATAAGCGTGTCTCTCTCTCGTCGTCGTCGTGTTGAGAACGCGCCGTTGACCCCAACCCTAGGAAGTGAAATATGGCGAAGTGCCTGGGATGGGTGAGGTCACCGTGTGCGGGGCACTCAAAAGAGGTACCGTGCCGATGCAAGTACCCCGCACACGGTGGCCTCGTCCACATCAGCCATATCGCCATATTTCCCTTCCAGGTGTTGGGGTCGCCGGCGCGTTCTCAACACGACGACGACGAGGAGCAAGACACCCAGTCGCAGGCGGAGTCCAGTGTGCATCCCGGCAGCAAACGGACTACATAGAAACGGGAGGGGACCCGGGATTACAGAGACTGCGATGCCAGCTGCCCGAGGCTCAGCTGACAGCGGCTAAGGCCGTGGATCTCGTTACAATTCCAGCTACTCTCGGAGGAGAATGAGTTTGTCGCCGTGCTGGACGCCGGCCTCAAACACAGCACGCTAGCTAGGCGGATAGCTCGACGCTGCAGCCTTGAGGCTAAGCGGAAAGCTTACGAGTTCCTCAAAAGAGGAACAGGAATTGGATACGGTGGCAATTCTTTAGGAACTAACACACATGTCGAAATTCATCGGCGGTGCCAGAAATAGGAGTTTTGGTAGATAATCCACCAACGGCGGACTGCTCATTGCTCACCACCACTTTCTTCTTGTTCTTGAAGCTGCTTAGCGCCACCGGCTTCCCGTTCTGGTTGTTGAGCTTGAAGTCTGGCGCCGCTTGGCCGACGGAAACCATCCGCAAAGCCGTGGAGCTAACCCTCTGACAATAGTTGGCATGACACAAAAGAGTGCAAGGATATAAACAAGTTCCGCAACCAAAATTTACATGTACGACTACAGCATAGACCATGCATATCACATTTTCGTACTGCACAAGGCACACGACCAGACTAGACTACAGCAGTATACCAACGAAGGGAGAGCTACATATTACAGCAGTAGATTCTGGGTGGAGAGTGCTGAACCACAAAGTGAACATACACACATACGACGGAGTCGCACAACATGAAATCATTGCGGAAGGCATGGGACAGACAAGGCCATGTCTGGAAGCGCCCCCCCCTATTTTGATTTTGCCCGCTCACTACTGCTGCTGTACACATGAACACGCAGGTCCGCCTCGATGGGCGAACGGCCAGGGGACGACACGTCACCAGTGCTGCAAACATGTGCAATACTTGGATTTTCAGCCGGCCACCACACTGCTGTCCATGCAAAGCGCACCCCGTAATGGCCAAGGATACAAGACGAGTCCGCACTGGTTGGCCTTGTGCAGGAGTCCATATCCCGTGCCCCAGACCTGGACACACCTGTGCTGATCCCGAAGTTTGGAGGGCGGAGCGGCCCAGAGCTGCGGGAACAAATCCGTTCGCCTGACCCACGAACGCCAGAGCCGCGCAAGCCGTCTTCATTCCGAACATCGTTTGTGGATAGAGTCGTGATGAATTTTGTGAGTGCTTGGGGTGCCTTGCGATCGTCGATGGCGTTGTTGCTTGTGTGTGCGTACACGGCTTAGCTGGGAGTGTGGATGATTTCGAAAGCACACGCGCACAAACGCACGTTCCCGAAAATCGAGTCAGCGAAAGTGGACCAACCAATTTCACCCCGCACCGGACATGCCTACTTCATTTTTGGTATTTGGGAATTGCCCCGCACAAGTTTTGAGCGGTGTAGCGGTGTACACATGTGGCAACGTGTGGATCTGCACAGCTATTGTAGCCCACAAGCATAAACCTCCTTGCATCTCTTGATTCTAGGCTGCTAAACACTTCCTCACAATCGCTCTGCCTCGCATGTTTCTCATATGCGACATAACTAACGCCTCCAGAACCAAATTGAACTCCCCGCGCGCGCGCACGACACCCGAAACGTTGTCGGCTGCCGCTGCTGTGCTGCTGTTGCATGCCGGTCAAAGCACACAAGGGACTCGCTTCCACACACGTACTACGATGCTTCGCGTTGTCACATTCGCTGCGGTGGTGGGGTGTTCCAATGGTTTCGTCGCACCGAACGCCGTCCGGGCAGGGAGCAACCCGACTCTCGAGGTCAGTCCGCTTTCTCCCCGACACAACAAACGCACGCGCGTCCTTACCCTTATCTGCGTCGTAGTCATGATTGGGTACATGTTTGTTGTCTCTGGCTGTACTCTGGTACGTGCTTAGACTCTCCACCGTGTACGCTACAGAGTGGTTGTTTCAGGAGCGCTTTGTCACGAGGGCCTTTTGAAAACATGAGTGGTCATGCACATAGAGATCATGCACAACCCTTTCTTGTCTCGTCCTCTATCAGACCCCAGCGGCGCGCCGAAGGCAGCAAGCAGTATACGTGAAACAGGTTGCTTACAGCGGACTTTATTCTGGTACAGCAGTGTTGAACTCTCACGCACTTGCACCGCTAGTCTGCTACCGACATAACTTCTACAAATGTCGATTTATTGTAGTATTGCACTGGACTTTGGTCTTCACCCTCCGGCCCTTCGTTCCTGTCCTTTTCATCGTCGGCGGATCTCTCTCCCTGTATACGGATAAACAGAAAGGCAGGAGGATGGGAGATAGAGAAAAATGCGAGTAGACGGCGGGCATGGCACACAGCGGTAACGGCACTGAGTGCCTGATCGCGTCGACGTTGTTGAGTATATGAGGCTAATCCTCCTAACCAAAGTTAGTGAGCTTTTGGTGTACAAGATAGACGGCCCCTTCTACCCTAGCGTCGGGAGCTTTCTGTTGTTGTTGTTGTTGTCTCTACTTTAAAAAACCGTTCCGGTCTCCGCTCAGTACCTTCTCATGTCCGTATACTACGGTCCAACTGGCGCGGACTCCTTCCGTGGTCACAAGCCAGCTACCCCCAAAAAGGGGGCAGCTTTTTTGTTGGAGTTCGAATTCTAGACCTCCTCTCTCTCTGTGTCCGGTGACCTCACACATCTGACGGAGTGTGTGCACACAGCCCAGCTGGTGCGTTCACGGGATCTGACCCACGCGCCGGGGGAAATGCTCGGGATTCTCGACACCCGTCGTCACTCGTTGCACCCTTCCGAAGCGTTGCCTGCTGTGTTTTGGCACGATTTCAAGTGCAATGGGGCATGCTCTCAACCCTAACCCTAACCCTAACCCTAAGTCACACCTCCAAGCGACAGGAATGATTGGGTGTCAATTCGATGTGTTCAGTGCTCACATCCCTCTAAGCCCTTCGTATCGGAACTGGCCTTGCATATATAGTTCCTCCTCTCTGTGTATAGGGCCGATCTTAACATTGACCTCCATCTGGACGTCCGTACTGTTTGGAACCTCTGCTTTCCGCTACACATTCTCCCCCAAGCGGCACACCGTACGGATGTCAGCGGAAGGACCGTCGGACAGGGCGCAGTTCCTGACGACTTCTGCTGCCGTGGCTGCTTCTGCCGTGATGCTGCCGTTGGTGGCCGTGGCGGATGAGGGGGAGGCAAGAGCGGTTTCAACACTCGTCTTGTTTTTTATCCAGCATCGGCCGCGCTATCCGGCTGACCAATGAAGAGACGTTATGTTTTGTAGCGGGATAACAAACTTGTGTTCTTTCTTATTAGCATCGACGGCGCTGACCGGCTGACCAATGAAACCCGTAAGTCTCAGTGCGGTGTAAAACACGAAGTGCTTCTATAGGCCACTGGGACCCTGTGACCGATTGTCATGGGGGGGTCAACTTGCGTGTGTGCGTGTGTATGCACTGTTGTGGTTGGTTGTGTGCTTGCTTTTTTGAACAGGGTTTTGGTGGAGTTTAGAGCCACACTTGTCTCGCTGTTCGCGTTTTTTTTCTCCTTTCCGCCCATGGGAAGCAGACCGGATCGAAACAGGTGAAGCTCGTGACTACCAAGCTCGGCGGGAAGCTCGAACCTTTCGCGGACGTCTCCAAGGGCTACCGCCTGGCGAAGCCACTGGGATGGAACCGTTACGACGGGACTTCGGGGGAGTACACAGTCAAGATGGTGGACCTCGTTGACCCCACCACACTTATCTTGCTCACCAACTCGCCGGTCAAATCCGACACCGAGGTGGGGAGAGTGTTAGATTTCGAAGATGCCGTCCGTTCCTGCGTGTCAGTTAGATGTGGACCAGGCTATGTAGTTCTAGACCTCCACCTAACTGATCATGCTCAAAAGGAGAGAACCACTGCAACCCTAAGGTTTCTGTGACGCTCGGGCCGCGCGTTACAAGGGCAAACTGCGGTGCAATGTTTCCCCGAAGCATGCATGTAGTCTATCCTCTTTGGTCAGCACTGCGCGATTGCGTCGAAGTGGTGCTATGTAGTCTATGTACGAGGTTACTAGTAGATGAGTCAACGCAATCGCCAAACTCCAGGTATTGGTCTCTAGGTTTTGGTGGAAGGCCGAGCCTAGAGGTCATTTTGTGCGTCCGCGCCTCCGATGGCTGGATTTAACCCCTGTCGGCGACGATCGGATCACGCCCTGCCGGTCGACCTAACGACCACAAGGAAGCGAGCTCTCCAAACCTACAACCAAAGCGATAGACCCTCTCTATGCCCCGAAGCCCACTCTCAACCATGCACGCTATGAATCCATCACAGCCTGCCGTGCGGTAGTGTGCTCTTCGATGCTCATGCTTTTTACCATCCCCGGATGCTCGTGCGCTTTTCTTTCTTTCGATGGTTCCGCCGGCCGTTGTCCGGCAGTTGTCCACGCTAGGATCCGCAACCCAGGTCGGCGAGAAGCTGAGCAAGGGGAGGGACATGGAGTTGGTCAGCGCAAGGGATCGGGTCACAGAAGGCATCCGACTCTACGTGAGGATTTGTTGCCGCACGTCCTAGCCTGCTGCTATGGCTCTCTGTGCCCCCCTGTGCTCTCGCGAGTTGTTACCTCTCCTTTGTGGGTGACACCCGCAGTTTGTTTCGAGGCTAGTGATGATTTCCCCTCGGTAGACGACGTGTACATTCGACCTGGAACTATTCCTTGGAACTATTCCATGTACAGCTCGCGTCCTACGTTTTCGACCTACACATGTACTGGTACGAAGCTTTTTCTTGTGTCGTAGATGACACTTTGGGAAGTGCCTCCGAATAGATTGCCGCAAAGCGTGGGTGTTGAGGAGACGCCATTGCTGTTTGTGGAGCTAGAGCACGCAACCATGCCTGATTTTACAAGTGCCCCGGTTGATGTTGTTCTGTTGTTTCGGCTTTCACACAAAGAGAAGCGGTCGCGCGAGCACAGAATCCGGGTGAAAATTCCTCAGAAGTTCCCCGCCCCCCCCGACTTGGCGGCATTCATAATGCGCCTGCTGCTGCTGGCATGATGCTGTTTTTCCAGGAGTCTAGTGTTGTATATGGATGCTGGAAGTTCCCGGAAGATTTCCGCCAACCATTGCTTTGACCAAGTTGTAACGTAGCTTCAACAATACAGGATATGCAGATGTTTTTGTGCTTAGCACCAGCTGGTACCATTCAGTGTATTGGCTAAACAGACTCAAGAAGACGCCCTGTTGCCAGCCGGTTTCCCTCCACTCACTTCAAAGGCTTCAGCACCCCCCTTTCGTCTGTGTTTATATATCGAACGGGGAACCTGACATGCATATATCCGCTGTGCTGCATCTTGGTGGGCCCGCAGGACTTCGAGTTCAAGGGAGGGGGGCGCCGCGAGCTCAAGACCCTCTCGGTGAACAAGAACAAGCTGTGGAACCTTACCCTGGGGTGCCCAGAAAAGGCCTGGGAGAAGCAAGAGGAGCCCTTCAAGACGATCGTCGATTCCTTCTTGCCTCGGCTGTGACGAGGAGGAGGATTAATGGTTGCAGCGGGTACATAGTCGCCACGTCGTCTGCTGTGGCAGGCACACTCCGGCGCTGGGGGCGCTAGAACGCCGGCGGCAATAGAGAACGAGGCACAGATACTTTTACCCGAAATAGATCGGGAAGAGAGCTTGGGGACTATCCTCAGGGCCATAGATAGGAGGGGGCCGGCGGATTGTACCTTTGTGAGCGCGGAGGTCATGCTGCTGTCGCGCGAACGTTTTTTTCTTTGTCAGGGCTCGTTTTGTGGCGAGCAGGCTTTCATTTGTGAACCAAATGGTTCAGAACTTAACAATAATCACAAGAGCTCACGGCGGTGGCTTGGGCGATCGATGGCCTCGGCGAGACACCCAATGCGTCCTGCGCCAAGCTCGCCGATCTGGTAGTTGGATTTGTAGATGCGGACTATACCACAACCTGGACGGCGCCGGCAACTAACTGCCTATTTTTGTGGCAATCCACTTTTTTTTTCTACTTCGATGTTGTCGAAAGTTCAAGGAGGGAGGCGCGGTATCACCGGTCATCATAAATAAACGCCGTCTCGACAGAGCTGAAGGGAAGAAGAAGTTTATTGTGTATCCGCAGTCGGATTCACTCGTTGATGGTGTCGGCAACGGCTGCTTTTTTTGTGACAAGGCGCTTTGTTTTTATACAATGTTGAAGAGAATATCGCGCAGCTTACGGCGTTGCTTGCTGCTTTGTTGTGTTGACTGCGGAAGCATGAGCACCGTCATTTGAGGTCCAATGCAGGCATGTTTTGCTGTGTAAGGTTTTCTTGTGTTTGGCCGACTACAGCAGACCTTTGTCAATTCCTATTTTGCGGACACAGAGTCTAAATACGTTGTTCCCTTCAGCGCTGTCGAGACAGCGTTTCATTTTCTTGTGTTGTACGGTGATGACCGGTGACACTCGCCTTCCTCTTTGCCTGTTTGGTGTTGAGAAGCACGATGACCACTGGACCAGCCACTAGATCGACTAAATACTTCAAGTAGTTTAGTTTAGTCACTGGCTAAACTAGAGTGGTCTATCTACTGTAGTGGTCATCGTGCTTCTCAACATTTGGCATCGCTGACACAGGCGAGACCTACGCTGCATACATGCACCCAATCCCAATTACAGTGGAATCTTGCCGGCCCACATTGACAAGACTTTTTACAACGAACGGTTGACCTTTGGAGATACATAAAAGGCTAATCTTGAGCTTAGTGTACGTAGCGCCGGCGGCTCAGCTCAACCCTTGCAGCATCTGTCTTGTTTTTGCAAAAATCTAAGCCTCGGTTTCTTGATTCTTGTGAGTAGGCCGGCACACTCTGCGTCCTTATAGTGCAGGTGATTGAGTCGCGTTTCGCGTTGTGCGTGTGAAGCGAAATTTAGGAGGAAGTAGGCGGGGGCAAGGCGGGGGGGGTAGGGGGAGACGCGGAATAATTCTAAGGCGGAGAGAAAGCAAAACTCATCCTCTCCACTACTCACATTTTGTCATATGGTGTGTCTGGCTGTGTGCGGTACACGACTACATACAGCCTTCACGCATACGATACACGCGCGCTAGCCTAACCGTGTGCTCTACAGGAGCTTTACGGATAAATAGGCCTGTGTCGTGCCTGTATTTTGCAATTGGCCTCATTTGCTTTCGGACAGCAGCAGGAAGGGGTGTTTCGCAAGGTGAGTTGTTGCGCCGAAGCGGGTAACGCAAGACAACGCCAGCGTTTGTGTGTGTGTCCACGTTCAATGGGACAACACCGCACATTGAGTGATGCTACTGTCGTAGTAGCCTGTACTGGTCGGCGTACGCGCCTTCCCTAAACTGTGCCATGAGAGCTTACTTCCAGATAGGAAAGGGCCGAGCTGAGGTATTGGTACCTATCTCGCCGCGTCCAATCCGGTCCATGTACATCTGCCTAAATTGTAGCCTAGGGCCTAGGGCGCAGGGGGCGACTGCCTACTTCGACGATGGCGTATAGGGTGGGAGAGTCTCGAGATCCCTGTCCTTCGACTCGTTGCAGTTGCTCCCTGCGATGTTTGATTCTTTCTTCGCACTACCAATTCCGAGATACACCGCAGGTCGTCGGCACAACCGACCGCAGCGTAGCGTAGCAACGTAGCCTCGACTTCTCACTACGATATCATGCATACTCTCGTGCGTAGTGCGTAGGCACATGAGCACCTGTTATTTGCCCGTGATGCCGCCGCGTGAACTGGAGCTTGGTCGTACTGATCGCTCGCTCTCAGTTCGGCGATCTGACTCCTTCCCACGAGCAAAACCTGTAGAGAACGATCATACAATGCACATTCTATTATAGACTAATGTCCTGCTGTGTGTGTACCCTCGGGATGGAAGCAACGATGTTGTACCAACAGCAGTTCGGTAGCTCGCCACCCACGCCGCCCCTTCACAGACACCGATGTGGACACAAAGAAGCACAGCCCAGTTGCAGGATGTTCTGGAGTCATGCTTGTGTGTAAGGATATGTTTGCGGCCGGTCGAGAGTATCAACGCTCTTCCAAACTCTGTAATGTGTATGTACCAGAGTTTTTGCCGAGCTTGGCTTCGGGCATGTCTTACATCATCACGACGTGCACAAGCCTTATTGGTGCTTAGGCACTAATGACGTATTGACTTGTACTTTCCCATACCAGAAATCGAATGTGAGACAGCTGTGTTGCAGTACTGCTGTACATTGACTGCTGTGGGAGGTCAGCAAAACCCGGTCTTTGATTCGGGACTGCGTGTTTTGTAGGTTTTCGACCCCATCAATTTTATCCACTTGATTGTAAAGTGAAGACAACAACAACTCTGGCGCCAGTCTCTACCTTTCGGTACGTGTTTGACGTATCAGCCGATGCTCATGACAAACCAACCATCACTGATCTTGAAGTACGAAGCAGATTTTCTCTCAAGACCGTCTGGAAAGACTTCCAACACTTTCCTTCGATTGGGGCATTTTCTCGAACGAGAGCATGTGCATGCGTATTTTTTTCTACAGTACAGCCTTCGCATGTTTTTTCGATTAAGTTAATATATTGGATAAAGCATGCAAATGGGGGAATTTGGGTTTGGGTTAGGGTTAACGGTAGGGTCTGTGTACCCCCTCTCTATTATTTTTCCTCATAAAATTTATTTCTTGCAAAGGCCGTCTGTGTACCCCCTCCCTATTACTTTTCCTCATGACACTTTTTTTCTCGCGAAGGCGGTCCCATTTTCTCAAACGTTTAACGTTGAAAACCAAGCAGGTAACGGATAGGCAGCCGAAGCAGCACGGGATCCGCGCGCCTGTCTCTCGCCGATGCTTCCCCCACAGCAATTTTCATTTCTTCTCCCTCTTCCTCCGCTTGTTCTGCTCTTCAGCGCTCCTTTTCCCTTGGAGATGGACGCGAGCAGCCTGTTCGGGGGCGGGCCTCCCGGGGGCACCGCCGCCGCTGCTGCCACCTTCGCCCCCAGCAACGCAAGCGATGACGCCCCCCGCTCAGCGGCTTCGCTGTTTGGCGGAGAACCCGAGGACAACCTGGCCAATCCGCCGGGATCAGGCGAAGGCCAGCAAATACAAGGCGTGCCGGACGACCTTTTCGGCGGCGGCGGTGCCGGCTCCGGAGGCTTCGGTACGTCGCCTTCACCGCAGGCTCCTTTTGGTGGGGGCTCCGCAGCTGGTACTTTCGGGGCCCCGCCGCCGGTGCCCGCGGGAGCCGTGCCGGAGGAGTTGTTCGGCGGTAACGGCGGGGGGGGTGCCGTTCCGCAGGAATTGTTCGGCGCTAGCGGTGGAGGGGGTGGTTCCACGTTTGGTTTCGGGGCAGAACACGGGACGAGGAGAACTAGCTCCGAGGTGCACACGAGCCCGCCAGCGACATCGGCGACGCCGAATGCCCTTGGCGGGGTGTTCCCGGGGCGGTCATCACCGCCATCAATGTCGGGGGGCAGCAACCCCACGCCTGCGGGACCCCCGACCGCCTCCTCCAAGCAGGGCGACGGCGGCAGCGGAGGCTTCGGCGCCCCTCCTTCGAACGCGTTGGGCGCGCCGCCCGGCGAGCTGTTGGGCGGACCCCCTCCGCCCCCTTCTCCCGGCCACGACGCTTTCGGGGTCGCATCCTCCGTGCCACGGCCGCCGCCGCCGCCGTCCGACGCGGCAACAAGAAGCAGCAGCCTCGGCTCTTCCCCCCCCCCGCCCCCCCGGGCCCCCGGGGGTCCGCAGAATGATGGGTTTCCGCCAGGTGCTGCTGCGCTCTCGGCGCGCCAGCCGGGGGGGAGTCTTGGTGGCAGCCCTCCTTCCTCCGAGCTTGGCTCGCCTCCCGCTACGATGTTTGGGGCGCCCCCCCCCGGAGTTTTTGGAGCGCCGCCTCCCCCCGCGCCTGCCGAGCTTGGGTCTCCCCCAAGTTCGGTGTTTGACGCGCCATCGTCGGGGGCGTTCGGGCAGCCACCGCCAGGCGGCGGTCGTGGAGCCTTCGGAGCGCCACCTTCAGCGGCGTCGGGCCTTGGCTCTCCGCCATCTTCGGTGTTCGGTGCACCCCCCCAGGTGGGTTTTAGGCGCGCCGCTGTTTGGGCCGAACCGGTGGAATCTTTTGAAAGGCGTGATGGTGTTGTGGTGTTCAACAGAGTTGCGATCGGCGCTGCAGCCAGAGGCGTAGCAGGTTGATCGAACACCCCACGGAGAAAGTACGGCTGTGCGTTCTGGAAATCGTCGACAGTACTGAGTGTCGGGGTATCAAGTGCACTAGCCGTAACGAAGACCGACAGCCGCAGAACGCGTGTATCTTCAGGTCTTGATCATATTTGTTGATGGGGGCTCCGCACACATGTTATGGGCACAGGTGTACACCTTTGCGCGGACACTCAGTCCTGCTGGTGACGCCGGAAGACATGTCTTTTTCGTGTGGGATGCACGACTAATCTGTTACACCCCCTGGCTGCAGCGCCGATCCGAACGTATTGGTTGCAAAGCTCTGTTGCTGCTCTGTGCACACAAAAAACATGACGCGCCTATCGATTTTGGCAAGTGTAAGGGTTCGGATGTAGGTGCTAGCAAACACCTGTGAGGGGTCATGCAGATTTCGTGACAGGAAGCGGTTGTTTGGAATGAGTATCGATGGCAGTGGCACAAGGCTGGTAACCTGGTTCGCTAAACGAAGACATCAGAGGGGCTCCGGAGAATCGTTGTGGTGGCCCTCTCTACAAGTAACTTTTCTCCGTAGGGGATCGACAAATAGAACAAGCTTCTTCCAGAGCAACAACAGCTAGTTTCATTTGTCGCAAAGCCCCCTGGTAAAACGTGTTGTAGTTTCGTCGGGAGTATTCTAACGACACATGTGCGATGCTTGATGCGCTACCGCAGGAAGGGCCGATGCCACCTCGCCCGGGTTCACGGACCGGGAGCCCTCCCACCGCCGTAGCGCTTGGCGTCGCGCCTCGGGACGCGTGCACGGCAGTAGCGCCGCAACCGCATTCTTGGGGCCGGCCAGGCCGCGACAACAAGCCTCCCGCAGCAGCCCCGATGGCTGGATCCCCTCCTTCTGCCGTGTTTGGGGGGGCTCCGCCTGGGTCATCCGTGGGGGGGTCGCCTCCTGCGGCTGGCGGGTCTAGGTCACCACCGCCTTCGATGTTCGGGGCGCCTCCCGGAGAATTGTTTGGAGGGTTACATTCGGCAGGAGTCGCGTCTCCTACCCCCGCGGAATACGGGTCCCCTCCCGCAACGCGTGAACGCGGCCCGCCTACGGCCTCGGTGTTTGATTCGCCGTCACGGCAGGAAGCGTCTGAAGTGCCGCCGCAGCAGCCATCCGGGAGCTTCGGTGGTGGCGTCGGGGTAAAACGCCAAAGCGGGTCTCCTCCGACAACAGCAGACCTCGGCTCGCCTCCGGCCTCAATGTTTGATGCGCCACCGCCGGCGGCCCAGGAAACGCCCGGAGTGCCGCCGCTGCAGCCACCCGGGAGCTTGGGCGGTGTCGGCGCAAGACACCCAAGCGGGTCTCCTCCCACAACGGCAGACCTCGGCTCGCCTCCGGCCTCGATGTTTGATGCGCCACCACCGCCGTCGCAGCAGGAAGCGTCCGGAGTGCCGCCGCAGCAGCCCCCCGGGAGCTTGGGCGGTGTCGGCGCAAGACGCGAAAGCGGGTCTCCTCCGACAACGGCAGACCTCGGCTCACCTCCGGCCTCAATGTTTGATGCGCCACCGCCGGCGGCCCAGGAAGCGTCCGGAGTGCCGCCGCAGCAGCCACCGGGGAGCTTCGGCGGTGTCGGCGCAAGACGCGAAAGCGGGTCTCCTCCCACAACGGCAGACCTCGGCTCACCTCCGGCCTCAATGTTTGATGCGCCACCGCCGGCGGCCCAGGAAGCGTCCGGAGTGCCGCCGCAGCAGCCACCGGGGAGCTTCGGCGGTGTCGGCGCAAGACACCCAAGCGGGTCTCCTCCCACAACGGCAGACCTCGGCTCACCTCCGGCCTCAATGTTTGATGCGCCACCACCGCCGTCGCAGCAGGAAGCGTCCGGAGTGCCGCCGCAGCAGCCCCCCAGAAGCTTCGGCGGTGTCGGCGCAAGACACCAAAGCGGGTCTCCTCCCACAACGGCAGACCTCGGCTCGCCTCCGGCCTCAATGTTTGATGCCCCTCCGCCGTCGCAGCAGGAAGCGTCCGGAGTGCCGCCGCAGCAGCCACCCGGGAGCTTCGGCGGTGTCGGCGCAAGACGCCAAAGCGGGTCTCCTCCCACAACGGCAGACCTCGGCTCGCCTCCGGCCTCAATGTTTGATGCGCCACCGCCGGCGACCCAGGAAGCGTCCGGAGTGCCGCCGCAGAAGCCACCGGGGAGCTTCGGCGGTGTCGGCGCAAGACGCCAAAGCGGATCTCCTCCCACAACGGCTGAACTCGGCTCACCTCCGGCCTCGATGTTTGATGCGCCACCACCGCCGTCGCAGCAGGAAGCGTCCGGAGTGCCGCCACAGCAACCGCCCCGGATCTTGGGCGGCGGCGGTGGCGGCGGGGGCAGTGGCGGCGGCGGCGTAAGACGCCCAAGCACAAGACCGTTCGGCTCCGCCTCGCGCGATATCGGTGACGCTTGGGAAGGTGATTCGTTTGGTGGCGGCGAAGCGGAGGGCGCGGGGGATTCAAGCGCCGCGGACTTGTTCGGTTCGTCGGCGGCGGCGGTAGTGCCCGAGGAAGACATTTTCGGCGCGGCAGCAGGGGGCTCCGCGGAACGGGCTGGTGGGGGGTGGCAGGGGGAGCAGCGACAACACGAGTCTGCTGGAATGGAGGCAACGTCGTTTGGGTCCCCGGCGCAGCAGGGGGACGCGTTTGGAGGGGGGGGCGCATTCGGAGGGAACGGCGAGGAAGACCAGTCGTGGTGGCAGCAAGGCGAGGCCGGAAACGGTGAAACGGCAGCAGTTAGTCCGCCGATGGACACGTCTGCTGGCACCGCCCCAACAACCACGCGGGAAGAGGGAGGCTCCGTCGCCGTGGACTCGTTCGAAGGATTCGGCGGTGCACGCGAGGGGACCCCCGAAGCGTCACCATCTCCCGGCACACCACCGGAAGAAAATAACGAGGAGCCTGGGCAGGCCGATTATTCTTCGCCCCCGGCTTTCCCGCAGGCAAGCGAAGAGGAGGAGGACCTCGGAGCGCCGCCGGCTGACATGTTCGGGCCTCCGCCAACGGCGGTTGCCCACTTCGCTCAACCCGAGGTGAAGGCTCAACAGAAGGGAGGAGGGGCTCCGCCGAATCGGTCTCCGAGGGCCGGCGCTCCTGCGGCGGCGGCGGAAGCGGGGCCGCCGCGGCCACAGTCACGGTATGGCGGCGCCAAGATTGACGTGGGGGACCTTGAAGGGGTTGCGGCGGGGGGACCCGCGGCGGGAGTTGGGATCGAAGCGGGCGCGGCTTCTGGCCCCGGAACGCCGGCGGTAGCCGCGGCGGGTACGTGGGCGGCGAGCCGGGCGGCGTCGCCGGGGTGGGAGAAGCAACCGTCGCCCCCGCTGGAGCTCGGCGTGTTCGGCGAGCCCGCTCCCGCGGAGGCGTTCACGTCCGAGACGACGGCGGCGGCTGCTACGGCGGCGGCCGATCTGTTCGGCGCCTCTGGTGGAGTTGATGCCGCCGTCGGAGAGGGGGGACCAGGCGAGGGTGACGCGGGGTACCAAGGGTGGGGAATGTACGCCGCGGATGCTGCCCCCGGGGGGTCGGACTTGTGCGCTCCCTCCTCCTCCGCGCCTACGGCGCTGCCGCCGCCCCCGCTCGCTACCGGCGCCCCGCCGTCCCCGCGGTCGTCGTTTGTCGCGAATGACGGCCACGGAAGCCTGACCATCGCCGCGTTGGCCTCGGCAAGCGTTCCCCCTTCGACACCGCCGAGGCTCTTCGCGACGCGGTCTTCGTCGTGGGCGGCGCAGGACAAGGCGCAGGCGGAAGGCCACGGCCAAGGTTTCCAGCGAGACCAAGGGGGCGTGTTCGCGAAGAGGGACCACCCGCCGAGCAGTTCCGCTTCGACGGACGGGCCTGAACCAGCTGCCGAGGACAACGACGACCTTTGCCAGGGAGACAGCGGCTCGATGATGGCGTCGACGCCGCCCCCTCTCGGGGCGGTAGAGGCGGCGGCGGCGGCGGCGGAGCTGACTCGGTCTCCCGTAACAAGCCCTCGACCCACCTCTCCAGGAAGCCCTGGAGCTGCCTCCCCGGCAGACCGCCACCGCGGCGGCGGCGGCGGCGGCGCGAAGTCGGCGAGGTACTCGCAAGCCCACCAGCCGCCGTTTTCCACCATCCCGGAAGCGTTGGACGCGCAAGGCCCGCCGAGCTTGCGCGGCGCCCCGGCGGATCATCGTCCCGAGGGCGGGTCAGCGACCAGCCTCGCGCCGAGCGGCAGCACGCGAAGCGGGAGCAACGAGCCGGCGGTGGCGGCGACGCCCCCGGAGGGCGGGGGTAGGGTTGGGCCCGGTTCGACCCTAAGCACCCCGTTCGGGGCCTGGAGCAGGGGTTCTGGGACTACCCCCGAGGTAGGAGAAGGGTTCCCGTCCTCGGAAGATGACGAGGTTCTGGACGAGTCCCCGAACATACTGTCGCCGCCGTCGGCGGTGGCGGCGGCAGCGGCGGTGGGTAAGGATAACGCTGCGGAGGAGGAGCCTTCGGGATCATCGAAAGCGGAGCCGGCTTCGGTTGCTGTGCCAGCAGGCGTGTCTGTGGAAGGCGCCGGCGACGGTGGTGGTGCCCTCAACGCCGCCTTTGCCCTTCCTCCCCCCCTTCTTGGAGGCGTGTCTGTGGAAGGCGGCGATGGCGGTGCACAAAACGCCGCCTTTGCCCTTCCCCCTCCTCCTGCCGTTGATGTCGCTCCTGTGGCACCCGTTGGTATTACCGGCGCCGTCGGGGATACCGGGTACGGGGGAAAGGAGGGGGAGACCATCTCCGAGGAGGTGTCCCGGGCGGTGGAGGGCAAGGAGGACGAGCAACCTCGCGCCCCCCCCCCGCAGGCGGCAGCGAACGACCCGCGGGCGGCGGATTCCGCTGCTTCGGAGGAAGCCGCCCAGAAGGTGG
>FN648436.1:141163-156774 GCA_000310025.1 Ectocarpus siliculosus
CGTCGAGTAGACTGGTGCTCTCGTCTCTGTTCCGGTCCTAGTCGTTCGAGACACGACGCAAGAGGAGCATCACCCGTTGAAGAAGCTCAGCGGTTGTCTTCGTGTGCCCTCTGTAGATTGCTTCGAGTAGACCGCAGCAGCCCTCCAAGTCCCAATGAACGACCAGCAGGGCAGGTAAATGTGGGACAGTCCATAAGTGTACAAGGGGTCTGGCGGCTTTCGTCGCCCCGCCCAATAGACTGATTCCAAGATACGGGATCAGTGGTATGCATACATTGTAGTCAGCATTCGTGGCGTAACGATTTATTGAATATTCCAAAAGAAAAGATCGGCGCAGAAAGAGAGAGGGCGTACAGTAGACTATCCGATAAAACATGAATATGAAGTAGATGGACGGAGAGTGGTCGTGCTGGCGGCTTTCGCCGCCCCGCTCAATATTGTACAGACCTTGGCAGTCAGATTTTCGACGTTTCTTATTCATCTTGCGTCACCCCTTTTTACGACACCAACGACCACGGGTTGGAGTACAACGGCGCTAAATAGTGCTGTGAGTGCTGATTTGAAGTGAAGAAGAAGAAGAAGAAAAAAACGACTGTGCCCTCATGAGCCCACTCCGGAGGGTAACCACATAGGCACCCTTTACCACTAACATACAAATCGACATCGGCACCACACGTAGTAGAGTCGGGGAATACAGTCAAGACGAGCAGCGAGGTCTCTTGCTTTCTATCCGCAGGAGACGGAAAGGAATAAAACGACACATATGTCTACGTACCATATGACACGAAGAAACAAAAATAAACTACATCCTATGATATTTTTAGTCTCTGCACATAAACGCATACGGATAGATTCCTCTGCATCATTTCTGTAGCATAAAAAACAAAACAATCAAGACAGAAGAGACAAGAAAGCAACAACTCGCGGTTGTACCCTTCCAATCAGGTTGCCGCGATGGGCGGGCGCTCGCAAGGGGGTTCGCAGCAGCGGAGCCCGTACTCCCCGCAGTTCATCACAGCCCTCAACGAGTTTGAAGACCGGGCGTGCGCCGCCCTGGGTCTTGAGGCGAACGGTGCCGGGAACGCCGCTGGCGACGAGAAGAAGGAGCGGACCGGTGGAGCGGGGTCCGCGGCTGCTGGGGCCGGGGGCTGGCTCCTCAACAGGTGAAGCATCTTGTTGGTTGTTGTTGTTGTTGGTTGTTGCTATGGTTACCTTTGTTGTTGTCGTCTTTGTTGCTGTGGTTGCCTTTGTTGTTGTCGTTGTCCTTGTTGCGGCTGTCGTTGTTGCTGCTGCTGCTGCTGCTGCTGCTGCTGTGGTTCAATTTGTCGTTGTCATGGCCATCTTCGTCGTCATTGCTATTGTTGTTGTTGCTGCTGCTGCTGCTGCTGCTGCTGTTGTTACTGCTGCTGCTGTTGTGGTTTTCTTTGCCGTCGTCTTTGGTTTGTGTTGCGCATGCGTTCGGTTCCATTTGGTGCCCGCGGGCGCGTTGTGGGCACTTGGGTGCTCGTCAGGGTTGTGTGACCCTGTTGGCATCGTATCCTTCATGATCCTGCGTTGGTCGACGGCTGAGGCGCGATAGTCGGGGTGACACGACCTCCACGCCAGCGCTTGGCTCTTGGACGTAATCCTTTCCCTTATCCCGACAAATATTCACGTGTTACCCGACATGCTACTGCTGCTACTGCTGCTGCTGCTGCTGCTGCTGCTTGCTGCCGCTCGCGCGTGACAACAGAGTTACCAACCTCGTCAAGACGTCGGCCATGCCGGGACCCGCGCCCACTCCGTCGAGATCAAGGTCATCCTCCGGGGCCTCCATGCACCAGGGACAGCAATCAGCAGCGGCGGTGGACCCGGGTCACCGCAACCCCTCCCCTCTGCAGGGGGCCCCGCCGGTCGCGACCGGCGGCGCCGGTGGAGGGTATGTCGGCCGCTCGCCGTTTGCGGGGCCCCCACGACCGGGGGGGCAGGCATCGACGGCGATGGCGGCTTCTCCATTCAAGCAGCAGCAGCAGCAGCAGCAGCAGCAGCAGCAGCAGCAGCAGCAACAGCAGCTGCAGCTGCAGCAGTTCCCGCCCATGGCAACACAGGACGCGGGGGGGTCTCCGCCGCCGCCCCTGCCGCAGCCGCTGCCACAGCCGCTGCCGGGACCACGGGGGAGGAAGGGCTCTTCGCCGCCCCTTCCCCGCGCGGCGGGAAGCCCGCCGCGTCCCCTTGCCGGCGCCGCGGCGCCGCCGACCTCGTCTTTGCACGGGCAGCAGCAGCAGCAACAGAAGTGGGCTCCCGCGCCTGCCGGTGTTGGATCTGACAGCCCGCCGCTGCCGCCGCTTGCGGACCAGCAGCATCACCAGGGCTCGTTCCAAAGCCCGCCGAGATCCGCTGGGCCGGGGACCGGGGACGGCGGCGCTATCCCCGCAGCAGCAGCAGCAGCAGGTGGGCCGTTCGGCGGCAGCGGCCGGCCGCCTCTTCCTGGCGGCGGTTCCCCCGCTTTCGGGACACCGAGCGGTGCCGGAGCCCCTCCTCCGGAAAACGCCACGAGAAGCCCCGCCGAGAACGGTGCGGGGAACGGTGCGGGGAACGGTGCAGGGCCGCCGCCCGGCGCGGGGGCTGCCGCGGTGGCCAAGAGGCTTTTGAACCGGGGGATGGGGGAAGGCGGCGGCGGCGGTGGCGGCGGCGGTGGCGGCGGAGGCCCGCCGGGGAAGGAGGTGATGCACGTGGGCAGCGCGCCCGAGCTCGGCGGGAAGGCGCGTGAGGCGGAAAATTCTACAGGGGGTAAGGTGAACGATAGCGGCGGTAGCGGTAAGGCCGTCGAGAAGGCGCCGAACAGCGAGCCTCGGAAGGGGGCGAAGGGGAAGGACATCAAGAGGAGGGCGAGCGTCGGGGGATCGGCGGCGGTGGCGGCGAAGCCCGGCCGGTTGGCGAAGATGATGTCCAAGTGGCTGTACCCGGAAGCCAAGGTTAGTGCCGTCCTTGTCGTGTGTTTGGCGTAACCACGGTGATCGCGCTCAATCAAGTGAAATGGGCCTCACGTGTGAGAGTGAAGCAACAGAAGCACCGGCGCGCGAAGCCATGAGCTCAATGCAGTGTAGCGATACCACACATAGTTTGTCGAGGACCCGAGGTTGCGTTGTCGCATGTTGTTCGAGGCAGCCTTTTTTACCGGAGAACCTCTGGCCTACACTCGCTGACACGCTCACCTGACCCCTACAGGGCAAAAAGAAGCAGTAACCCCGTCGTGTTACGTGGCGTTGTCGGTGACACCCCACAGGCACGAGAACGGTTTGCTCACACCGATCATGACGTTTTATCCCCTATTCACCCCCCATGCCCCGCAGCACGCCGACGTGGGTAACGACATGGAGGCCTACTACGACGAGAAGGCGAAGCGGTGGGTCTTCCCGGGAGAGGACCCGGGGGAAGCAGTCACAGGCCCCCCTCCTCCCCCCCCGACTGCGTCTCAGCTCGGCGGCGGCGGCGGCGGGCCGCCCGGCCCTCCGGGAGCAGCAGGCGCCGGCGGCGCCACTTCCCCGCCGAACAGCACCCCGGGACTGGACGCGAACGATCCCCTGGCGGCGTTGATGGCCCCGCCGCCGGCTTCCGTGGGTGCTCCCAGGAGACAGACGATGGGGTCGCTTCCGATGGGCGGCGGCGGGGGCGGGGGGCCTCCTCCCATGGGAGGGGGGCTCGGCTGGGCCGGGGCCGGGAGCGCGGCGGCGCGGGCTCCGTTCCCGGCGGCCGGGGCGAAGTTTACGGCGTTTGCGCCGAAGGCGCCGGTGTCTGCCTTTGGCGGCGGGGCCGGCGGCGGCGGCGGCGACGGGGGTACGGATAGCGCTGCTGGTAGCCCGCCTTCTTCGAAGCATGGATGATACTTTAAGCGGCGGGGTTTTGTGAACGAACCAATAGAATGGCGTATGGTTGTGTGCTGGATGTCCGTGGCGGTGGTAGATCTGGCTGGGTCTATCCGGGAGGGATATGTGGGACAGTGCTGTCTCCTTGGGCGTGTTCTGTGGTTTTGTCGCAGCCAGTTTAGGATGTGTGTTGGAGGAGGTTGGCCTTTTCTTTTGTTGTCCTTCGGGCGGACGCGTGATCGATCGCAGGCCCCGCCAACTCGGTGGCCTCGACAGTAAGCGCTTGTCACACGAACTGTGTCCTACGCGATTGCACCGACTTCGGTTGGTTGTGCGGCCAGCACGTGCTGTCGTCTGCCTCCTTGTCACCGTTTTATTATTTGCGCTGGGGGCTCCTCAATAAGCGGAGACCTGTAAAGTGGGGGTAAATTAACTTCCCCTTGTGTGGTTTGGCGGTGCTATGTGCTTGGCCGGCGGGAGATGTGTTCTCTCTTTGGAAACCCTAACGTACAGTGTGACCTGGTTGGATTGATCGCCGTGTTGTCCGGTAATCGCTGCACGGCAATGCATGGCGCTGCTGGTTGCAGGTCTCAATTTCTTGCTAATGTTGTGAGCTAAAAAGAGGACAGCCGCAAGAACCAACGGAAACCCCCCTGGTTGATCGGACGGAACACGCTGGGATTCTGAAGAGAGGTGCATCTATATCGCAACTAACCTCTTTGTCGTTGTTACAGTTCGGTATTGTGCAGCTTGAGAAGACGAAATACCCTTGGAAAAGAAGTGAAAACGTTATTTATTCAAGCGTCGGTTGTACATGAGACGCAGCATTTTCGGCCCCCACCTGCAGGATGGAAAAAAAATGATGTCCGCAATTCATGTGCTGCTGCTGTAGCCACACAAGCTCAACAAGCGGCGTCATCATGCCGAGATTTCTTCTACCGTTGGGATCGTTTCGAACATCAACGTTCTCAAAAACGAAAGCCCCTCTGTGTAGACTTCTTGCTGACGCGAACAATAACCAGTTATTTTCACATTATTAACCGTTTCGGTCCCTGCTCAGTACCTTTCATCATCCGTACCAGTCCAATTGACGCGAACGCTTTCCGTGGTCACAAGCCAACTACCCAAAGAGGTTACACGCTACTAGATATCAATCACGGGATAGAGAGGACCCCGAAAATCCTCGAACGCGTCACAAAAAAAACAGTGTCTATCGTTTGGAAAAAGGCTGCACGTCCAACTCTTTCCAAATGTTCCGTTTTGTACGGCCGCACAAACACAAAAACTATTCTCACCAAGCACACCTCTCTGCGTTCTTATCTTCGCTACACCATCCCCTGTCTAACACGGCACGTACATGCGTATAGCTGTTGCAAAACCTTGGGGACACAAACCACAACACGAGAGAGCGCCTATCAACACTCTCACAGCGTCCTCCGGTTCATAGCTCACCCACGGATATTGAGCACGGAGCTATGTACATAAAACAAGCAACACATCAGCTGCCAAAATACCTGCCCCATGTCCTTGGGCGATCAAAGTTGACACATCCAGCATACAACGGCACGCCCACTAGCCTTCTCCATGACAACTCCTACTTCTGCGTGGAACAGACGAAGAATTTCTACTAGTTCGGCGAGGGATATCCGCCGCTGAGCCTTGACGAGACAGCAGCGATCGTCAATTGAAGATCTGTTTCCGACCCCAGATATTCTCCTCTCCTCATGTACCCCAAAGCAAGTCGTACAGGCTTCTATGTTGCGCTTCTTGACAAAAAACAAACATGCACATGGACGACAGCAAAATGCCGTTCACAAGGCTGATGCAAGCCGAGCGAGGCTAATTAGCGCTGATGCCGCTTCTCCCGCTGCGGTGTTGCTGATACGGCAACAAAAGCAATGCGGCTCTGATATTTGGTGTGCCCGTTTCTCCGCTCCATTCATCGACAACGGAACGAAAAACGAGAGTTGAACCGCTGTTCTCCAAACGGACCGACACGGATAAGGTCACGGCTTCCTCTGATGCCTGGGAATCATGCGGGCACGGGTGGGAACACGCACGAGTCAGTGAGTAGAAAGAGCAAAAAATGAAAAAAAAGGTTCGAACATGACATCAAACACGAGGCTTTCGCGCAAAGTACAGGTACGGCCTGATCCTCAACAGTCACAACAAAAATAACGCCACGGGTTGGAGGAGACTAGATTCAGGTTCATGAGGGAGGGGCGACATCAAGCAGGAACAATACGGCTTTCGCACAGAATATAGGTATGGCCTGATCCGCAACAGTCACAACAACAGTAACGCCACCGGTTCGAAGACAGTAGACGTACAAGTTCATGTAGGAAGAGAGACATTGCCGTACGCCGAGGGTGAATGCCGAACTCCTCCATGCCAACCAAATAAATACGGTTGCTCAGCAACCCTCGATGGAGGCGGCAGAGTTAACGAGCTATGGTACGATCGTCGCTGATGCAGCTGCATAGTCGGAGCGGCAGCGGCAGCAGCAGTGGAAGCAGCAGCCACACGCAACCAATCCGTCATCACCAAGCACTCGTGGTAACTACACACACGGAACATATCCAGCCCCACAAATCAAACACCACACCATAGTCGCTTGCACCCACCTGCACAGGGCCGTCCACACCACCCCGGGTCGCCTAGCCCTTCGTCTCAGGATCGGCAGCACTCGTCCCAGCTTGGGCGCCGCAGCATTTGTCGCGGTGGTAACCTCTGCTGCGTTATCAGGGCGACGACCACCATCCCCGCTACTACTAGGCCACAGCCAGGATTCCGCGTGGACCGCCTCCACCTGCAGCAGCAAGCGGCGGATGCCCTCCAGCCTCCAGAGGCGCTGCTTGGAGATGTAGGTCCCGTCGACCTTCTTGTCCTGGAGGATGTGGACGGTGAGCTTCAGGGGGGTGCAGCTAAACAGCACGACACCCATGGAGTTCGTCCGTCGAAGCTCGGTTGTCGTGTCTGCCCCGGCCTCCACCAGCAACCGCGCCACCCTGGGAAAGCTCGACTGCTCGTCAACACCGCAGACATAAATGCTGCTCAGCAGGGGCGTCGTGCCGTTGCGATCGCGGACGTTCACGTATGCCCCGGGGCCGTAGTGCTTGGCGTGGTTCTGCAGGAGATACTTGACGGAGGCCTCCCTGCCGAGACCGGCGGAGATGGTCAACGCCTGCCCCGTATCCACCACCCCTGCGTGCGTCAACAACGCCATGGCAGCAACGCGCCGGCCCTCGCCGGCCATCAGGAGAGCAACCTCGCCGCGGCTCTGGCCCCCGCAGCCCTCGATCCCGACCCGCTGTATCAGCTCGCGCATCACCAGCAAGTTGCCGTTGCGAGCGGCCGAGTCCAGCGGGAGCAGCGTCGGCAGCGGCGCCCTGGTTATCAGCGGGTTTGCGTTCGCGCGCAGGAGCTCCCTCGTCGCTTCCAGCTGCCCTTCCGTCATCGCCCTGAACAGCGGCGTCTCCCCGTCGACCGGCGTGCGGATGTCGACGTTCGCGCCCGCGTCTATCAGCGCTCTCATCACGTCCGTGAACCCGAAGTCGGCCACGACGTGCAGCGGCGAGAAGCCCTGAGGGTCGGGCCTGTTCAGGTCGGCGCCCGCCTCTGCCAGCACCCTCGTAGCCGCGGCGTGCCCGCCCTCGACCGCCACGTGCAGAGCGGTGACGCCGGTGTCGGTCACGATGGATACGTTGGCCCCCTTGCTAAGCAGGATCCCGAGCACGCTCGAGTGACCCATGCTGGCCGCGAATATGAGGGGGGTCCAGTTGTTGACGGTGCCCTGGTTGATGTCCCAAGAACCGGTCGCCAAGAGCTCCGCCGTGCGCTCCGTGGATCCCTTGAACGCCGCGTCGTGGAGGGAATTCATAGCCCCCCGAGGCGGCTGGCGTGAGCGGCGTGTTGAGGTCATCTCGTCCGGTTGTTGCAAAGGCTGAGACGGAGCAGGAGCAGCCGAGAAGCAGGATACGGACCGCCGTGATTGGTTCTGTGCGGGGCGGTTTATATTTTTTGGTACCCCCCACCCTCCCCTGCCAGCTGTAGGGCCCCTTAAGGTAACTCTCCCGCTCCACCCTCTCCGCCACACCCCAAGGGACACAGCAACAGCTAGACCTGCCGCCTAGAGCTGTTTATCTTTCAGGGACCTACAAGGGGCTACTCCGCTCACGCTGAGCATCTGGTTCTAGTCTCCGGCAATCTCCGACCGTTGTATAGGGGGCCACAACTCTTCTCTATAGATATCCACCGCAAACCGGCATCAGCATCAGGCAGCCTCTGGGCTTGAGGACGGGACAGACTGCAGGAGGGCGAGGAAAAGCCAAAGCACAAGCGCCATGGCGGTGAGAGGACCAAACGCTCGTGGGATGTACACATCCTATCGTTAGATAGTACGCCAGTAGGCGTCTGCGGTACTGGCTCTTGTTTGATGGTGACTCTCCCTCGGTGGTCGGCGGGCGGTACATATCCGTCATGCTCCTCTCACACGCGATCTTTTACGTACATCGTCGGGACTCACTGCCTACGCTCTTTGACGCCCTCCTCTCCTCTACCCCTCCGCTACCAACACGCTCGCCCTGTTCCTGGTTTGAACCCCGTTTGGTCTTGGTGAAGTGGCTCTTGAGTCCCACATATATCTGCAGTTGATTCAAACAAAACTTGAGGTACACACGCTCTCAGCCTTCACCCGTCGCTACATACCTGCCTTTGACCAACAACTTACCCGCGGCGACTCTGTAGACTGGACTGTATGTAACTCCCGAGTGCCATTTTAGGCTGTACAGGATTGTGTTTGAGCCTGCCACGTTTCCCCACCCAACCACACCGACACAACAATTGAGATCCCGCAAACCTAAACCGTGAAAGGGCTATAACCGGATCGGAGAAGGGGACAAAGTGTCTGCGTCGTTGGCTGTCTTCCGGTTGCGTGCTACTACAGACAGATATCCGTGTTGCACATAGCGGGTCTTCACGGAGACTAAGCTTCTCCCTCGTCGAAGGAAGACTTGAGGTAGATGTGGATATCACCCTTCCTTCGGCTTGCAGTAGTAGTTGTGATAGGGCGGGTGGGCAGTACAGGGACAGTGTAACCTCTTGGCACCAGATAGAATAATCAAGTCGTTCTTTACAAACCAACATGGCGGGCGCCCCGTAAAATCATACCAAGGTAGGGCGGTTGCATCGGTGTGGCACTTTCCCGCCCTATTAGGGGGGCCACGATTGTACCAGCACTACCCGGCAGAGTCATGCCGTGTGTTTTTGTTTTTTTGGTACTACGAAATTGGCGCTTTATGACACACAGCGCTCCGTGTCTGACGGTGATATGCCTACAATAGCGGTGTTGTAGTCTGTACACCATATGCTGCGCGAGTCATCGTGCCCTAGACCGATTTTCATTCATAGCTCGAATCCTCCAGAGTTACATATCGATGTTTTGGAATACGTTGGCTCTTGTGGGTTCTCAAGACCCCCACATTCTTCCTTGTATCCCCCCCCCCCCTTCTCCCCGCAGGCTGCCGATGTGTCCCTGGGCAACACGGAGGTGCGCGACCTGACGCGAATCGAGCGCATCGGCGCTCACAGCCACATCCGCGGCCTAGGGCTCGACGACTCCCTCGAGCCGCGAGACGTGAGCCAGGGGCTGGTGGGGCAACACGCGGCGCGCAGAGCCACCGGCGTGATCTACAAGATGATCCAGGAGGGGCAGATCGCCGGCAGAGCGATCCTGCTGGCTGGGAAGCCCGGCACCGGGAAGACCGCAATCGCGATGGGTTTAGCGCAGGTAAGGTGGCGTGTTTTTTTTGTCTTGTTTTTTTTTCTTGCATAGAACACAACAAACCCATCTCTCACAGATAAAGAGTCCGTGGTAGATTCAATAGGAACGAATTTATTGTGTACGGTGACCAACTTATATTTTCTATGTTCTCTTTTTTTTCTCAACAACGATACATGGATGAGAGTCCAGGATGAACTACAATTGTAGCAATGAACCCATCGTAGCATTAGCGGAGCACTATAATACCAGCTTGGTGATTGGCAGGAGTTGGGGGTACAAATTCTGAGAGCGCAAGTGTTTGTGAAGCACAGGCAACCTACGGCCGTATGGTCCCGATAAAGCAGTTGCGACTAGAATCATAACAGATGTGGGATGGACAACGTACATTAAGAGTTTGTATAGTACAGTTTTTTGTTTTACGGAGGGGCAACAACGCTGACACGCGGGCGCGTTTTTGTCGCGGAAACCGCGGGCAGGCGTTAGGACCCGACACCCCATTCACCACGATCGCGGGTTCGGAGATCTTCTCCTTGGAGATGTCCAAGACGGAAGCCTTGACGCAGGCTTTCCGCCGCAGCATCGGGGTGAAGATCATGGAGGAGACGGAGATCATTGAGGGAGAGGTAGTGGAGATTCAGGTAAGCTAACGAAAAAAGCATGGCATTGTTATATAGCCATCTGTGTGTATGTATAGCATGGTTGTGTATACATGGTTGGTTAGGCAGTTAGTATGTAGCCCCTTAATTGCTTAATGTTCGACCGCTGTGGTCTTGGTTTGTCAAAAATACTCCGTGTGTATTGGGTTGGTTACGTTGTTTCCCTCGTCTAATGAGCTGTACAACAACGGCCATAGTTTGCTAATGGAAGATGGATTTGTTGCGTTTCTTGCAAGACAAGAAAAGTACTTCGAAGTATATATATTAATTTATCTTGGTATACATGGTTGGTTGCTTCAATCCATCAACTGATGAATGGTGCGAACATGCGGTTGTCGATTTTTCTATCCCCCCCCCAATAAACTCAGGTGGACACCCCCGTGGGAGGCGGCGACAAGACGGGGCGAGTCACGCTGTGCACCACCGAGATGGAGACGGTGTACGACCTCGGTGCCAAGATGATCGAGGCCTTGCAGAAGGAGAAGGTCTGTCGCGGCTCGCGTGTGAACCAAGTGCTGTCACGCTGTCACACCCCAGCGACTCTGGAGACTTAACTACCATTTTTGGCGCCAAGTTCTGTGTGTTGTCACGCTGTCACACCCCAGTGACTTATGGGAGAGGACCCCCTGCTAACTACACCGCGGCTATCTTCTCTGACTCTCAGCTACGGCCTGTTACAGCGTTCCCTTGGGTTTTGTTTTGTTTTGATTTGTTTTCGTAAGAAATGAAACAAACTCAAACAAACTCAAACAAACGAATTAGTTTCTCATATTTTTGTGGTCGTCTTTCATTTCAATCGTAAGAAAAGAACCGGGAAAAAAACGAATGATTTGCTCAGTTTTTTTTTTTCGTGTTGCTTCTCTCCTCTTTCTGTCTCGGAAGGTGGGTGCCGGAGACGTGATGACAATCGACAAGGCTTCGGGCAAGATCACCAAGCTCGGCCGCTCCTTCACGCGGTCACGGGACTACGATGCCATGGGCCCACAGACTCGCTTCGTGCAGTGCCCGGAGGGGGAGCTGCAGAAGCGCAAGGAAGTGGTACACGTGGTGAGTTGGTGACGGTTCGGGTTGATGGCAGGCGGCAGCGGTGGAACTTCTGTCATCTCGTCGTCGTCATCGCAGTTGCTTATTTTTTATGTTCATTTTATTCTTGACAAGGGTGATGTGTTGTGTCTACCTCAGCTTGAAGAAATACTTCTGGCCTCTGCCTGAACATCGATAGCTTGTGGTGCAAGGGGCTCCAAGAAAGCCGTGTGACAAACCTAAACTTGACACGCAAGTAGGCGAAGGCGCACACGCTCTTAGCGCGTGGGCCAATGCCAAGCCCGCAAAGAGTCGTCACTTTTTTGAAAGGCATTGATAAGCCATATCAGGAAGAAGAACGAGGGGGCCGTAAGTGTAGCCCTGGTATTGGAAACGCTGGAGGAGGTCCCCGTTTTGTCGCTCGCGAGAGTTGTACGTGAAGTCGGAGCACGATAGACGTGCGACAGTGAAACCGTTTCCGAGGTGATCTGGGGTAGTCTAGACATGTCTGGCTCGTTTCCACCAAGGAGAAACAGACCCTTGCTCTCGCTGATAAACAAGACATTGGCGAATGAAAGGCGCACTTGCACACAAACAGGTACAAAACATGGTGTTTGTACGTACCTCGCTGAAAACAAGAAACATCCACATGAAAGGCGCACGTGCACACAAACAGGTACAAAACATCGTGTTTGTTTGTGTTTTGTTTAAATTCACACCACATGTAATTGCTTTTTTTTATTATTGTGGGAGGGACATGCTGAATCGTCACTATATTTTTATTTTGTTACTGCGACTTTTGCTGCGCCGTGGAAGGTATCTCTGCACGAGATCGACGTGATAAACTCTAGGCAGCAAGGTTTCCTGGCGCTCTTCGCCGGAGACACGGGCGAGATCAAGGGAGAGGTGCGGGAGCAGATCGACCTCAAGGTGGCGGAGTGGCGGGAGGAGGGGAAGGCGACCATCGTCCCCGGGGTGCTGTTCATCGACGAGGTATGAGTGTGTTTTGGCCTGTTTTTTCGGACGAGAACACAAGGTTAGGGTCAGAGCCTGTTGTTGTTATTTGTTGTCTTGACATTATAAACCGTTCCGATCTTTCTATCCAGTACCCCCTCCGTCTGTCACTTGACGCGGTGGATTCTGTGGTCACAGGCTGACTTACCCTCAACAGTCGAGTCTATGATTTTGGGTGACTTTCTGCTGCCGTGTCGACGGGCATATGCTGGGTACGACCATACGCACATCTCCCGGGACTGCTATATTCTACTGTGTCCAGGTGCACATGCTGGAGAAGTACTTGTACTTGAGCTTCGTGTCTTTTGTTTTTTTTCTTGTCCAGGTGCACATGCTGGATATAGAGTGCTTCTCGTGGCTCAACCGCGCCCTCGAGAGCCACCTCGCGCCGGTGTTGATCATCGCCACCAACAGAGGCATCGCTAAGATCCGGGGGACCAATTACAAGAGCCCCCACGGCATTCCAATCGACCTCCTCGACAGATTGATGATCGTGTCGACGGTAAGCGTTGTTGTTGGTGTCGTCTTGCCCTTTGAGCAGCATCTTCTCGTCTTGTTTGTCGTGCAGACTGCGTGCATGCAGCAGACAACAAGGCGATCGAGCTTCTGACATGTTTTTTTCAGTGTTTTTTTTTTTTTTTCCGTCGAAGACACGAATCAAGCCATGAAGCCTTAAGCAACACACGTAGGCTCTGACCCTGTTCCCTACCGCTGTTACTCATGTTCTTCTCCCTAACGTGCACATTTTCTTGCACCGTATTCGGCGAGTGCAATCCACCCGAACGATATGTACCCTCACGTTGACGTCAATATTCCCGGCGGGACCCTGTTACTGTCGTTGTGTTGCTGTCCCTGTTCTTGACGTGCAGGTTGCGTACAGCGAACAGGAAGTGAAGAAGATCCTGTCCATTCGGTGCGAAGAAGAGGACGTCGAGATGGACGACGACGCCATCATTCTCCTCACCAAGTACGTGGCCTCTTTTTCTTTTGGTTCTTCCCTCGGCTGGGTTATCTACGTAGACTTTCTCGGAGCCACCACGTCTCCGGGCTAGTATTGCTCCAGACAACATACATCCAACGCAAAGCTGTGGAGTATTGCTCCAGACAACGAACACCCAGCAGTACCGGCTGAGTATTTGTCCAGACAGCAAACTCTCAGGATGTCAAGTCACGTATAGGTGACATGGGGGAAGGAAAGGGCAGATGATTGTGTGGGTAACAACACGATATATGACTCCGTACATGGTTCACCTGAGTTCGGCGCTAGAAGCACCATTTTTTTGCTGTACCATCCTCTGAAGAGGTCAGCGGTAGCCATGATGGACCCATTGAAGAGGCCAAGAGCTGCATTCAACTTCTCTGAGCGGTGCTGGTTTCTGCTCCTCGCCCAGCGCATTCATTCTTGTTTAAACGCGCTAGGGCATGCAAGAGCCTGTGTACCCCCCATAGTTCGTGCCGTTAGCACCAGTTTGTGTTGACAGAGGTGGTTTCGCCGAAGTTTTTATTATTTTTTTATTTCATTGATTGAATGTTGCGCATGTGAATGTTAACGCTGAAAGTTTAAGAGTTTATCAGTTTCTCGACACGCGGTTTTAACCGAAGCGTTTTTTTTTTTTTTTTTCGTTTACAAAACGAGTCGGGATGTTTCTCACGAAAATTAAAAAGAACGCTTACCTCATGCAAAACACGACATGCCCGGTTACGATGGGACTCCCCCCACCTACTCCCTGTTGTTCCAGACGAAGAGTGAGTGCGGTACGTGTGGCGCTCCTTATCGGTAGAAACGACACGTTTTATCTGCAATTTTCCCTCAGGAGTGACTCTGCTAGGAAACAGTGAACCGTGGTGTTTCAAGCATGGCCTAAAATGCCAGTCGAGTCCGTAGCTATTCCCTCCTCCAAGCCTGCCGAACCACTCACAATCTACCGTGCACATATATGCGCCACGACCGTTGGCGCCGGACACTTTGACGCGTCCACAGGATAGCGATGGAGACATCGCTGCGGTACGCGATCCACATGATCATGGCGGCGCAGCTGGTGAGCACCAAGCGCAAGGGTACCCAGGTGGAGATCGAAGACATCAAGAAGGTCTACTCCCTCTTCGTCGACATCAAGCGTTCGACGCAGTTCCTCATGGAGTACCAGAAGGTAGGTACATACCTACGGCCGCGTTTGTCTTTTTTTGTTTGCTGTGTTTTCCGTGGCGGCGGCGTCTTTCATTTTTTTGTGTTATTGTTCTTGGCTATCTTGTCCGTGTCGTCTTAGTCTCGACGGCTTCTTGCTCGACGGCAGCCCGATGATTCGGCGTTTTTTTTTTTTTTTTCCATCGTTTCGTCAGAAAGGGTTAAAATATACCACGCCAAGCGCTGAAAGCCTTCATGCCAAGGTTTGACATGCCAAGGTTTGAGAAGCTCAGGATGGGCCTAGTAGGCATGCTCTTGTACGGTTTGTCCTGCAGATGTGTACTCCATCGTGTACGAGTTTCCTCCCGATAAAAAAAGGCGTATTTAGTCACCTTCTGAATTCGTTCTAAACTGTGCCGTGCACGAGCAGGACTTCATGTTCAACACCCTGGGGGAGGAAGACGACGAAGATTCGGAGGAGGAGGAGGAAGAAGAAGAGGAGGAGGAAGAGGAGGGCATGGACACGGCAGCATGATCAAGCGATCGCTAACCGTTACCCAACGAAAGGCGGAGCTTAGGGCGGGGATACGAACACGAATGATGATGATCAACCCTCATCGCGCTGTTGCCATACACTGAGGCTGAGCCGAAGGCAATGGGTTTGTAAATGTAGGCGCAGAGACGGCTGCGTGTGTAGATTATGTGTTAGGCCAGCCGGTGTCGCCGTGGTTATCGCTGCTCTATGCTACCCTTGGTAGGGCGCGGCAGCATGGGGAAGAACAAGGGTGGGGCCTAAGTTGTCAACAATCTCTCTCTGGTATGGGTGGGTGGGGGGGATACTCTTATGTTTTGCATGGCTCAGCGGTTTGACCGTTGACCACGCGTCCTCGAGAGGACGGAGCATTGTTCCCACAGGGCCGATCACCGATGGCGAATCTTTCCTCCTTATGTTGCCAAAGGTGGCTAAAAAACGTTTTCCCTAGTTTGGGGGGGGGGGGCGGACTCATTTGTTGCTTGCCGGAATCATTTGACCATTGACCCCGGGGGGGGGGGGGGGGGGGGAAAAAAGGGGGAAAAACCCCCCCCAAAGGGGGGGGGGTTTGGGGGGGCCCCCCCCCCCCCCCCGGTTTGGGGGAAAAAAAAAACCCCCGGTGGGTGGGTTTTGG
>FN648455.1:0-88601 GCA_000310025.1 Ectocarpus siliculosus
GTTGCCATCATTGGAATAAAGCTGTAATATGTGTACGTGGAGGTCATTGGAACGGGAGACGAGTTGTGAGGAGAAAATAACTCCTGGAAGGGTCATATTTCCCCTCAGGGTAGGGAAATGGAAGACAATCAGGATACCATTCGTTGCACACAGAATTCGCCGCGGCGGGGTGCACACGTCGGGCTCTTGTGAGGCGGCAGGGGGAAGTAGGTGTCGACCAATATCAACTTCCTCCCCCCTCCCTCAAAAGACAAGGGCTAATGAAGGTAGTTTTTATACGGGGCCGATTCTCAAACGCCAGCTGTTCGTAGGCGTTCTGTCCCCCTCTCTATCCAGCCGGGGAAATTAACCTTCGACGCTTCAGACTGACCCATCGTCCACCCCTGGGGATTGGCATTCCCAACACCGATAAATCAAGATCGTCTCGATCGAAGCACCATGTCACCGTACCTCTCTAGCTTCGATAACTTCCTGGACGTTTCAGACGTTGCTCGCGGCAGCTGCGGGCTCTACTCGTTTGGGAATATCGCGGCAAACACAAGATGGCCTATACTGAGGCCATCGCGTACACGGCTTTCTTTCTGCACTTTTTTATGTGTCGAGGGGCCACTTTTCCCAATGTCCTGACCCATAGTGGCAGCACTCAATATCTTGAAGTTCTAACCCCTCCCCGGTGTCTTGTTACCTCTCGCCTGGGTTTTTTTCGTCTTTAATTGCCTGCTCAACAAGAGCGCCATCCAAGCGCCAACGGAAGGTCTCCGCACCAGGAACAATGGGCGGTGGGAAGGCGGCAACACGCAAGATGGTGAGTTCGGTGAAAACGTTCGTTCCCCTCGCGTTTGTACGCGAAGAATTCATTTTTTTGCGACTGGCCAGTGCATGCTGTCCTCATGCTTGTGAAGCATGTCACTCCCTCCTTGCCTGCTCCGAACAGCCGATGATTGGTTTTCTGTTAGTGGTGGTGTAGGTTCGGGAAGATTGCTGCAGGGCACCCGATCAATAGTAGAATACATCTCTGGCGGAATCGAGCCTCGGTAACAGTGTCTACGCTGAGAGGAAATTGGCCATGCTTGCATCTCTAGCCGAGTCGTCACTTGTGTATGTTGACTCTGTTTCCGACGGTCCCCACAGCTACTCTCGAGAGCGTATAGAACGACAAGGGGAATACACGCGGACTTGAAACTCGCTGTTGTTCTGCCGGTGACCGAGAGGTCACAACCACTTTACGCTACAGACTCCGTTGGTGAACAGGGGAACAGGATATGTTCTGAGTGCAGTTGAATGAGGGAGGCAAGGTCTCTCATACCTCCAAAAAACGTCCTTCCAATACACGATGCACGGCGGAAACCTTCGGTTAGAAACTACAGGTCGAGGTATTGTGGAAGGAGAACGCGCTTGAAGCACCGACTGCACTGCAGACTCAAAGTGTAGCTGACGAAGAAGATGTCCAGTCAAAGGCGTCGGCGACGGCGTTCTCGTGTGAGGCGACCATTTCATTTTGGCACGGACTTGTCTTCCGTGAGTTAAATAATAATTATCGTGGGGTGACGAGAAGGGCAGGGCACATTATTCTGGTGGTAGAACACAGGCGAGTGCCTCTACCCCGGCGACAAGCACAGGGTAACTTCCAAACGATCTAGAATCTAGAACGGAGGCAAGGAGATCATTTTGCGGATGTGTGTGCAGTTAAAGTTGAATTTCTCTCGCTGCTGCTCGATGTTGCTCGCATGGTTGCTGGGATATCGACCTAATTTACACTCTGGAATGTGGTTTCTGCTCGACCGTGTTTGGAATTCTGCTTTTCAGCAGTCATCGCATACGGCGGCCACATGTCTTGGCCAGGGACAAAAATGTTGCCAGGAGCAAGGCTGTACAACATAGCCATCGTACGGCAAAGCCCACAGCAAGAATGCGGAGTTCTGCTCCCAGCACAAGCAGCAGGACATGGTCAACGTCGTGAGCAAGAGATGCGGCCATCCAGGGTGCACCAAGCAGCCGCCATATGGTAGAGCGGGTAGCAAGAAGCTGGAGTTTTGTGCCCAGCACGCACAGCAGGACATGGTCGGTGTCGTGGGCAAGAGGTGCGGTCATCCAAAGTGCGTGAAGTACCCGGCATTCGGAAAACACGGCAGCAAAAAGAGGGAGTTTTGTGCCCAGCACGCGAAGCAGGACATGGTCAATCTCGTGAACAAGAGGTGCGGCTATCCAGGGTGCACCAAACAGGCGTCATATGGTAGAGCGGGCAGCAAGAAGCCGGAGTTTTGTGCCGAGCACGCACAACAGGACATGGTCAACGTCGTGAACAAGAGGTGCGGCCATGCAGGGTGCACCAAACAGCCGTCATATGGCAGACGGGCAGCAAGAAGCCGGAGTTTTGTGCCCAGCACGCACAGCAGGACATGGTCCGTATCATCACCAAGAGGTGCGGCCACCCAGGTTGCACGAAGCGGCCGTCATATGGTAGAGCGGGCAGCAAGAAACCGGAGTTCTGTGCCCAGCACGCGCAGCAGGACATGGTCGATGTCGTCAACAAGAGGTGCGACCATGCAGGGTGCACGAAGCAGCCGTCATATGGTAGAGCCGGCAGCAAGAAGCCGGAGTACTGCTCTCTGCACAGCGAGCGAAGTATGATCAACGTGCGACGTGCGTAACGCCAGGAGTAGCGCTAACACGTATTGCCACAAGTATGTGTTGTCTCCTATCCTTCCGAAAGGTGGTTATGTGGTACATGACTCGCTTGGCAAAGGGGTCCTTCACAAACGTTGCCAAGTGTGAACGTCCGGTCAGTCTTGACCAACATTTTATTTCGTGTGCCTGGCGCGTGAGTGCATGTAGCATGACGATGTTTTTCGCCTTTGTCTTCGTCGGCCCGTACACCCTACAAGGCATGGAGGTAAGGGGTTACACAAGGTGTACTACCATCGTGTACTCGGGATCGTTTTTGGGCAGGAGTACAGTGACAGGGATAGTCTGGGGTCTCGGGCCCAGTGTTAATGTGGGTCTTGCAAGGATTGGGCGATGCAATCGAGTTGAGATCACGGAACCATATCAGGTTGGGATCATGCTCCGGAGGGGCAACGGGGCGGGAGCACGCCCACTATCGTCGTGCTTGCAGTAAATTAAAGCACAGCGAGTTGAAAGCATGTTGTGTCGGTGATGTGACGGTGACCCGAACCAATTTCGGTTCAAGGAAGTCCTCAGCAGCATTTTCTATTTGGCGGCGGAACCATCGTCGCGTGAAACGTGTGCGGCAAATGATCAGCCCCTTTGTAGGAGGTGCCCTGTCGAGGAGGTAGTGGACTGATCCGCCCTGGGTGGTGCCGTTTTTCTGTTGGGGCGGGCAAGGTAGTTGAAGCTTGGTCATGAAAATGAAAAAATGCACTAGGTAGGGTAGAGGATCGACCCCCTGTCCCCCGACTGGCCTGGCGCCGAGAATGTCATACAGATGAAGGTGCGGAATAGACGATGGGTGCCGGGGAAGTAGCGATAGGTAGGGCATGTCACTCATGGGTGTGCGCGAAAACAGCTTCAACGCTTGACTTACGTACACCTACCTGCCTTGACCAGAGGATTTTTCCCTCTCCAATCTGACTTGGTCTGATTGTAGACTCGCATATTTCTGGATGTGGTTGTGAGACCTCAGTTGGGGCGTTCCTGCTGTATTTTGGCTCTTTGCCTAGGATCATTTAATGTATGTGTTGGGTTTTTGGGCGAGGCCTCCAGCTCTAAGGCTTGCGGTTCCACTGATGCATTGCCGCGCGCAAACTGCGGTCGGCGCGGCTATGAATCTGGAACTATCCCGAGGCGTCAAGCGTTTACTCACGCTACTTCCTGTAGTAGTAGGGTGGGTGGGCGGTCTCGAAAACAATTCTCTCCGACCTGGTGTTTCTGGGATACTCACGGGAAGGAGAAATACAATTATCGGCTGTATGCACATTTCAACACGTAAGCGCAGACGCCTCCATCCAATTTTCTTGCCGAATTTGAAATCATTTGCCGCCCCGATATTTCGCGTGTAAATCGGCTTGGTGTACAGGCTCGTAGGATCGACGTTGGCTGTCCACGGCGAGGTTTAAAGGAGGCGAAGCTGTTGACGGTAGCTTGCTCCTAGAGATAGATGAAGGTTCTGTCGTTGACAATCTTGTCCACGATCACGTAAGAGATGGGAAAGTTGCTTGTTATTGCTGAGAGACGATCAGCAAGGGTCTGAGATGAAGTGGGGATCCAACTTCATCTCAGGGGGTACACAGAGTAGACAATTCTAAGGGGTATGGGTCAGAAGGGTATACCTCCTGACCAACCCACATCCTATCAACAATAAGATGTACCCTATTCATGCTAGCAGCCACACTCCTTAACACTAGCCCACCCTGAATATCATATATGCAGATTCTATACTCAAATCCTAAAAGCTACAATAACATTTGCTTAGCTGATGATTATGATCCATGAATCGAAAATATGACTCTTCACAAAACATCCAAAAGGAGGGTGAGTTGTAGAAATATCCCGAATCAACCCCCCACACCATCATTGACACGAAGGACGCGAACGGTCACGAGACGAAACATCGACATCTCAATGACAAAGCTCATAACAATAAAGGGATAAAGCGAGGAAGAATATTGCTGCAGAGCACGCTATCCCCAACAGACGACGACAGAGGAAACAAAATCAAAGTCCAAACGCCACACACCACTCTCTTTTACGCACACCCGCGCGTGTCACAACTGGAGGAATAAGGGTGACAACACGAGAGAGTCCAAAATACGTCAACGAAACTCAAAACCCAAACAAATTTCCGAACGAATACGGCCTTTGATACTGGACGCAACGTAAAGGGAAAACTCAACGCAATCTAGGATAACGTCAACAAAGGGCAGGAGAAATGAACGACAGGCAAAGGCACCGAGAACGATTTCCAGCGCGCCAGGGTACCCAAATCGTATGAAGAGACGGTAAAGGCAAGACCTAATGAGAACCAAGGACGCAAAGCACAAACGATCAATGCCGGAGAAGCAGTCTGACGAACCGCGCCATGTCTCGCTGGCGATACGCAACATACAAAGGCATAAAACACAGAAAAGTCGTAGAGATGATACAGCTAGCGCCCGCAATTAAGGCTCACTTTTTCACGAAAAACAAGAAAATGGGGTTAAGAAATGTCTCAATAAGAAACACAGCAGCGACCGCTGCCCTACTACATAAGAAACGAGGGGTTACGGGGGAGTGTGTCGAATAAGAAACAAACCCCACAGCTCTCTCGCTCTTTCCCCCTCTCCCCCTACCCCCCCCCTCCCATAGTGCATTATTATTACGTTGTACGCCGAGGGGGGAATGTTTTTTTTTGCGGCGCCCCCTCCAGCCCCCTGCGGGCTCTGCGCTCTGCTCTGCTGGCGCTAAAGCCCTGGCACAGCACACCAGACAGGCTGCGAACCACGACATGCTGTCTGCTGTACACGGCTTTGATGGTGCTCTCCGCCAGCTCTCGAAATAAGAAACATGATATAAGAAACTGAACGACATACGCTGAGTTTATAGCCCACAATAGGAATTCGAGGCTGGACCTGAAATAAGCGTTTCTTATTTGCGGGCGCTAACTGTACACACAACAATACGACGACTCAGGGGCTCGACAGTGATGAAGGCGGCGCCCGAAGGTGGCGATGATGGAGACGAAGTAGAACGAAGTGTGGGTGACGACGAAAGTCCACAGGAGAAGGCGACGCAACGGGATGGAATCCCGAAGCAATAAGCGTAGGCGACACTTCTGTGGCACCATGGAGCTAAAAAAAAAAAAACGATAAACATTAGTTGGCAAAAGGGCGAACCAGGAAAACGCGGGGAACTCGGTGTCCAAGTGTTCCGAGGCAAAAGGCGCCGACGAAACTTGGGGAACTCTTTTTCCAAGTGTTCCGAGGCAAACAACACCGACGAAACTTGGGGAAATCTTTTTCCAAGTGCTCAGAGGCAAAAGCAACACCGACGAAACTTGGGGAACTCTTTTTCCAAGTGTTCAGAGGCAAAAGCAACACCGACGAAACTTGGAAAACTCTTTTTCCAAGTGTTCAGAGGCAAACAACACCGAGGAAGCTTCAGAGGAAACTCGTCGAGAAAACCAAAGACCAACAACAACAAAAAATAAGGAAAAGGCGAGAGAGAACGGATATCCAGGTCGCGGGCAGTTCACTGATTCAGACGAATGCAGGCAACAAGGAAGAAGGATCACTCGAACTCCCGAAAAGGGACAAACAGGGAAAACCGACCGAAAGGGGGAGGCCATCGCCGGGCTCTCAAGTAACGAGCGGCGAAGGCGGACACGTGACACCGCGTGTCTTGAGGCGGTGTTGCCCCAACGTCCAAAACACAAAACAAGCAAACAAAAGAAAGGGACGACAAAAAAAAGAAACAAGGAAAACAAACAAACAAAAGAAAACAAAACAAAAACGGAAGGTGAAGAAAGTCAAAACGTCGACGAGAAGGAGGGCACAAAAGACCAAAATGAGCCAACACGTATACGAAAACGACGACGCTAAGAAGAACTGTTGGGAACGCTGACGGTAAGGAGTCAGTAAGAAGCGGAGTGCGATCACGGGTGTCGCCCAAAGGGCGCGAACGATGTTTCTCTAAGCACCATGATCCACAGACGGCGTCCAAGGCGGTGGAGTAGAGATGCGCAGGCAGAGGGAGAGCGCTTGGGCCCGGGTCATCGAAGAATCGAACGATGTACGAGCCGTCCTGATGAGCACCAACGCGTCCGGTCCACCACAAGCCATCGCGGGCGTTGTACCACAGCCGCGCGCCCACAGGGAGAGGCGAAGTGCTGAAACGACGAAACCAAGTGTCGTGAAGCACAAGATCAGCCCCAGGAGGCAAATAGCGTTCTCCACGATTCCGGGCTAGCTCCCGCTGTGCCGCGCGAGTCCGAGCCACGCGATAAGTGCGGCTACCCTGCTTGCTTTGGCAGACCTCTCGGGACCAGTATAAGAGGATGTGGTGACGGAATTGATCGAGGTCGGATTCCCGTTCCCACGAAGGAGTAGTCAGGCCTAACCAATGCGTCTGGTACAGGACAGCGAGAACGCCGCTACGACCCCGCACTAGTTGACGTCCCGAGATGCAATCGACCTCTAGGCCCACGACAGGCGCCGACACGTCATTCGCGGTGACGTGGAACGGTGGACAATTATCTCCGAAAGAGTGCAGAACATAGAAAGATGGGCGGGTAGAGATTGCCGCAAGTCGCCCGGCTCGTATGGATTGTGACAGGGCTTGCAATGAAGGACAGACACGCGACATCGAGCTGCTGGGCCGGAAAGATCGGAAGGCAGGTCCAGGTAGAGGAGTTTACCTGCCAACGGGCTGCCGTCCGGGGTGGCTTCGGCAGGAGCGGGACCCACCGCAAGAACTTTGCAGGGCCCGGTCCAGGAAAGTGCGAACTTGGCCTTGAGCACCTGTTGGTCCGTGTCCTTCCACACACCCTGCCGAATCGTAGCAGCCGTGTTGTAGACCCAAGCCCACCCGCCAACAGTAAACTGAGGGAGCTTGTGGATGGCGTCCAGCAGGCATGAATTGCGGCGTTCGACTCGCGAAATCTTCAGAGCGTTGTACTCGCGGACAAGATCGTAGGCCCGGCGCTGGCGATCGACAGCCAGGTTGCAGTACTCGAGTTGATCGCGGGCCAAGCTTTGATGACCGCCTACCGTGGGATGATCGAAGACCGAAAGCGGAAGCCGCGGGATGTGCCCGATGTGGATCTCGTTTGGAGCCAACCCAGTAGCCTGGTTCACGGAATTATTGTAGGCGAACTCTGCGTGCGGAAGATGCACGTCCCAATCGTTTTGCTGTTCATTGGCGACCACCGCAAGCATCTGGGCCATCGTGTGATTGACGCGTTCCGTTCCTCGATTGGTCTGCGGGTGGTAGGAGCTGGTGGTGACTCTCTTTATTTTCATCGCTTCGTAGATAGCCATGGAGAGCTGCGAGCAAAAGTGCAGCCCGTTGTCCGACAATAACGTAGTCGGACATTCCCACTTGGTCATGTACTGGTTGAAGAATATGTGAGCCGTCCCTTTCGCCGTAAATTCCGTCGCTGTGACCGCGAACATGTCGGCTCTCCGACTGAAACGGTCTGTGAACAACAAAATGTAGGAGTTGCCCTTGGCAGTCACCGGCAGAGGTCCGAAGAAGTCGACGCCGACGACCGTACCAGGCCCCTGCGGCAATGGCATAGCGATGACGGGCCACCGAACAGTCTGACGTGAAGTCTTGCGAGCTTGACACACCAAACACGCCCGAAGCCACCAGCGCACGGAACGATCCAAACCAATCCACCTGTAGAAACGCTCAAGCAGACGCTGTGTACGATGAACGCCGAGATGGAAGGACGCGGCGGTATGGCATGCAGGAAGGACCCACGGACGCATCAGCATTGGCACGTAGACACGGGGCACGCCTGTATCCGGTAGACGAGTGGGCCTGCCGCCAGAGCGCCCAATCGACGACGGCGCCGATTTATGTACGAGGAGGGTGACGTTGTCATCGGTCGTGTGCAATCTGGTTTTCGCCGCCAGCGCAAGCACGTCGTCTAACCGAGGGGAGCGAAGACGAGCACGGAGAGTGAGCAAGTCAGGAGGGGGTGGGGAGGGAGAACCGCGAGACAGAAAACGCAACACATTCGCTCTCCCGCTGTTGTTCTCTAGCCCAATCCACAGAACTGAAACTCTGAACACAAGCCCGCAAGTGGGAGGTGTCCAAATCAGTAGATTCCAAAAGAAAGTCAGGCGATCCAACAGAAGAGGCCGGAGAAGGAGAAGCCTCAGCGACTGGGGTAGCCGCAGTCGGCGATGATGTTCGTGAAGGGGACATCGTGGGGGGCGAAGTCCCGGGCGAAACCGGTATAGAAGGCGAAACCGGGGATGCCGGGCGCTCCGATGACGGCGAAGACACCGGTGGCGCAGGGGCAGTCGACGAAAACGCCGATGCCGGCGTCGCGGATGGCCGCAGCAGACGCGCGGCAGTCCGGGGGGTCTTGTTTGTCGAGCGGGACCTGCTAGAGCGACGGGCAGGCGACGATGTTCGAGGGACGAAGGTAGCCCGCGGCTGGCGTCCGAAATAGGCGGGACCGGTGACGGTGCCTCCGGAAGCAGCGGTAGTCTTGGCCCGAGTCCGTGAAGAAATGAGCGGTCCCCGCTCCGGAAGCGAAGACAAAACGTTCACATCCCTAGTCGCCGAAGACGCGACACGAGACATCACGCGGGACGCAGCAGGAGTCAACGGGGAAACAGGCCCGGGAGATCCGGGAACAGGCGAGACCATGAAGACCCCCGGAGACCGCCGAGAATCATCGCAGGCAGTCGTCGAGCCCGTCGGAGCATCCAACCGGCGCGGGTGGTGCCGGCGAAAATCCCCAAAATCGGAGGGCTGCAGCGCTTGGGGTGAAAAGACTCCCGCCGGGCAAGGAGGGCGGAGCCCACCCAAACCGACTTCCGGCATAGACGACGAGTGATAGTTGAGCCCGCAAGCCCGAATGAGGAAAGCACCCTCTTGATCTACACCATCAATGCAGTCGGGGGCGGTTTTGTCCGTGTCTTGTGCAAGTAAAGGCAGCCGCGAAAGAGAATCCACGTTGCCGTTCGCCGAACCTTTCCGATATTCCAGGGTGTAGGTGAAGTTGGACAGAAACTCGAGCCATCGTTGCACCCGAGCGTTGTGTTCCCCAACCTTGCCAATGCTCCCCAAGGCTTTGAGGTCCGAATAGATGATGAACTTGGTCGACCACAGATAATCGCGAAGGCGTTTGATGGCCCAAACAATGCCACCAGCCTCCAGATCAAGAACGGTCCAGTTACGCTCCGCAGGAAGAGTAGCGCGGCTGATGTACACAATGGGTCTCACCGAGCCATCGAGTTGTTCCTGTTCCAAGGAGGCACCGAAACCGTCGATACACGCGTCGGAACACAAACGGAGAGGACGGCTGTTTTCCTCGACCGCCGCCCAATCCGGGAAGACCAAAATCAGGGGGCGCGCGAGTTCGCTTAACAACGTTTTGACAAAAGTGGGCATGCCCGGGTGTACTTGAAGGGGACGCCTTGTTTGAGAAGAGCGTTGGGGGGGCTCACCTTGGTGGCGAGATTCTTGAGGAATTTCCGGTAGTAGCTGAGTCCACCGAGAAGACTCCGAATCTGTTTGACATTCGTCGGCGGCGGCATGTGTGTGAGTGCCCGAACCTTGACGCCATCAGGGCTGACGCCGGCCGGGGAGATGGTGTGACCGAGGAAGTTGGCGTGTGTGGCGCCGACGCGAGCTTTCCCCGGGGACAGTTTGACGTTGTACTGACGCAGCCGTTTAAAGAGTTCGATCATGTTGAGCACGTGTCTCAGAGGTTCCTCATCGAAACAGATGACATCGTCCAGATACGCAAGCACACGCTCCAGACCGTGCACCACTCGATTGATTACCTTGACGAACCAAGACGGACTGGCGTTGGCTCCCTGCGGCATACGAAGCCATTCGAACAGCTGCGTGGGAGTGCAAAAGGTCGATGAGCGGGACGGTGTCTTCGTCACAAACGATCTGGTGAAAAGCCGAGTTGAGGCCGAAGATGGAGAAAAATTTCCCGGTGCACAGAGAATCCAAGATACCGTCCACACGAGGGAGAGGTTGTCCACCCAATCCACCAGGGCATTTAGACGCTTGTAGTTGACGGTGATGCCACACTCCTTAGCAGAGGGTACAGTATTCCAGCTGGTCGTGTGTTTAAGTTTTGGTGGCCACAGGGGAGCGTAGATGTTGTCAAATGGTTATTGGGTGGTGGGGAGGCCTGTTGATGTGAGCTTGAATGCGGCCCGAGTCCAGAAGCAGCGCTAATAGTAGCGGGTGAAATCAGCGTGCGGCAGGTGAAGATCCGAATCGTGTTTGTTTGCAACCACAGAAAACATTTGGGCCATCATGTAAGGGGTTCACGTGTTCCAGGCCACCGTTCCCGTTGGGATGGTATATCGGTGCGCTCCCTCTTTACCCACGCGAAGTAGTTTGTATATGAGCACGGAGAGGGTGAAGCTAAATTGTAGTCTTCTTGGTTGTTCGAGAGGATGCATTTGAGGCAACCCCGTTTTCCCCAATTGCAAATTGGGGTTGGTTTCAGTCAGCGCTCTCCACCAGGAAAAGCAATATAGAAATCTTAATCTTGTTATCCTGCTGAAAATAAATGAAAAAAGCTTATGGCAATCCATGCATTAATCAAATGAAAAATATCATCGCAATCCATACATAAAAATCAAATGAAAAATGTCCGGAATTTCCGTACATTTCAATCAAGTCAAAAATGTGATTGCAATCCATACATTAATTAGATGAAAAATGTTGGTTAAACTAACAGAAGTTCTCCGCTCTTCTATAGTCTACCGATCCAATAAATCCGCTACTACCGGTGGCGTTGTCGCCTCACTACCGTTCTGGTCTCCGCCGTACTGTTCCAAGCGTGAGAACGAGTATCCTTGGACTCTAGCCACTCAAGCACACTGCGCACACAAAAGCAACAAAGTCCTGAGAAACTAAACCCTCCTTTTGGAGAGACACAAACGACAGAGGGAGGGCAGGCAAAGCACACCCAGCGAACTACTTCGAAGTATAATATACTTGTTCTTGTACATTTACATCATCTTCAACTTGCGTACAGTACGGAACCAATCAGGCCTCTCCGCTGAGGCATGGGGATAGCATCCATTCTCGAAGCCCCGTGGGTCAATAGTTCACAACCCTAACCCCAACCTTGTCGCCTATAACCTTGAGTAATCTGTTTGTGGAGAAAGCTACTCAAGCCAATCGCCTTGCCCGCCGAAAGACAGAAAGGGCGGTATGCGCGAAAGAGCATGGCCAATACAGTGACCAAAGGGAGAAGATGGTCGCCTTGCACCGACATGCGATGTCGAGGAGAAACAATGTAGCATAATTTCTTTTGCCCACCAAGGCCAACCCCCCCCCCCCCTCCCCCCTCGCCGCTGCACTCCGGACATGTCAGAACGGCTCTACAAAGTTCTCAAAATTGAAATCAAACCGACCTCGCACATGCTAAAATATGAAGTACGTTCTCTTGTAGACACCATATCTCCAAGCGCCTTGACCGCGCGCCAACCGTTCTTCTTTGTTGGAATTGTCACCAAGAATGCAAGCACCTCCCCTTACATACAGCTTGCCTAACGGGGATCGGCCTGTGGTCGGGGCAACCCGGACCTCCCCCAAGACGTCACTACTGTGACTTGATTCAGCCTATAGCCACTCAAAGGAAACGAGTGGGCAGGATAAAAAAAATGCGTTCAACTCTAGACAAGCAGTCCAAGCCCACCAATCCCGAAGGAAGCAAAAGCTGTCGCGAAAATTATCAAAATAACCTAAAGAACGAAGATGACACGACCAGTCACCCGCTGACAACCCCAACTTTGTTGTCCTCTATACTTCCGCCCCTTCCGCACTGCGGTTCCTCTCTTCGGTTCCGCCAAAGTCTCGTTATTGACTTGTGTAATTTTTATATCGCGTGCTGCCTGCTAGTCTTGTCTCGCCCTTTGAGAAACGACACCATGAAGCTCGCGGCCACCAACGCAACTGGTGGCTTTGCTGAAGCACTCCAGGTCCTTTCGACATCGTGGCTACACCACGTGTTCGCGAACCTATGTCCAGTTGTCCAGTTTCAGAACAGCTACAGCGGTCAGATAGAGCTGCTGTTTCGTGCTTCGCCGGTCCCAGGGTGCACACAGCGCGTATACTTAGTGTGACACCGCGTTGATCCCCCCCTCTCATCCCAGCCCAAAGATACCACGCGTAACCAGTACATGTTCGCCCTTTTAGTTCGTCAAAAAGACAAACTTGTGAAAAAAAAATGTACCAACACATACCGCATTTACTCTGGCAGTAAATCAAGCGTGCATGTACAAAATCAAATCAGCGGTTCCAGCTGCTCATCGTAGCGCCTGACAACACACGCGCGCGGTTCATCAGCTGAATCAACTGCTGCAAGATATATACCCAAGTTTTATCTGTTGCCCGTCAAGAGCCGCACTCGAACCTCTTGAACTAAGAAACGCGTTGCTCTTACTTCGTGTTCGTTCGTGGTGCCATCGAAGGGCCTCGCGAAGAACAGACCAAAATACAAAATCGGGCGGGTCCGAGAGAAACATTACCGGAACCCGTATAGCCAGGCCACTCTCTGTCTCCCGCGATAGGTTTCATTTTCGGTTCATGTACGCATTTTAATACTGTAGCTAGGACAAATCTTCCCCCCTTCAGGCATGTCTGATAGGGGACAAATATAAATATGAACAGAGGTCTAGGCATAAAATTGTCGTCTTATCCACATGAAAGCAGCAACAAAAAACACCTAGCAGGACGGGAGCGGAGGAAAGTGCAAGAGGTTCCAACCAAGAGACTCGACGGAACCCGATGCTTGTGCTTCCCCAGTGGCTGTTTCTCCTCGCCGGCACTCTACACTCTACAACAACCAAGATAGAAGATAAAAGCGCCGCGCAAGAGCGTTATCAGCTTCTCTCCTTCTCTCGTCTTAGCGGAAACCTAAGTTAAGAGCGTTGTGCATGGTTGGGGCAATGGGAGCAGGGAAAAATCAACAAGGCGTCAGATACCACAAGAGTGCGCATCTTGGCAAGGTCTTAAAATATACAGAACAAACACTCCATGCAGCCCCATCTCAGCGCCACTTTTTCATCGATTCCAACATGAGATCGATTATCTGTACATGTAGTTGCGGCTACTTCATTGTTAAATACTATACGAATGGGGATGTTGTTCTTCGGCATTCGTTTTCTCTCCAAGTTCTGATTGGTCTGGTGTTCTATATTCTACTCTTAAGCGCTCTTCGTGACTGAATGAAAGATAGATGCGTCGATTCCCCACAAGAGCGTACGTTTTTCTGCACAGAAGCCGTGGTAGTGGGAAGCGAACCTGGCATACCTGCTACCGGGGCTTGCGGCCGTGCGCTCGCGCCGATCCTGTTGAAGTATGTGCTGTGGGCAATATTTGCGCTGTGGTCGGCGTGGTTGTGCCCTGGACCCATGTTGTGCACGTAGTTGCTGTAACTGTTGTGATCGATACCGCTGTTGCTCATCATGCGGTGGTGGTGAGTGGGAGGTGGAGCACGAGCAGTGGAAGAAGCGTGATCGTAGTGACCCATGGAGGCCCCACCGTTGCCATCCTCGCCATCGTCGTCATCGTCATCATCATCTTCGTCGTCGTCTTCGTCTTCGTCTTCGTCTTCATCCTCTGCTTCCTCCTTTTCCTCCTCTTGCACCGCGTACCCATGAAATAACGCCACCTATGAAGTTTATTGAAGTCCGAACAGGTGCGTCAAAAATCTGTATCCATATGCAAGTACTGAACTTCTTACACATCCAGAGCGTCTTTGATTATGCAACGATTGTCAGGGGGGTGAAAGCACGCAAGGTCAAGAGGAGGGGTGCGAACGGGTCTCTCGTTGTACCGTATTTCGCCTGACCATCGCCGTATCGAGTCACCAATGAGATCGCTGGCTTCGTTTTCAAGAAGTCCATCTTTATATTATCCCCGGGGACATATTCTTAGACAGGTATTCGGATTTCGAGTGATGTCACCCCCTCTCCTACATGTAGTTCAACGTGTGTCTCTGCTACATAAGTCGCTTGCAAACCGTATTTGTTTTCCCGCCGCAGCTCCCACGGAGATTATTTCGGGCGTTCGGCCCACAAGTATGGTCGTGAAGAACATTGTTGTAATTCATGACGATAAGTTGGGGTTGTTGGGGTTAGGGAAAAGGAGAAACCACCTCTTCCGCGTATCGTATAAGGGAAAGGGCTATAGAACTACATAGAAATTCTTAGCTCCTCCAACACAATACGTGTTTACTCGTAGAGATTCGAATTGCGGGTGTAGACCGAACCATCGGTTGTGCGAGTTATGTTGGATAACAGGAGAAAGTGCTACAGTGTTGCCCCACCTCCTGCAAGATCATGTTCCGCAGCTGTTCTTGGTGCATGGGCTCACTCTCGAAGTCAAAGTCCAAGCCTGGGGCCACCTCCGGGTCGGGGGGTACGTGGATCCTCCCACTACGTTTTTGGAGAAGGAGAGAACACGCGAAGGGCGAAAGCGATGATGAGAGAGAGAGAGAGCGCGCAACAGAGATGTAGACAACAAAGGGAGGGGAGGCAGAAAAGGGATGGGGGGGTGATATAGGCAGGGATGACAGACAACGAGAGAGAGAGAGAGAGAGAGAGAAAGAGAGAGAGCAATGGCCGGAACACGATTGAGCAGCACACCGTGGAAAATCATTCTATTCGAAGGAACGTAGACATGGTTCTAAACGGCGGACGTCGGTCGTCGTAACTTTACCTGAGAGGTTGAAAGTATCGGTGGCTGAGGGCCTCGTCCGCCGAGAAGCGGCACGGGGGGTCGAAGACAAGCAGCCTTTCCAATAGGGCAAGTGAGGCTTCCGACGCGTTCGGTAGAAGGTCGGCGAAGGGCACCTGGGATTATAAGTTGAGGCAATGTTTCCAACGAGCGTTAAAGTGCTTTTGGGGCCGTTGATAAACAGCACTCGATTAGACATTACCGGGGTAGCCAGGAGGGTACAGCGGAAAAGATCTGGCGAAAAACAACGCCACGAGGAGAGCGTCTGACGTCGGTGCTATGTCCGTACCTGCATCGTTTCAGCTGAAACCAACAACACAAACCCCAGTGTTTCCCACCAATGATCGGATGCCTTATTCTGCCTTCGGGTCACGCCCGTGACTGTGCGCGACCCTTTTCTACCCTCGTTCCGATAAACCTTTATGAAAAGGGAAAACCATTGCGACGGCGTTCAGAAAAACTCTTCTTCACTCCATAGTTCTTTCGGTGTGGGTTCCGAACGATAGGAGTAACTGTCGCCGCAAGGTGAGATTGTAGTCTAGCTTCATGTCACAGCATTGAATACTCCACAATTCGCAGGGACTTGAAGCATGCTCACCTTAACTCGGCCCTGCATCGACTCCAAGAAGCGGATTGCCTCGGGATTTCGGATGTGAGCCACCTCGTGCGGCTGGGGTGACCCCACAGCATCGAAAATGAGTGAAAGCTGTTTCTTGAAATCCTGTGACAGGGCGAATAACGGGGGGGGGGGGCGAAGGATGGAGTATTTGTCCCGTGTTTCAGCCCCTTCTTGTTTTGTGTTTTACGTATCGAGGGAGAGGAAACCTTTTGAGGTGGGGATAGGGGGGTAGCCAAATTCTACCGGTGCATGGACCCCATTGTACGAAGCTGCATCTTGACGTTTTTCACGCTTCACGTGCTTTGGATGGCGCGGCGAGAAATCGAGGCCGTTGAAGATCTGCCGCAAGGATCTGGCAAGCACGAGCTCTTGGCAGGGAAGCAGTTCGGTAGAGGTACGGCCGACCAAGAAACACGGCTGGACGGGTCGAGAACAGGGGTACCCGAGAAGAAAAAATAGTTAATTCGACGGGAATATGAAAAAAATGAGCAAACAAAATTCGACAAGAAAAACACGGAGAATATCAACATTTTGAAAAGAAACACGGAGAGGGTAAAGAAAGAACGTTCTGCAGAATGACGGTGGCAGTTGAAATCAAACTTCGGGGAACGTACTAGTCATCGAGCTGCGTAGATCGCCTTCCCACCAGACACTCGACTCGGTATTGTCTGTTAGTACGGCAGGAGGTTGGACTTATTTGAACTTCATACATTTTCACCGAAATTCCAGTTCTACTTGTTAGATTAGGGAAGAAAAGGTGTAGTCGGAGAACTCCCTAGTGTTATTGGGCGGTAGGGGTACAAGTTGGGCGTAGGCTTTGCAAGATAGGATTACCTGGCCGGGGAAAAACGGCTGGCGGCCTAGCATCTCGGCGAATATGCAGCCGACGCTCCACAGGTCCACAGCGTAGCCGTACAGGCCGTCGGGGCAGAGCATCAACTCGGGCGGGCGGTACCACCTGGTCACGGCAGTCTCGGTCATAGGGTTGTCCACCTGGGTTAAGGATAGAGGGTCAGGGTCCTGTTCTTCAGGGGACGAGTCGAGCTCGGAGGTGCGATACGGTCTTCTTGTCACGGCGATCCCGATCATTGTGATGAGACTTTTGGAGGCTGTAAGGAGTGAGAGAGGCAGGCGTTCCGCCAACTCGATCCAGCGCAACAGACCTACATCAGTGTGGTACATGGTCCACCTACACTCCGGTTGAAGTGCTATTCAACGTACTCTTCTGCAAACCCTGCGTCAAGGCGTTTAAGTTCATCAAGTACTTCGTTGTCGGGGTTCGAACCTGAAGCGTTGGCCTTAACCAAGCCAGGATACTTCGAAGTATGGATCATCACGGTTTGGGTCTTAAACCTTGGAAGACATGGTGCTCAGACCGCATCCTTTCTGTGATAACCGTCGGCTAAGACGAACTTTGAATATCAATAAAAAAAACAACTTGACCTAACAAGCATTTTGTGTCGTACAAACTGCTAAGTACCTCATTGTCGGGGTCGGGACCTGCACCCGTGGGCCTCAGCCTCGCCAACCCGAAGTCGGTGATCCGCAGCTGGCACCTCTTCGTGGCTAGGATGTTGCTCGGTTTGAGATCACGGTGGATGACGCGGTTGTCATGGAGGAACTGCGGATACGGGAAGTTGAAAATAAAACAAGAGAAAAACGTGTTTGTCACAACGTGAACTATATGTCCCTAACGTACCGAAACAGCACACGCGTTAGGCTGGTCAGATGCCATCAGCTTGCAACTCTACAACAGATATCCTGGGAACCGGCGGTTACTGCGTTGCTCTTAGGTGTATCGGTTTTGATGGGTAACCGTGCGACCAGACACTAAGCACAAGGTCAAATACAATCTTCTGAGGCAGTCATGAGGTGGGAACGAACGCGACGCTCTACAAGTGGGCTAGGGCACCAGTACCCTTTGTCCTACACAAAGAGATCCCCAGACAAAATCGTCGCAATACCAACGATAAATACTCTTGACACGTCTGATCGGGCTTGGCGTTCTTACTGACAAAGAGTCTGCACGGAAAAACAAAATGTGACCGATTTTCGAACAGTCGAAATGCCTGCTTGTTTATTTGCACTTAAGTCCAAATTCGATTTGCTTCCATTCCAACCACCAACACCAGCCGTTGACTGACCTTGACCCCCTTGAGAATCTGGAACATGAAGTAGCGGTGGTGTACGTCATCGAGGGGCTGGTTGGACTTGTTGATCACGTAGTGGAGGTCGCAGTCCAAAAGCTCCATGACGATGTAGAGCTCGTCGTATTGCTGGTTGACCAACAGGTCCTCCAGGGAGACGATGTTCGGGTGAGGCTCGAGATACCTGGACGGGGGATGGCAATGTTTTAAGGTCGGTACAGGTACCCTGCTACCCTGCACTGAGTGTGGGTGCGTGTGCTAGACTGTATTTTCGATGGGCCCCATCGTCTCGGAATTCGTTCTTCAAACGTGCTTGACGAATCCGCGGCGACCAAGTTCGCGCTTACACCACCAGGAGGAGTCCACCTCAGGGTACGCACCAAACGTGTACTGTACATCAGATGCTCCTCATTAATGCAGATACAAGCACTGTGAAATACAACAAGCGGGGATAGATGGCTCTGATGCTGTGGTTTAGATTTGCAACGGGTGTGGGTATGCCCGAGAGACGTGCCCGAAAATAGGGCAGCGGTTGCCAAAGGATAGGATGGCATTTGAAAACAAGCGTATCTTGTGTGTGGTGATACGCCGATTGGTGCGCCGTAAACGTGAGCGTGCCGTGCTCCTTAGGGCATGACGCGGTTGCCGTATAGAGCACAAAACACACCTCATGAGCCTTATCTCGCGCAGAGCGTGCTTGGCGCTGACGACGTCGCGGGACATGGGGAAGACCTTCTTGATGGCGACTCGTTTCCCCTGACGTTGTCGTCGGTCGCATCAAGTTGAGATGAAAAGTCCGTGAGATTAGCATGCAGCTGGTTGTGTCATAGGATGGGTGGGACACAGGCGAACTTTCAAAGCACCATGAGCAACAAACCGATTGTGTTACGAGCGTCGCAAAAAATGAGATTGCGGAGCAGAAAAAGAACAAAACGCCGCAGATTTTTCTCTTCCTTTGCCTTCCGTTGCATGGAAGAAGAGCCTAGCCTTAGCTCTATCCCTCCCTACGGGCCGTGGATTACCTGCTGAGAGTCCAAAGCCGAGCAGACTTCTCCGAAAGAGCCTCTACCGACCACCTTGAAGTTGCTGAAGCGTGGTCCAAGATGAAAGTTGTTCTCCATTGCCGCGGCGGCGGCGGCGGCGGGGTGGGCGGGACCATCCACCACCGCACCGTTGTTGTTGTTGTTGTTGTTGTTGTTGTTGTTGTTGATGATGACGTTGTTGCTCATGGCGAGGTTGTTGAACTGGGGCGGCGCGGTACCGGCGCCGGCAGCCCAGCTCACACCATGACCGTGATTCATGTCGTCGCGTGCACCCGTAAAAGCGCGACTGGTGTCTAGAGGTAGCCTTTTGTTTGGGCCCAGTAGCCACTTGTATGTCGACGTGTATCGTGCTGTCGACCTGTTTTACGTTAGCCCAGATTCCGGTTGCTTCTCGTGCGCAGGTCGAGCAAGACAACTCCCGTTAGCCCTTCGGTAGTGCTGCGGCGGGCACGTTCGGAGAAATAGGTGGTGCAGAACCGTACAAGTTAATTCATCCATAGTAGGTGCGCGTTGACTCCGAGAATGGTGAACCACCCTTCGCTGTCGGACCTTCCATCTGATGCCACCGTCTCCAGTTGTACTACAAGGTCGCACGCTACAGGGACGACACAGACACGATAGATCCTCGAGAAGACGGTGTCCAACAACCTCATCATCGTTCATTCGCAATTTTTCTACTCCATCGCACTTGTCCTCCAAAAACCCAAAAACTGACTACCTATGTCATATAAGGGTACGTGTATCATCCCAAGCGATTGGCCGCTGATTACGGGGATTATCGGTTCATTGCTCTTTAGTTGTTGCCCAATTGTAAAAAAGCGGGGTCTAAAGTAGGACTTAATGGCATGCGTCAGAACGCGACGGGACGGGGCCTACTCTCCCTCGCAGGACGGTACACACAGCCAGTACATCGTCAGTTTGATCCCGTTCGTGATTTTGTCATCCCGTCCCACATCATTGTTACCATCCCGCTCGTTTTCCAGTCTCTCTCTTGCCTAAAATACCCCGCCCGTGTTGCTCTGGTCGCAGTCAATATGTCGGTCTGACCCATCCAACTGCTATCCTCTCTCTGCTAGAATCTTTTTATGGCACACACACACGCTTCCTGTACCCGAGAATGAGCAAAAATAGGTTGTGGGAGCTATATATTTTCTGAGGTTGTTTGCAACCCTTGGCGACTTCCATTCGATTGCAGTGACTATGTCGTCTTTAGAAAGATTGCAAACACACAAGGCGTCTCCTGGTTGCTGTTGGAATTCTTGCTTCCGTGAACTTGCGTTTGTGTACCTTCGCGATCGTGCGCACACATGTAAGAATTTGGAGCGTTTTTTATCCAAGAGACAATTCTCAAGGAGGAGGTAAAGAACGAAGTCAGAGTGACTCCGCCACGTAACATCATCGGGTAAATACAAAATACACCGCCTTGAGGAGGGAGGTGGGATATTGATTTGCAATTATTGCTCCTCGGTGGGAGGAGGCGGAGAGGAGAACATAAGAGAGTTTAAGAGTAACAGCAAACAACGCACGTGGAGCACATCGTAAACCCGAAAGGGGTCTAAGCCTAACCCCCGTCGAGTCGGGTGGAACACCTTTCGATTACTGGGGGATGAGCGGCACAGAAAGAGAGTTCCACGAGCGGGTACTGTATAAAACCAAACCCCCTCTCGCCTGTCTGAATCCAAAATTCAAAATATTACTGTTAGGCGAAAGAGTTTCCGGTCGGACCTCGCGGTGAACGAAGGCTGCAAGAACCTAGAAATTTCGGCATATGTAGCCGTGCTGGGCGAGAGCTACTGTCCACAGCAGTAGACTACGACATACTGATATGTGTTGCCGCACTTCAACCTGGTCTCTCCGACTGACCCTCTTTTGGTTCGCCGTAGACAAATATCCGTAAAGTTCTTGTACGTGTAAGTCTACATGGCCTGTTTACCGTCCACGCGATCCCAACCGAAAGCTAAAAAGGAGACGAGACTTCCTGTACTCACAAACGAGAAGTAGGGACCGTTTCTGTCGTACAGGCAAAGAAAGGTCCTGTGTCAGTGGTGCACATGTAGGCAAGACAGTGCACCTTCTATGATGTGTCAAATAGACGAAGAAAGGGTGCCTGCCAGGCCGACGAAAACAACACATCGTGTCACACACATCAAAGGCTGTTGCGCATAAAAACACGCATTGATGACTGCTAGCTGGTACACGTCCCTGCCGCTCGCTGTGTGTATTGCATAGGCTTAGGGTTAGGGTTAGGGTTAGAGGTTTAGACTATATTACCCAGAAGGATACCTCAAGATCGATGCCAATCCCTCACGTGCCTCACTTACGTACCGTGGATCCACCGCCGCAGCAGTACCGGAGTCTCCTGTCTACATGGAGAAGCACCAACAGAAACGAAGAGGCCATCGTATGTGTGTACATCATTGCATGCTGCAGGTGTATCTGAAAACTCCCACGTGTCGTTCGGTTGGTTCACACGGAACACTATTATGAAGCCGCACCTTTGCTGGATGGATCCTGTTGGACCGGCCTGCTGCTGGGCTGGATCCTGCTCTCTGCTCGAAGAGCAAGCAGGTTTCTTTGCTGCCAGCCGCGTCTCTTGTTGGACGGTGGCGGGTTGTTGTGTGCGCGTGCGTCAGCTGGGCACGAAGAATCCGGATGACTCGCACCAGTCAAGCGGGGTTGCGAACTTGACCCGTTGTGGTTCAATTTGCACTTGAAGAATGAATGCGAAGTGAGGATCGGTTCTCCTCCGAATCCAGTCAGTCCGCCGTGTTTTTTGGCGGGGCAAATGTTTTCTCAAAGCACGACTGCGCGACTGCGCGCGCGCGTGTGGGGCGCACACCAACCGGCCAAACGGCCACTCGCCTCGTCTGGCGACAGAAAAATTGACAGACTCTGACTCTGCAATACGTACCTCGTGGGCTGTTTCGACCCTCACCACTCTGGCCGCTCGAGAGCAGGGAGGGGGAGATCGGGACGGGGGCACAGCTGCACGCGTGGACCACCATCGGATCGGATCCAGGATCCTAGATCACCCACAGAAGCTGGCTGAAGGTGCGGCGCAACCCAGGCACGCACGCACCCACGCACGCACGTGTTTGTTGGGTGTTGCAGGATCGGCCAGCTGCTGGTGCTGTTTCTCCACGCCGGCTCTCCCCCTCCCGTGCGTATGAGTCGGTTGCGTGTGCATGCCCGAGGCTGTGAAGTACGCTCGGGTGCCTGGAAGTAAACGCAATATATGTCTAACCGTTCGTAGCGCTGCTGCTTTGCCACCTGCCCATCAATTCCTCCAAGTCCCGCCGCATTTGCCGCACACGACGCTCCGTTATCCTGTGTTTCAGTCTCCCTCGCGAGGGCGAAGTAGCGCAGCAGCAGCAGAATGGTCAGCCGAGATAGAGCGGCGACGGCGGTGGGGTTGCCACAGCATCAGCAGGAGGGGGAGGAGGGAGGGGGCGGATCTGGCGGCAACGGAGGAGGCTCTATCGCGGTACAAGGTGGGGCTGGTGGGAAAGGATCCCTGGCGGAATCATCGTACTCCATCATGAACAACACGTTCAGAGTCGACTCGCGCTACAGCGGCCTCAAGGCCATTGGGAAAGGATCTTTTGGCTTCGTCTGCTCGGCGTTAGATGAGAAGCAGGTAACTCGTGTGCCAAGGCACTCTGTACAGCAGTGGCGTGGTTCCATACCGCATGCTGTCCGCTACCATGGTTGTTTCTATTGTTGCTGTTGCGGTTGCGGTCATCACATAAAAAAACCGTTCCGATCTATCCTCGGCTGCTCCTCAGTACCTCGTGCGGTGGTACTGCTGTAGACTGCTGAACTCTTCCAAGCAGGGAAAAACCTCCGATTTTCGTGGACACCGCCTGGGTTGCTGTTGCTATTTGTCTTTACTTCAGCAACCGTTCCGATCTTTGCTCAGTACCTTCCAACATCCGAGTCACGCGTCTTTGGATCAACACGTCCACTACGTACTGCCGTTCCGCAAATAGGGTACATTGAACAACAGAGATAATCAAGCTTCCCAAATAAGGTACAAAAAACCGGACAGCAGTCTCACCGATCTTTGGAACATGTGTATGATTCGTACGATGGTGTGTATGTGTACTGCTGTAGACAACCGAAATTGATCTGTGGAATGTCTACAGCAGAGTATGTATGGTACGCGCCGACCACTTTTTTTATCATCAGTGTAAGAAACTGGCAGTGTGAAAGAAAACAAAATCAATCCCAAAATGGACCGACGTGACAAAATAGAAGATAAGTTCTCAGAGGCAACAATTCTACCTGGTGCACGAATGAATCGACAGGCTAAAAAGAAGTAACGTTTTCCTCGTTTTACATTACCCCATTCGTGCACTGTCTGTCCCATGTATCCGTGTATGTACAGCAGGAGACAAAAAAAAAACGGGGTTGTTACAATATTATAGTAGATTTTCCTACATGGGTTGCCTCGATTGGTACAGTACCCCGATCTATCTATTGAGTTTTTCCTACCCATCGGCCTCAGTGTGTTGCTTTTCCAACGGAAGAGGGTTGTCGTCCGGGGTCAAAACATGCCGTCATTTTTTTGCCATCAAGAAAATGGATTAATCACTTAAAGGTGATACAACCTCGAAACGTGGGAGAAACTCATGCTTCGGCGAGAATCGAATCCACAACTTATGATATGTCCACGAGAGAACCCTTCGTACCACACCAAGGGGAAAAGTCATTCCACTCATCTGGATCGCTTGTCTAATACTCTTGAGCTGGTTCTTTCTCCCACTCGGTGATGATTTTGTCAGGTATGAACCCATTCCGCCGCTCGTACGCTCACTCGTACTCAGGTGTACACAAACACAATCCGCCGCTCGTACTCCACAGTGCACATGTTTACGATGCAGAGCATACTACTGGTCTCTTGTTTTGCTCAACATTCCGTCCACACCGCTCTCGTTTGAACACAACCGTTTGTCGTTTGTGTAATGGCAGGGAAAGAAGGTTGCCATCAAGAAGATCCACCCCATGGCCCAGCACGTCGTTGATGCCAAGCACGTTCTACGCGAAATCCGTCTTATGAGGTATGGTAGGGCCCTGGTTTGTGCCAAGTTGCGCTGTGCCCGATGACCATTATTGACAGTGGGTCACCTCTTCGTAATCCTGTGAGCGTGATGGTTGGAGGAGGGAGTGATGTTGACTAAGAAGTGCACGTCAAGGAGGCAGCTGTGTAGCTTGTCACCGTTCCTTCACTATAAAAGTGGTACCTAGATGTCGACGGTGACAACAGACGTCACACACTACATACCCACAGACAAAACAGGTTCCGACGTCTTTCCTCGCCCACCCCGCGATGCAGTCGCACCCGTCTAAACAGAGTGCTTAGGGAAAGGCCTTAGCGTGGTGATGGCCCTTCCTACTAGAGAGCCCACGAATTGTGTTTTTTGCGAACTGTACCTGTTTTCTTACCTGGATGGTTATGCAAGAAATAGCTGCTTGCGCCTCAGGTACATGTTCCACCGTTGGTCTCCCCCCCGTGCTATATCTTCGACGAAGCGCATATAACCTGATACCTGGTAGACTACGCCGACAGAGAACCAAGTAGTGCCCACAACGTCTACTAGTAAATAATGCTTTTACTGCTTTGTGTACACCAACACCCTTGGTGCAGGTATCTCGGATCGCACCCGAACATCGTGTCTCTCGAAGACCTGTTCATCAGCGAGCACTACGACGAGCTGTACATCGTGATGGAACTGCTAGACTCCGACCTCCACCGGATCATTCAGTCGCCTCAGGCGCTGGGCGATGCCCACCACCGCTACTTTATGTTTCAACTCCTCAAGGGGGTTAAGGTTAGTCCAGGAATATTTTATTGTTGTTGTTGTTGTTGTCGTGGTGGTCGTGGTGGTGTGGTGGTTTCAGCTGATATCAGTGGACTGTCATTGTCGGCGTTGTTGTACGTCCAGAAAGAATAGTACCGATGATTTATTTCCCTGTTGCTCTATCTTCCTTTTCGATGCTTCACGAATTGTGTTTTGGGTAGTTCATGATCAATATTGTCAACCACGTGCCTCCTCGTGTACTGTCTTGCTTTGTTAGTCGCCCGAGAGAGGCCTGACGTATTAGGTTGTAGCGCGGCAGCCATTTCAAGGATCATCTTTGAGGAAACGGGTGAACTATTTTGCGTTCTGCTCTACTTCGGTGCCATCCATTGCAAGCCTATTTATGAGCATCCTGGCCCACACTCTAGCAAGCGGTAGATAGAACTAGCTGTGTACAGTAGTGGAGTACCAACTATTACCATTTGTGTTGATTGTTTATGTTCGCTCTCGTTGTTTTCAATGTTTCGTTCTGCAGTTTCTCCACAGCAATCGCATCATCCACCGAGATCTGAAGCCTGGCAACGTGCTCGTCACCAAGAACTGCCACCTAAGGATCACGGACTTCGGGTTGGCGAGGCTGAGGCCCATGGGCAGAGGCACCAATCCTGATGATGAGGTGTTTCAATACTACTGCTTCAAATTTGCTTTTGAAGAAATTGCATGCACATTTGCTGTGCTTGAAACCAAAATTTATGGGTGGTACTTGTTTTGGTGTATGTTGACTTGGCGTGGTCATTGAAGTATGTTGAGGAGCATTTCCCTAAAAGAACTTATTTGGTCCAAAAAACAATTTAATATCGGGCACAGTTAGGTGACAATACAGTATCACACGCCCTGGAACAGTTCCTTTGAGAGAGCTTTCCGAACACAACTCGTTTGATTTAGAAATCATCTTCGTCGTGGAGCAATCGAGCTTTGAAAACCGGCCCAGGGGGTGTGACATTTCATGCGCTAAGGTAGCCACACCGTATGCATCTTGGTTTGCGTGAGTCCATACACCGCGAAGCCTGTGCAATCCCTTGCGAAGCACCGTTCCGTCCCTTGTGCTTAGCACCTTTTCGTGACTCTCCCAAGTGTGCGTATATCGCACCGTGTCCTCCTCCTGTTGCTCCACACCAAAAGGTTGACCACCCCATGACCGAGCACGTGGTTACCCGCTGGTACCGCCCCCCCGAGCTGATGCTTTGCCCCGACGGCCTGTATGGCTACGCGGTGGACCTGTGGAGCGTCGGCTGCATATTCGCCGAGCTTTTGGGCCGCCACCCACTCTTCCCCGGAAAGGTGTGTGCCTTACCTTACCACTATGTAGCACCCCCGGCAGACACCCTGTCCCCCCGTCTCGAAACCAAAACGTTTGTGCTGGCAATGGGCAAAATGACGAGGACAAGACCACGTGTAGGTATATCGTATCCTATGTTTGACGGGCTCGTCGTACGTTTCGTCCCGGTAATGGTGCACGTGCGCCCTGACGAAGACGTCGTCGAGATCTGTCCCAGGATGGTTACTGTCAATAGACTTACCCGCACAGAATCAAATGGCCCGTATGCACGGCCAACATCGTTACTGTTCGTTCTGGCGAAACTTTGACGGTTGAAGAACAGCGCTTTTCGCAAGTCTGTATTAGCCAACAGTTCCAGTGGTATAGGATTATTCGAAGTTCGAAAATATCGTCTTGAACGCTACCACCAACATTTCCCCCGGGCTCCGACAGGTGGTTGACTTCTCATCGTAGCTTACGGTGCACCGGGATTTGGACTTTTCCTGCAACACACCGCGGCATGCTCTAGGCTTTGATAGCGAGAGTAACGGCCCAACCCCTCTTGTGTCTTGAAGTCTTGACGTCAAGCTCTAATAATAAGAACGGATGTATTGTTACCAGTTGTAGGCAAGAGTTAGCGATGATCAAACAAGGCGTTCTGGATTCCTCGCCCTTTTGTTTGGTGGTGATGTTGCGATCACTTTGAACCCTGTAGAACTCAGTCATGAAGCAAACTCCCGTCTGCCGCCCCTCTGCTGCCCGTTCCCCAATGCTCGTCCCCTCTATATTTCCTTGTGTTTGTTTTGTTCTTTGCAGAACTTCATGGACCAGTTGACCCTCATCTTTGACCTAGTGGGGTCGCCAAAGCCCCACGAGGTGTCTCACATTCGTAACTCTCAGGCGAAGAAGTTCCTGGAGACCATGCAGGACAGAGTAAAGGTATCTCATCTCAATACGTGCAGGAAATCGTGTTCGACGTAGTTGTTTTTGATAACTTGGTAAAAAACATGAATTTCTGCTTCGAAACTCCGTTCATGGTTTTCAATTTGCGTTTTCTTTGCCGTTTTGGCTCTGATATATCTTGGATGCACCTGTTGTACGGCCTTTCGTGTTTCTCTGTTGCTTCTTTGTGCAGCGCACAAGGTATCAGTGCAGCCCTCTAGTCCTCTGATCACGCATGTTCCCAATGCGTTAGTTTGCCTTATTCGGTCAGTTCTTGGTTGCCCCCACTTCCGAATCTGTAGCTTCAAGAACGTCCACCTCTGCACGGCCCCATTAGTGTACGCCTTGATAACAACATGAAGAAAGCGGTACCAACGTCTCTGTTAAGCATGTGTATCTTTTGCTAAGATATTTTCCAACAGCTTTCCGTTTTTTCGCGTCCCTGTTGTCTCGTGAAGCGTCTCCGATTTGCGTTGCTTCCTTTTTTCTGAAACAAGCGTGGTGCACCCTTCGATGTCCTCGCCCTCATTGATCTCACGTTGTGCATCATTCTTTTAGCGTCTACTGACCTTATTTGTTCTTCGAGGTCATTGAGGGTCCATCGCTATACGTTGTCTGTTACCCGTTTAGGTGCCATACGCGGAGCTGTTTGCTGGTGCTTCTGAGCACGCCATCGACCTTTTGGAGGGGCTTCTTGTCTTCCATCCCCCCTGCCGACTCTCTGTGGACGAAGCTCTGGAACATCCCTACTTCCATCCACTCAGGTCGCGGTCCTTGTTTATTCATATTGTCTAATGGGATCCGCAATTTTTCCTTGAAGAGTGCAGCATTCGAGGTAGTTCGTAGAGGCCAGATTGGGCTGCGATTATGAAGTCATCAACAAGAAACGGACTGACAGAATATACAACGAAATGCGGTGGCAACTGTCATATACTTCCAAAAAAGGCACCAGCGACAAGGACGGTCGACAGTACAACCACAGAAGCAGTGGGAAAAAAGAAGCACCCCTAAGAGCGCTCTATAAGGACCAAGACAATACGCCACCACGACACCCATTAACCCGTACTCAATACGGTATCCAGGGTTACAGACTTGTCGGCAGGCCCTCTCGGGGGATATTTTATACCACAACGTATATGCCATACATGGATTTTGGGAATTGAACACCGCACCGGGGCGACCGAACCCCGTTGGCCTCTCTCATCGAATACTGTGCCTCGACCCTTTCTTTTCTTTCACATTCCACGCCTTTTGTCAAGGGTATACCCACGGTGCGCATCTCCTTGCCTATTGATGTCTCCTTTGCATGACCCTAACCCTAGCGCCGAATCTTCATCCTACCTGCGAAAGGAAACACCAATTAACCCCGACCTCGCCTGGCTGAACTTCTTGCCGCACGTCTTGCGCTAGCCCTACCTATTCCCCACCTAACCCTAAGAAAAGGGACACCAGTCCCAACCCGGAAATACAACTGCGATGATATCTTTATCTCGATCCGGCCCCAACGTTTACCTCAAGCACTTTTGGCCCCGTCTCCAACCATGAAGCTTCACCGTACTCCTGCCTCTGTCCCTGTCCCTAACAGAAAGAGCGACACCAACCCCGACCCAGACGTGTCGCCCGGGTTCGAGTTCGACTTCGAGAGCAAGCCGCTCTGCAGGGTACAGCTCAAGAAAATGATTCTAGCAGAGGTGAAGAACAACCGCTCCAATAGCATGCAACATCACCTTGCTTTGATGAAGAGTGAGGCCAGGGACAGGCACGACTCTGCATATCACACAGATTCGGAACACAAATTTAAACTTTGAAAAAAGCATTAGACTGGAGCGAATGTCAACGGCGGAGGAAGGGGTGGGGCCCTACCTATAGCTTGAAATATGCTCAAATCGCATGGAATCGACTTCAATTTTGAGAGGGATCGAGGATTTCGCTCTGCTGGGGTGCATGTCACACGAAACAATAAATTCTAGGCGAGGTGACAAGCGTCGGCTTCAAAGAGCACATGGGTTTAGGTTCTGAAATCTGGCTGGTATGATGTGGTTGTGTATCACGAAAGAGCAAGACGGAGGAGATCAATCGACAGTTCAGCAGTGCCCCAAGGGATGTAAGTGGCCTTCTGTTAAAGAGCCAGTCAAACATTAATTGGTCTAGAACCTATGATATGTTCTAGGCTAGCTGCCAAGAGTCGACGGGAAACGATGGAGCTCGTGTTGCGATGATTCCTCGACACGGTAGTATTGCTGTGTAGCAAGCTGTTTGTGGTGGTTCTGTGGTATGCTCATATGCTTCATGTCCACATTCGGCAGTTAAACCTATAACGGGCATCGAGAGGACTCGGGTAGTTTGTTGTATAGAGATCGAAAAGGCTCAAGCCAAGAAATCACCAAAGACGACTGACTGACCTGTTTGAATACGACATTGTTTCAGGTTGAGTCGTTCCAGCGAGCGCAACGCAAACGGGACAGGCGAGCGCGCGCAGCGGCCGCGGCCACCGCCTCCGCAACGGGGGGGGGTGCCTCAGCCGCCGCCACCGCCGCGGGCACCACCGAAAACAACGACAACAACCTCAAGGGCGGCACCAGCAGCAACGGCAGCATTAACAGGTGAGTTTATTTGCGCCCCCCCACCGGTGACGTCTGCCCTAACCCACGTTTGCCCTCCTTCACTAGGCGTTCGCAGTGCCCCAACAGATAGAATGTAAGGGAGGTGTTGTTCAACTCGCTCCGCTTTGATTGATACATTGTTGTTGGAGCAGAGCAGAGCAAGCAGTAGTGTGCGTAAGAAAGTTGTATGATTGTATGGAGAAGGCCGTTCATAGTGTTGATTTCGTCCGCCGAAGCAAAGCTAAACGTTTCCCACATAATAGTATTTTTTTCTACTATATGGGTTTCAAGTGTTATGTGCAGAACCTGGAAGGCAGTTTCTACGAATGGCAATATGCTGCTGAAGTATAACACACAACGGGCGTGGGTAACGTGCTTCATCTCCATCACGACTCCTTGTTGTTAGTCTCGGCATCAGACCTGAGGTACTTGGGGTTGACGAGTCTCGGCCACGGTAGCTTTGTCTTTTTCTCTCTCTCTTTCTCCCTCTTTCTCTCTCTCTCTCGCGCTCTCGAATCGTGGCGAAACCAGGGTTCGTGCTACCGATTACCCTTCCACTCCGATACAGAAGCCCTTTAGATTTTGGTACTCAAGCGACAGCCACGTGCTAGGAGCAGTGTCACAGGAGATAGGCGTTGGCGTCACAAACACGAAAGTCAGAGAAGTTGTCTCCATCCCAGGGATTTCCAGATCCCGTCCTCCAGGCACTGTGGACTGAGATTAACTCTCCCACCTATCCGTTTGGCCTGCTTCGCTCATGTCCCCGAATTCAGCGTCGCGACAAGTACGACGGCGTCCACATCGTCCACGGCTACCGCTTCCACCGCCGCTGCTAACGACAATAGCTACCATCGCGACTACCGCACTGCCGAAGCCGCTGCCATGACTGCCGAAGATCGCCTCCAAGACCACCAGCAACTGCTCAGGAGATCCCGGCGACATGCTGTCGCGGCGGCGGTGGGGGAGGGGGGAGGGTCGGCCGGCATGCACCGCGGCGGAGGGGGCGGGGGAGAATTGGAGAGAGCACCCATCTCTGCGGTGCGCTCGGCACAGGTATCGCGTTTAGACTAGGAATGGTCGCGCTGTATCCCACATGGTAACCCCGCCGTATAGATACGTCGCATGGAGACCCTGCTCTCAACCCTACGGTCTTGTCCGCTGTTGTAGGACCATGAAGTCAAGCAAGTCTGAACCAGCCAGCAAAGAAAGTATCCCGCCCAGATCTTTTCCAAGACAATTGTTTGTCCTAGCTTGCGGTCCGTTGCCGTCGTTCTTGTCTTTTTCTACGCCGCCCTAATTTAGCGCGTTCAAAAAGAGTTAGTATCTATTTTCAACAAAAATACAGATAATTTACGACGGTGATACCTCGAACGCATTCCGAGCACTTCTACCTCAATTCCGGTCGGCCCTTAACCTTCCCTGGAATCGAGCATACGAGTGGTTTCAGTAGACGGGTACCGATTTTGCAACCTATCTCGAATGAATGAACCCCGAAAGCAGTAAGGCAAGAGTCGCACGGAGATAACCCACCCTTGAGCCACTGCATCGGAAAACCCCTTGCCTACTGCGTGCCACGGTCGATGCGTTGTTTTTCTTAGTTCTTTAGTAAGACGTGGCATGGAGGAGGGCAAAAAAAGCGTCTGAGGGTAGGAACCGAAAGTGTTGGAAGGGTGGGGAGATCCGCCCAGGTCGAATGCGGAGTCAGTGTTTCGCGGGCTCAGCAAAGATCGCTAACGACTGTAGCTTTTTTTCAATCTCTACACCTACTGCTACTCCTGTGGCGCTGCTTTATCTTTCTGCCGATACCAGCAACAGCAGCACCACCATCAGCACCAACCAGCAAGCGAGGCTGCAACCGTACGCGCAGGGCTCGGGTCGTTCAAGAATGCCTCTCAGCAATCTCATTGGGGTGGTGGATCATCCGTAAGTATCTAAAGACCCTTTAGATTTCATGAAAGGGTGCAACATGGCACCTGAAGGGTGTGTAGGGGAAAATAGGTAAAATGTAATGGCCACAACGCACTTTGCTGGGAGACTTGGACCACCTTGTATGTAGTGATGCCAGCGCGGGAGGCGTACCTTCACTCGGCAAACAGTTGGTTCGACAAGAAGTGTTGAAGCCCCGAGGATTCCGTACAGGAAAACAACGAAATATCGTATACAAGTAGGTACAAGGGTGTGCACAGCAAGTGGTGCTGCAGACGGTGATGATGACGGCATTCAAGGCTCCAACGGAATCAACGATGTGTTATCGTTTTATAACCACAATGTTTGCAGCGTGGAGTCAATTCGAGCGTTTGAAAATAATATGCCGATCTTTGAGCACGGCAACGCCATCACTTCTAATCCAGTGGTACAATACATGCATGCACCCCCAGAAGGGCGTTTTCAAAATCCATTTTCTTCCTACGCGAACGGGTCTAAAGCTCCAATTACTTTCTTCTTGTCCAAGCGCAAAGCCTGACTGCCGCGTGCTCTGATTTGTTCGCGGTACTCCCCTCTTAGGCCCAAGCGCTCGAGGGCTCGCACCATAGTAGCCCGCAGGTCCCACCCCCCAGTGACACCCCGGACACCCAGCGCGCCCCCTTCAACTTTCAAGGCGGCGCTGGTAAGGGGGGTGCTGGGGCTACGCACCACCACCCATCGGGTGGAGCCGAGCCCATGGACGACGACGACTGGGATTGCTGCTCCGAGGCGCTGACACCTCCTCAGCATCACCACGGGGACGGTGAGCAACGCTTCCAAGTGTTGGATGTAACCGATTTTGTGCGGTGCCGTAGTGCCGTAGGCGTGACGGACCGATCCAGAATTCAGTCGCACCCAATGACAAACCCGGTAGAGTAGAGTTCACGCAAGAACGCAATTGACAACGAGGGACGCCGTAACACGAACACAGGTGCAGTCTTGCTTGATTGATATGTCTGGAACAAGATGAAGGAACATGTTTTCGGTTTCAAGCAAGCTGCTACGACAACGCATCATTTACACGCCAAGCGTCTACTTTGTCGAACGGAAGATGAAGATGAACGTTGAGACTTGTACTATGGGCTCCTCCGCATCAATGAGAGGAAAATACAAGCATATAGACTACAGTACCAATATATATATATTTCTTGTTTTCGCTACGCAGCAACCGGACGATCCCCGGGTCAACTTACGCCTCCGATGGAGTACCAAGGTCGAAGCAGCGGCTACCTCCGAGGGGGTGTGTGTGTGGGCGGGCAACGCGTAAATGGCAACAACGCCACAAACAACATCAGCGGGGCGGGCGTGCATGAAGGCCTGGGGCACGATCATCGGTGGCGCGGCGGCGGCGGAGGTGCAGCGGGGAGGACGTCTGTGAGTATGGCACCCTTGTTGCGGAACAGGATGATGTTGCTGGGTGCGGGGGCGAGCCGAGCGCTGTGTAGGGGGGGTGTACTCATAGTCGTGCATGCCGTAGTCGTTAGACCATTGACCTCGCATCCCTACAAAGCCGGGACGGAGCACGCCGGGTTCTCACCGGACCAGGCTCTCACATCACCAAGCGCGAAGCGCCGTGAGGTATTCGGCGAGTCGCATGAAGGGTGAGCTGCATCCTGCTAAGGGTGTTCGGCATCTTGTGCTTACTTCCTTGCGTACGGATGACAGCTGCGTATGACTTAATTTATTTTCTGGTGCTTTCACTTCCAGAGACAGTTGTAAGCACTGTGTAACTGCCTCGAGGATGCTTGACCATTTTAACACAACGTGGTGTGATCATCCCCCTTGCGCGGAGTGAGGGTTCTCCACCCCGCACAACCTGATCTACTCGACCACCATTATGGTTACCGCAAAAAAAAACAGAGGTAAAAAAAAAAACCGGTAACCTGGTTGCCGAGTTCACGAAGTGAATTGGCTTGTTTTACAACGTCATTGCCAAGCGACGGAAACCTAACCCCGATGGCAAACACCGAGGGGGGGGCTTGTTTTACAACGTCTTTGCCAAGCGACGAAAACCCAACCCCGATGGCAAACACCGGGGGGGGCGGCATGTTTTACAACGTCGTTGCCAAGCGACGAAAACCCAATCCCGATGGCAAACACCGGGGGGGGGGCGCTGTGTAGGGGGGGTGGTTCCGGATAGTTGAGATGGTGTCGTTGAAGTTGGATGTCAACGTGGAAAGTATGGGTGGGATCAAACAATAGCGTTGGCTGATGGGAAGCGCTTCCACTCGGAATTGCAAATGAAAACGGTCACGTATGCCGACAGTGGTTGTTTTCGACCGTTGCAACAGCATAGAAGTCGACCACCACTGGTCGTTTCAACAACGAGGGCAGCAACAACGGCAGCAGGTATCAACAACCCATTGACGGGCCGCTCACGTGCCCACCAAACCGCGTCGGATGCATCTGCAACAGCAGCAGATCCTGGCGCAGCAGCACCAGCAGTCTCGTGACACGGGCGGCGGCGGCGGCGGCGGCGGCACCAAGTGGTCGCCCGCTACATCAACTTGTACAGGCGTGGGTGTCGAGTCACTGCAGTCCCCGGTCCGCATCCGTCGGTCCATCGTCCCCACGGCGGCCGCGGCAGCAAGCAGCGTCATCGGCACCGGGTCCAGGAGGTTGTCGAGGGCAGCAGAGGGACAGCAGCGGCAGCAACAGCACCGTGGCAGCGCTGCCAACAGAGGAGGAGGTAATGCCCGTCACGTCATTGTTTCTTCTTTCGTAGAACACAACAAATCAATCTCTTCCACAGATACGAGTCCTGTTGTTTTTTCATCGTGCTTTTGCGGCGGTCACCAAAGCCGCCGCCGTCGGCATTAAACTATAGTCCCGTCGAGCAACTCCCTGGAGGGTTCACGGCCTGTAACGAAAAATCGACTGTGTGGGCTAATGGACGTCGTGAGATACAATCCAAACAAACTTTATCGTTCCCTAGGGCTTATTCGGATTTTGTTTTTCTTCTGTTGGTGTTCTTGATGTTGTTACGCAGGGGCTAGGTGGGGGTTGGGGCCGCGGCGCTCTGGTCTCGTAGACGGGGCGGGTGCGGCGGCTGGCGGGGAGCAGTACCGTCACCATCGCCACCTCCACCAGCAGCAACAGGACCAGTATCATCAGCAATCTCAGCACCCACACCACCATCAGCAGCAGCAGCAGCAGCAGCAGCAGAGCGGAGATGGGTGGTGCGCGAAAGCCACCGGCCTGCGCGACGTGGAGGATAGGTGAGCTAGGTGTAAGGTTGGAAGGGGTTACAGCCTGCCGTGACGTCTCAAGAGCTAACACGTTGTTCAGAGGGACGTTTTTCTAGCGCCTCGACGACCTGACTTTCTTCGAGAGAGGGTTTGAGCCTTCAAGGGACCCCATGGCAAAACAAACGAAAACAGAGGGGAAAACATGGAAAAACTTCAAATGTAGGTCATGCTTGGGAACCGATATTCTGCTGTCGTAAAACTTCATGCTTGGCACACTCGATGGTAGGTGACAGCATAGCCGCCGCCACCCACATGAACATTTATTTCTGGAGACTCGACATGATCCCCTATCTCTCGTTTTTGTAGCTGGACGTTAGGCAACTGTTTGATATGCCATGGTGCGAATGGGGAAAGCGAGCTCCCGACGTACTTCTCCCGCTCCGGTGTTTTTCTAAGCACATCAGTCTGTTCAGTTACAGTCGACCATGTCACATACTTCGCAAGGGAAGATGTGACGGGCAAGGCCGCAAACTCGATTACCCTGCAAGCTGAATGCTACATAACGCTTTTTGCGCTAGTCGCTCGGTCTCATATCTTCCTCTCGCTCCACACCACCCCCTCTTCCCTTTGCAACAGCATCGGTCGTGGCTTGTCACACACACACACTACCCGTGGGTCGTAACGCCGTCTGTGGTTGTCTTCTAACCTGCGACAAAAAACTTTGATGTTGCATGCCTCGCCCGCCGTGCTCGTTCGGTTTCGCACCCTCGTGTTTTGATTGTCGGACCCGCTGTTCCGCGATGTTACTTCAAGGTTCCATCAACTCAAGTTCGGGAGGGCGAGGGCCAGGAATGCCGGGCGGCGGTCCCACGACGACATGCCGGACCCCACAGCTGGCAAGAGACATTACTTTTGAAAGATGATAGGACACCATCGTTCCGTGTAGTTGCATACCGTTTTCTTTTTTACGGCTGGGCACGTTTTCCACGTACTTTGGACCGCTTCTTTGAAGCATGAGACAGAACCTTGATCCCTCGCACCCCACCCCGCACGCGTCAATGGACAACTGCCGTCCTTCCCCATCAGGTATAAGGGCACCCAAGCGCTGAACTGAAGACAGCAAGATAGAAGCCATGGGACAGACACCGCTCACGCTCGCAGCGAGCACGAGGAGGGCGACGAGGGGGTGCAGAGCACCAGTCACAAACGGCAGCAAACACGGCAAGCATGAGCATGATGCCGTTTGTATCGAATGTTTCGTCAACGAACGTGAGACAACGAACAAGGCTTATCTATTCGCCCAGCGCGATGAGGGCAGTGGAACCTTGGTGCAGCTTCGAAGCAGCCCACGCCTATGCATGTGAGAATTGGGATCGAGGATTACCCTCAAAAGACGATTTATGTGAGGATTATATGTACGTATGATATGTCGGGTCTGGTACATTACGCATTTTGCTTCCGCCACCCTTGCTTGGGAAGTAAGTCAAAACGGGCTGTCAGAGTACAATAGACAAAGGTCACCAGCACAAGCAACAGGCAAGAGGAGTCTTTGTCCTATGGCGCATACGCAACATCGTGCACGCACGCGGATGAGAATCGGGGGGTATTACCCTGTTTGGGGAAGGGAAGAGGGTGTCTTGGGCACGAACCATTTTATTAAGATTGGACTGATCAATTCGTGCTATTACACCAGGGATGTCTGCGTAACTTCGCCTTGCCGCCTATTGCAAGCAATCTACTCGAACACCATCGAGACTCCGGACAGCTGCTGTATTGTATAGACATGCTTTTGCGAAACCTGATGATTTGGATTCATGGAGCGACAGAGGGTGGGGAGCGAGCTATGCTTCGCGGACCCACCCCACGTGGGTAATCTGTCGAATGTAAACATTTTCTTCGTTTGTGGATACTATCTCGTGCATAGGCAGTGGGCGGAGCGTATGATGTAGCATAGGTGCACCTCAAAGGTATGATGGTGAATGACGTAGTTCGTGTCCGGTTTTTGTTTGGATTCAAGTCGGGGTTTGCCCCCACACAACGGGTTACCAACGGTCGATTCCAATGCGCCCATCAGGCCCTCGTTGCTATGCCTTGGATGCGGCTTCTCCGAACTCCAGGCGTCAAAACTGAAATGGTGCAAAAGGAAACATATTGACTAGTGTCAAGTATTTTATACGCTATGGATGACACCGCCTTTGAGCGTGTCGACGGGGAAGGGCGTGACGTTGTTCTCTGTTTTTTTACGATGGTTTTTCGTCCGTACCTGTGCATATTCTTTTACATAGTTGCTTCTACTTCGTTAACTTGCTGAACGACGGTCGCACGTTGTAAATCATATTTCGTGTCAAGAATGAGGGCACCATTCTATCGTGGTCGCCACGCCCCCCGGACTGTGGCGGGGTAGTGTGATTCGTTCTGATTCTATCTTTGTACGAACTCGGTGGACAGATTAGCTTCTTTTGGCAGCAACGGGTGGGTGTATGTGTGTGTCGCAAGCATAAACATTAAACAGGCTAGACTTCGATCAGCCCCACGTCAGACCAACTAGCTTGTCGTATAGAGGATACAGCAGTTTTACATGCAATTTTGGGCAGGCCAAGAAACTGAGGAATTTTTCGGGAGGGTTGGGAAACGAATCGATGTGCAAGTCCTTGTGTAAAGCAACGAAGTTTGGAAATACTCCGGTTTGTCAGACGGCGGCATAGTTTCAAACCTTTTGGTTTGCTTCGCGGTCGGGTCTATGCATGCATCGACGACACGTGGCAAGATCTACCGATCAATGTACGTCACGGGGACAGGAGGAGAGAGGAAAGAGTGGGGGCAAATTTTTCAGTGTTGGGGAGGAAGGATATTTATAGTGTGAGTGAACATAAAGGGGGGGGAAATCTTTGCGTATTTTTAGAGAGAAACTTGTCGTCCTGTGACAGCAGCAGAAGGGCGTACCAATATAATATGTGTGGGCAAACGATGTCTGGCGGTAAACAGCACCCGGCACTGTCGCATGACTGTCGGGACTTTCGGCGTTGGTCGACGGGTAGATATGCGTCCCAGGATAGTGTGCACACGATAAGCGAACACTACTGCTGTGGCACGAAACAGATGGGACGGTAGTAACAATGTTGGGCAAAAAGGCAGGCAGGCTTCACCACGTCAGAGGGATCTACTGTGCTTACTAGTTGGGTAAAATGGAGTGGCTGGGGGGAGTGGGTAAGAAGCGCAGGACTGGAATTGTGCGATCAGGACAGGCTGTGCGGGTGGGAGGCATGGTGAAAGACGCGTGCTTCGTGAAGGAATGCGACGATCAAAGCTTGTTCCGTCGAGCTTGTTGTTCTTTTTGACCTCTGCGAGGCCGAGGCCGTCGTTGATTGCGGTGCCCGCTCTCAGTCGCAAGCGCTCGTAACGTAACACAGTCCGCTTGGAGGTGCTCGAGAGTCCGGTGATCTATATTGTGGATGTAGAGTCCAAGAACTCGTGTACAAGGATAGGCGATGGGCGCGGTTTGGGGTATACAATGTCGGTTCGTGGGCGGAGGAGGGGAGATGACGCTGAGATTTTAGCACGAGGCGTAACAATGAAATCGGTCTGTGTGGCTGCGGGACGAGGGGTGTAGTCACGGTTCTTCACGACGCCCCCTCCCGCACCGTCTTGTATGTCCCGCGGGTGAGCGGGGCGGTTGTGAGAGGTCCTCTGACCCTACAGTATTACAACTTTGTTTGATGACACGTCGCTTTCATGAGAGCGGTCAGCGGGGGATGGTGACAATTATCACAGCTTTATTGGAACGAAGTGGTGACGGCGGCCATGCCCGAAGCTCTCGCATCGGGCATCGAGAAGAGAGCAACGTCAAGGCCATGAACACGACAGGCGCGATTGCTCGAATCCCTCGCGCATCAAATCACCAGCGTGACGAAAAGTGACGGGCACCACGGCGGCGTGAAACGAGAGTTCGCCCAAAATGTTTCTTAATTCATACAGACGTGCCGGGAAGAGTCACACACAGCCATCGTCTGTGCCCGGCCAACGGCCCCCACCCATCACGCCCCGTTTCTCAAACCAACACCTACGCAGCCCTTTTCTTGGACACCACGAAGTATGCTTCACTTGTTTGTTTTCGGCGCAGCATCACCAACCGATACCCCGAAACACCAAAACGTCTTCGGGGGTGTCCTCAAGCGAGGTCGATTGCCAGACAAGCCTGTTGACCCCTGCACAACAATAGTTTTATCCTCAAACTGGTCACTGCCTCCGACCACCCTGCCCTCCTGTTACCACAAAAATCTAGCATTTAGTGGCGTTGTTGAACGGCCTTGGTTGGTGTTGATTCATTCCTGCAGTCGGCACGAGCTCCACCCGGTCTCAACACTCGATCGAAAGCAACTAGACTACTGGCACGTTCATCGTTTGGCATTGGTCGACCGGCAGCGTCCATGCTGCCGCAGAGCTCGAGTCGAGGGAGCCAGTCCAAGGGGTCCAGTCAGTTTCACTGCCCGGTGGTAGGCCAGTCATCGCCAATCCGGTTTGGCATTCTTGACTTGTTTCTTCCCACCACCGGGTCCGGGGAGAGCTTTCGACGCACAGATGCTCTGAGCGATCCTCTGCCCAGAGAATACGAAGACCAGGGGGGGGGGGAGCATGCATGATAGGCGTGCTTGTCGTGGTGGGAACTTGATATTTCTACAGTGACTGCTGAGGAATGTTGAGGGTGGGTGGTGTGTATGTGTTTAGTCCATCAGGAGGCAATGTTACATGCTTACTAAAGCTTCTCGTCAATCGCATTGTTCTATGTACCATGGTACATAGTTTCATGCAAAGGGACAGCATCCCTCCTGCTCAACTGGGACACTACTGCAAATCAAACGTCTTGAGTTGGGAGACCTTCGTAGGGGATCAGCCACAGTATCCTCCGTGTTGGGGGAAGATGTCACGCCAGCATCAGAAAGAAATATTTGGAAGAGGGGAGCAAAGGCCAACTTCATGAGGGTCAGTGGTCCAATGACTTGATTGTCTACTCTCGATAGTGCTGCTTGTAGGTGCGCCGATCCTTAACACCAACGAGGTCGGAAACACGCGTGAGTAGAGTTCTACCATGAGAGCAAGGGATCGTCGGGGCCGACGCTTACAAACGTGTGGTATGCCTTTTCTTGGGGTATCCAAGATTCTCTTGTCATTCCCTCTAGATTATGCCTCTCAATGTCGTGTGATGCTTCCTTGAAACATACGCCCCGTCCGGAGAGCAAACTGGTGGTGTTCTTCGTCGGGTATCAAGGCGGGCACAATCGCGGGGCTGGGATAGAACATGTCTATGCTAATCTTGTTGCGACGGGTTGCTCCTGAGTGGATGCCCTCGTCCTCATTAGGGGTTGACTGGCTCAAGGTTTGGTGGAAGTTCGTTCATTTTGTTCCGTTCTCATTCTCATTCTCACCGTGATGTAGGCCGGACACTCCGTGGTTTCGGGTTTGAAGGTGCACCCTTCCACCTCCTTGGCCGCCCTCTCAATGGCCCCCTTCACAACCGACTCTTCCTTTCGCCTTCTTAGCGTCTGCAACAACGAAACGAACGACGCGGATGGAGAAAAAACAAAGGCATCCGTCGTGTTCTTCCAGGCCCCAGTGAAAAAGCGTTTTCTTGGCGTACATGGACACCAGGGTCCGTCTTGTTTGCGGTGTAACATCTGCGAATGGCCTCTCTATTGTGTATCAAGGCATCGGGAAAACGGCGATATATAGGAAACAAAGGTCAGTGCGTGTGTCCATCTCGTGTTGAGAGATGTGTAAGAATTGCTGGTGTGTTTTTGACCCAACAAGCTCAGCTGTGCTTTCGTTGACTGCCTGTTTAGCTGCTGGCATCGCGGATGTCCTTGTCTGCTTTCTCGGTGCCCCCCTCCAGTCCTGCCTAGCTCAGGCTATTGCGGCAGAGGTACAGTTAGACTACAGGATTATGAAAACAATGAACATGAATACCGGGTCCGGGCGGAATCTCACATGAAAAACTTTGTTTGGCCACGAGAGAGCAAACCATGTTCACAATTAATATGGCAAATGCTACTCGGAATTTTAAGAGTGTGAACTAACCAATGGTGCGTGATACGGACTCAGCAACTTTTGAACAGGGCTGCCTCGAAAATGTCCGGGGCAAGGCTTAGATAGCCAACGGCCCTCAAGCGGACGTACCTCAACGGTAGCGATGTAGTTGTCGGGGTCGGAGACCACCTTTAGCTTTGAGACGGCCATCCGTGAAGCCGCATCCGCGTTGATCCTAGGCCGAAACGTTGTGTCTGCCAGCAGCTCCTGGGAACAGGTGTGGTATTTATTTGCGGGTTGAAGCAAAACCTTTGATTCGCCGAAATCAAGAATATGATTAGCCTGTCGGCAATGGCTGAGAACCTCAAGAGCGGAACATGAACAATACCGGTAGGAGATGCACATCTTCGTCCTCCCCTGGGTAACTTTCTGTTGAACTGCTTCGCTCGAGGTTCTTCCACGCCAGTCAGCAATTAGCAGCGATGCGGTACCTGCTCTGCCCTGAGCCTGCTGAGACGTTGAGTAGTCTCCCGTTTGAGCTGGTCTCCTCTGCTAAGTTCCACGACGCTCCTCGCTTGAAGAGTAGCAGAACGAGCCGTGATCTGTGGCTTGAACGTGCAGTCAGGATCGTGCAATCCAGCAGCCTGAGCAACGTGGTGCAAGGTTGAGATATGGACAACGTCAAGGACAATGGCGATGGCGACGAGAATGTGAGCATGGATGTGTTCGTTTATGGGTGACGACATCATCCGCCAAGTTCAGAGTCAAGGTCATCAGCAGGCGAAGGCAAGGTTTAACGTCGGGAATGACATCCAAACACAAGGAACCGCAAAATTGACCAGAAACGGTTCGTTGGGAACACGTTACGACATGCGATGCGCAGCTTGTCGAGGTCCACACCCGAGCATCGACAAAACAAACACCTCTACGTCGGTGAACGGTTTCCGCACCAGCTGCGGATCACAAGTGGTCTGTAGGCATTCCTTCACATCGTCGGGCGAAAAGCAACCAGTCCTATGACATGTGACGACGAAACGATCCCTCCACGTGATAGAAAGTAGGAGAGACGTCTGCTTGTTGGCTGGTTGTTCAAGTATGGTGCCGTTTTTGTTGTGAGCGTGCTTGGAGATCATCAACAACAAGTTTGTTGCCATGAGGACCAGAAGAGAAAGACTTCATGTCACATTGGTCGAGATAGGGAGCTGCTAGCTGCTGCTGGGATCGGTCTAGAGTAATATCCTAGTTGCTTGGCGAGCTTTTCGGCCGTCTAACAGATCATCCACGTATGTAGGATGATGCCACCCTGTATACCAGTGGTATTGAATGTGGCAGCACATGCGTCTTTACAATCGGGTTGTGCGTTGTGTTTGCTTGATTAGAAGTTCTTTCAAAACGGTTATACAGTAGGTACGTTAAGTTCATTGTCTTCTCATGTTTCTCTGGAGGCTCTCGTGTTGTCGACCGAATTTGGGTTGGAGAAACGCATATGAACTGTTTGGTCACCTTCTGTCTGACGGCCTCGTGTTCCTTCCGAGCTGCGTCCCTGGCCACTCTCTGGAGGAAATCGCCTTTGTTGCTCTCCTTGTGGATCTTGGTACTCTCGGCGCATATCTCGGGTTGGAACGTGTGTTGTCGCATTACCTAAAATGTTTCGTTCAATGCCACCATTGTTATTTTCGTGGAATTCAAACGTCAAGTTGTTTGTTTGCCTTCTCTCAAAGTCGTCGCCGTTGATATTGTTGTCGACTGTCGTTGATCTGGTTGTCGTCACACACAGCTGCTGCCCTTTCTCTATTAACAACAACAACAACAACCACATATCTTGCCTGAATTTGGTCGATGTGCTTCAACTTGTCGGTCTCCAACTTGTTCTGTCTCGACAAGAACGCGTGAAAGCTGCTACTAGTGTCGCTCCCGCCTCCTCCCTTTCGTTGCCTAGGAGATTGTGCCTCTTGTCTTTCGGGACCATAGGCCAGCTGCTGCAGGGCCATGCGCGCGCCGCAGCCGGGGCAAAACATTGTTCAGCAGGAAATGGAGGGGGTGTAACGACCGAAGGGTTACCTCAGCAGAAAGGGGTAGAACTCTATTTTCGTGCTGTCGTCTCGCCGAATTTTGCTCGCCACAAGTGATGCACTTCTGTTCCAAATATGATTCCATGCAACAAGTACCGCCACTCCAAACCCAGGGCAAATAAAACGAAACACAGCCCATTCGATTCTCCTCAACCTCACAAACGCCAGACGACCCAAAATCGAGACTTAGAGACGGAGAACAGCCAAGAGAAAGGCAAGCGCGAAGGGTGGCGGAACGGCGGTGAGCCCACACCTTGTCTCCATCGCCGCTATCCCAGTTCGTCGTAGAGATGCCTTCACGGCCAACCCCGAAGCCCTGCCGTAGGCCGGTTCGAAGACTTTCTCCCCGTTCTCGAAGAAGCGCCTCTCCTTCCTCGCTCCCTTCTGTTTCACGTTAATTTGTGCCAAGGGGGGGTACTGAGAGAGAGAGAAGTGAATATCCCCGTACAGTGAGAGGCGGGCAAGATAACGGTAGCGACCCTATTTCCACCAACACACACATACTCCCGTCTGTTTCGTTCCTTTCACTTGTACATGTGCTGGGAATAGGGTGGGGGTACTTAACGGGATATCAGCTGTGATTCTGCGCGCATGCAAGTGCTACCAACGGGGTCGAATGAGCACGCCATGCACGATTAGCAATGCGCCACACGGGGTACGCGGACACAAAGCAATAGATGGAGCATGCACCACATCACATCTGTCTCCAGTTGGTTGCGTCGTTGTCAATAAATTGTTGTCACAGATGATAGGGTAATCGCAAACCATGGATCCTCGACCCTTTACCAAGCAGAGGAAGAGCACCGAGAGATGTGAGGCAAGCTGTATGAACGGTAAGCTGCATCTAAGGAACAGTTTGGGAGGCCTCGCCATGTGTACGGAACGTAAGACAGATTCAAATTGCCCAATTCTGTTTCTCTTAGACCCATTTTTCTCTAACAGCAGTGTTGGATGGACTGCCCACGTCTCCCGGAGGTGTCTGGTGACAAGCACGATACACATTTCGGAAAGAAAGCTCCCTGTTGCACTTCAGTAAAGGGGCTCCCGAACTCGAAACCATGGCTCGACTCGATGTGGGGGGGGGCATGCGTTGCACAATAGCCCTCTGGACATATCAACGTCAGCTTCGTCCCTTACCGCTGTCGTTGCAGTCGCTGCCATCGGATGATCGGAAAGCTGCACCGGTCAACCTCTCGACTACGTCATACTATGTCGGTGTTGATGTCGACGTTGCACAAGTAGGGCAGGAGACAGAGGGATTAAGAGCGAGGGGAGCAGGACAAGGAGCAGCGGGTATGTGCCTTAGAGGGGGTCTAGGTGCTGGAGGGAGCGTGTCCTCGAAAAGCAGCGTAGCTAGCATGAATAAATACATCAAGCGCACAGATAGTCGATTGTTGCACCTAGGGTATTGCGAAACATCTGCACATGGTTTTCAGCCGCTTGTTGTTGTAGAAGAATGTTCGTCTTAAGGTCTATTTTGGCCGGGTGACATGCTGTTAGCCAACCACACGTCGAGTATCGAAATAGTGTTGTAGTCTAGTCCCAAGATTACCGATCACGATTGCGGCGATCTCGTGGTTCGCGTTATCGAGCCCCCATTAAAACAAGCAGACGTTAACACCCCGTCATAGCCATACTGTTCGCCGTTTTATTGGTCCAAAACCAAGGGGTCCATACCCGAGGTGTAGATCATTCCCGCCTACCAGTTGCGAATGTGCAATCTCTGTCTAACGCAACGCTTCTCGATCCCCTCCCTTGCCGATAGCACCCCCCCCCGAATTCCGGCAAGCTACTCGAGGGACCTGGAAAATGCAAAGTGCCGCCATTCTTGCATCCTGATACGTACAGGCCGTTACGCTGGCGTCCTCGTCGGGACTTCTCGCCCTCATGCCCCAAAAATACAACCCCGATCACGATTCCAGCTCAGCACTTGAAGCGGAGGGTCCGTTCCAACGCGTCCAGTGTGTCTTCTCGAAGGGGAACCAAAAATTAAGAACAGTCTTACGGCCAACAGTCGAATGCACCCTCGTATTGTTCTTCCTGTGACTCAACAAGGTGCGGGGCACAACGCACTTTCAACACACGCGCACACTTCCAACACCAGTAATCAGCAGCAACGATGCGCGCTGCGATATGCTTTCTCTCTCTCTCTCTCTCTCTCTCTCTCTCTCTCTCTCTCTCTAGCGGTGTGCAGCGATGGTGGCGTGTGTATCGGAGTATGGGTACAAGCCGTGGGTGCGAGCAGACCATGTTGAATCAATTCTGGTTCCGGTTGGACCAAACCTAGATTTGATACGTTGGTGTAATCTTTCTTGTTTGGCACCACGGAAACCTCTAGTACTCTATACATGGCACAAGGTATGGGGAAGTGGAAGGGCGGGGAGTCTTGATGCCCGATCAATCAAGGCCTCCGAGAAACTTCGTGTCAACTCAAAATCTGAAATCATGTTGAGGATCCTATTCCTTTCGTAAGACGTAACCTAAAAACATACTGCCATTAAACGCATCAATATCCTGCATTTTCTGTCCAAGGAGGTGTCCTCGCCCTACGACGGTTTCGCACTGTACACCTCTTCAACAAAAGGGATGAAAAGGGGCCGAATTCATCGATGTGGAATAGGGTTTCATCTGTTTCGGGAACGCGTTTTGGGGCAAGGTCCCCAACTATCCCCATTGTGTGGCGCGTATGATAATATGGGCAGTATTGCACGCTAGCCCGACCTCTCGGGGTCGTGGTCAAGACTGGCAGGTAGCTCTAGACTATTGCTAATGGCTCTATCCACTCGACAGTGCCAAATAGAGCGTATTGGCTGCGAAAGCACTAGAATGAAGGATTTGGGTGATTTCCCTGACCCCTTATCCACGACACCTACCTTCTCCGCGCCAACTACAATTGGCCACTACTTCAGGTCGGTTTGGTGGCTAATCCTCTGCAAACATGCCCTGGTACCACCATTCATATTTACATGTGGTGCTTAGAAGTCTACCCACGCTTTTTCCTGGGCACTTTTTTTCTTGGGGCGAGAGGAGTGCCGCCTTTGTTAGCTTCAAGTGTGTGCGGTTTCGCCTTTGACACACATGGGCAATAGCTTTGTTTTCCTCGCTTGGAAAAACACACAATTACGATCATACGAACCATTAAAAACATCAACCACCTTTTGTTGGTTGATACAGTCATTTATAGTGCACCCCATTTTGAACATGAGATTTTATTCTTGTGCCAACACGAAAATTTCGGAATTTAGAAATTTTTCTCAATGGTAGACCTGCCTATGGCAACTACTCCGCCTTGACTCTACTCTGCGCCCATCCTACTGCAAATCGGACGACAGCGTCGAGCACAACACCAAATGCCCGTACCTGCAAGTATTGCTGCGCCTGATCCATCCCCTTGCGCGCCCCGATAACGTTCGGCGTAAAGGTGCACGGCTCAAGCTCCCAATGCCGCCTCCCACCGCACCTTCCCCCAACTTTGCGGCCATTTACGCGCCCCCCATTCGCGCGCCTACCCGCGCCCCATACGCTGCCACCACCACCGACACCACCTGTAGAAATGTATCCGGGGCACATCACCATTGGTCCCCTCTCTCTCTTCTGGTAGGCGCTATAGATGGATTCATCGGTTAAAGTCGTTTGGGTTTGTGAATGCCCGCCGAACCAAGACTCTGAACCGCTTCCCTTTTTTTTTACACTGGTTCTTCCATATATCTGGTATCTTTGACACCGAAGTCGTTCGTTCCTTCGGGTGGAGAAAACCAGTACGCGATTGGGATAGGAGAAGACTATTATTCAACAAGTACCTGTCGCCACAGCTGCCGCCACAGCGGCCGCAGCTTCGCGGTACCTCGAACGGCCACGGGGAACAGTGTAGCCCCAGTCGACACCGTTCTCCCCCCCCTCACCTGCGTGGATTAGAAAAACATTGAGGTAAGAGGCAAGTTGCACGGGGTACACACGACAATACGAGAGGGGGCTTATCTTTGTATGCCTCAACCCATTGCATATTCCGATGCATTTCGGGCTCAACATGGAGCAACAGAGCAGAGGAATAAAATATAAAAGGGATGGCAAGTGCCTTAACCGCTACCGTATCAAAAGAACGGCAGAACGAGGAACCTGGTTTGAACGCAACAGACGACACATCAAGATGATGGGCACATATACAGAGTACAGCAGCAGCAGCAGCAGCAGCAGCAGCAGCAGCAGCAGCAGCAGCAGCAGCGTTGTACCTCTTCTTCGTGTGCGATGGTCGGGGAATCCGAGTATAAATGAGCCCCCCCGGCCTTTGTTTATTATCCCTCCTTGCTCTCTGAAAAATAGACTTTTCCATTATTGTAGTTTGCAATGGTTAGGTTACATGGTGATGGGACCAACAAGTCAAATCAAACTTGCCGAAGAAACCAGGAACGGTCTAGATGCGTCACCTCAGCGGCAAACATCCCTACCTGCGGCAGCCCCAGCTGCTGCTGCAGCGGCAATCGCGTCGGCGGCTCGTTTGGTTGGAAGGTCTGGCCTGAAGGTGCATTCTTCGTGAAGCTGCTCTTCTTCTCTGGCAGCCTTCTCCGCTGCAAGATGCGACCGATCCATTTCCCTACAACACAAGAATAACAGGCAATGGCGGTAACCACAAATTGAGCATGGTCAACGAGAGAAAACAGCTGCCACGACGTTACTGCTGCTTCTGCTGCTGTTGTTGTGGCCCTTGTCCTAATCTTATTGTAGTAGCTTCTAGTGTTGAACCTCTTACCTTCGAACGAACTCGTCGTAGAGACGGTCGTCCACAGTGAGGTGGTTCTCGCCGAGAGCCTGCCTCCTGCTTCGAGCCGCGCGGCGAGACACGCTGTTGACACGCGGCGTGAAGGTGCACTCTTCCAGTTCCTTGTCCTGAGGTGATGCACCAAAATTATATGTACTGCTGTCAGTATTGCCGGGAAGTTGTGAAGGTTGAGGACTTTGCTCTGCGCAGTTTGATCGGGACCTGTTAGTTGTGAAAGACGCAAACGAATTCGCTCAAACCTCTGTCGCTTCCTCTGCAGTTCAAGATTGAGGGTGTATCTCAGCAGTAGACGTCTGCTATTGCTGTCCCTGCCTGTCTGAGCGATGTAGGACAAAATATAGTCAACACAATGTACATGAACACACCTGCCCGTGTGCCTTGCGGGTGTCAGCGTCTTTCTCCTTGTCTTTCTGCCACTGATTCACCCGCTGAAGGAAGGGCGTATCGTCATGGTTGGTTGTACCGTAGCTCTGTTTGGTGGCGCGCAGGTTGGGGTTAACGACCAAGGTCAGGTATAAAGCCGGCAATTTCTCCGTTGTTGCGATATGTTAGGCAGTACGGGATGTCGAGCAGGACAGTATACCTTTTGGGATCCCGACTCGCGTCATAGCGGCAGAAGGAAGCTTGAGGCTTGGTCTCACAAGGAAAACTGTTTCGTCTGTCTGAACGAGCGGCGAAAACTGAAATATGATGCTGTTGTTACTAAAGATCGAGACCAGTCTGTCGATCTTCCCCCCACACCCCCTCTCCCTCTCCACAATGATACAGGAAAGAAAACATCTCTGAAGCATACCTGAGGTAGGCCTTTGATCTTGGGCCTAAACGTGCACTCGCTCATTAGCTCCCGCCGAACGAGCTCTTCTCCCCGACGAGCACGCTGCGGTACCATACGCAGGAAAGGAAGAGAGATACGAGTCACGAGTACGCGGACGCGAGATGACAGTAGTGTGTTGCCTCATTCTATCCTCACCGAATAAGGCGAAGGACTGGGTGTTTTCAGTTTTGGGCAACTGGCTTATCGATGTCGTTCTCCCTTCGCTGGTTGCTGTCTACATGTTGCGTACCGTGCGAGCTGCTGCCGACACATTGCATACCGTGCGAAAGCCACACAACGCGCCATGGAAGAAGGGTCCACCTGTCCGCCGGGTACGCGGGACTACACGAAACGAAGAGTACCCCAGAGGCCAGGAGGCAGTACCGTGCAACGCCGTTACCTCCTCGCTGAAGCTCCGAAACCGGTACGCATCCTCATCCACCGTCCTTTCGCTTGCCTGATGCTGCCGCCCACCACCACCACCTAAACCACCACCCCTGGCCTCATCCCACTCCTCTCTCTGCGGCTGTTCCTGCGGCTGCTGCTGTTGTAGTTGTTGCTGCCCCGCCATCTCTGTGCCAGAACCCTCTTCCTCCAACGAAGCAGAACCTTCCGTCCACCTACCCCGTCCTACGGCCCTGGACTCGGTCTGCCTATTCCGATCGCCGGCAACTCGACCATCCCTGTCGCGACCTTGCGGTTCCCCTTCTCGTACTCCCGCTCCTCCGTGGGTCCAGGACCCTGAGTGAGATGCCCGGCGTTCCCCGACCCGAGCTTGTTCTACCCGGTGAGAACTATTTTGTTGATGATCGGTGACGTCGTCGTGTCGAAACCTCGACGGCGAAGACCCTTCTTGGCCCTTGGCGGACCTCCCGGAGACTGCTTGGTACTCGCGACGATCTCCCCCGTAGCGCTCGCTGCCGCCACCTTCCCGGGTGTTGTCCTCCGTGCCGTATCCACTACCACCTGCGCCACCCCTGCCAAAAGCACCTCCACCACTATTGCCCGACAGGCGTCTCGCGTAGGAAGACCACCCAGGCGAAGAAGGGCCGTCGCCTGCGGATACCCCACTACCACCGCTGCCGCCGCTGCTTCTACGCCTGGACGCGATGAGGCTATTGCGATCGTGAATCCTACCGTTGCTGCTGCCGCTGCCACCGCGCGACAGCCTGCGGTTCCCTCTAGCAGTCGCATCGATGCGATCGGTACTGTTCCGGGAGGACGGCTGGTTGATCGTCATCGGTTCCGCGCCTTCTCCTAGCGTGCCCCCCCCTCCCGTTACGCCGCGGGATGATGAGGACGGCGCGCCAAACGTTTCCCCACGGCTGTCCTCGTTCGTGTCGACAACGAGCTGGCCCTGCCGGTCAGCTCTACCACGACTACGACTATTGCTTTGATCATGCGTTCCAGGGAATGGGAACTCGTCGGACGAGGTGTCATAGGTGCTAGCAGCCGCCTGCTGACGTTCCTGGCCCTCTTCCCAAGCAGTTCGCCTACCGAGGTCTTCTTCGACAACAACGGCACCGACGAGTCCATCACCATCACGATCGTTACGGTTCGAGCTGTGTGTATCGCCTGCAGTGGATGACGGAGGAGGGTGGGAGTCCTTTCGCAAAAACGACTGGCCCTGCTGTTGGTGCTGGGGCTGTTGGGGCGGCTGAGAGGCAGCGTAAGAGTCGACCGCGATCGGATCTGAATGTGCAACAGGCGCCGAGAGCTCTGGAGGTGTCAATGGCTGGGATGGAGCTTGGGCGTTGGTACGGCTGCTGCTGCTGCGGCGGCGGGTGCCGATTGGACCTTCCTCGGCGGGAGGCGTAGCGCGTATAACTTCTAGAGCTCTGCGCCGTCTCTCGTCCGCGATTTTTTTAATGATGGCCTGAGGCGCACGTGACAAGCAAAAGTATCGATCACACATGTGGAGTAAACAGGAGCTTACGCGTGTTTTAAATTTATTGTGTGCTGGTCCTCAGGAACCTGATGGTTGTTGCTGCTGTCTTCCATGTTCAAAATCTTTCTAACTTTCTACCTGGTACCTCTTTTCCGTGCTCGTCCACATAAAGAAAATGAATTTCATCATGTACAACACTGACGATGGGTTCACAGTGTCAAATGACAGTGGGAAAGTGTGGAATACTATTGTATGACATTGTGCGCGCGCCCTTGTCTACCGCGAACTGATCCCACATGGCCACGGCAATTGAGTTGCAGCGATACCGCAAAAACGCAACTTCAGCAATGCGGCCTGACTACAGCAGTATTGTTGATGTCGCAAGGGAGCTTTCCCGAAACGTTGGTTGGTTGTTTCAGGCGCTTCTCTTGTGTTTGCAAGCGTCCAGGCCACCCGTCGATAAATGTGGTACCCTACACACGATGAGACCTTCACACCTGGCGATCATGGGCGCTGAAAAACACGGACGACTCGCCGGCTGCGGCTAGTGACTCTCCCGGAATTGCGGTTGCTGGCGGCGAGGCCTCCGTTGTTTCCAGTCCAACCACCGCACTCGCGCTTGCTGGCGGGATATTCGCCGAGCCTGTCGTAGAAACAGACGTAGGAGTAGAGATGCTGGTAGCGGCCCCCACCAACGAACCTGCTGCGGCCGAAGACGGACGCTGTAGCTGTTGAAGCCTCGAGAATAGCTCGTTCTTTGTGATATCTCCTCGCTTTAACTGGGCGACGAGGTCTGATATGAGGGCGCTCCTACCTCCTACTTGTACGGACCCTCCTCCTCCGCTCCTGCCACTTCCGCCATCGCTGTTGTTGGTGCTACCACTACTGATCACGTGAGGCATCCTCCTGCCACCTCGCCTGCGTACCAGGCTGGCCGCGTCGAGTATCACGGCGTTTGTCCTCGGTGTATGTTTGGCGGCGTAAGGCCGGTTGGTGTTGCGTGTGATCGTGTCAGCGTCCCGCGCGGTTCAATCACGACTTCCGAAAGGCCGAGCCCACAGGAAAGATACACCGTTTACGGCGTTACGCCGCAAAAAGAACCAGCGCCTTGCTGAGGAAGAAGACAGAATACCACCAGCTTGCAACCACGGTAGCCTGTGCCTCCTGGTGCCGGGTGTGCGCAGCGCGTGTGTCTATTCGCTGGTAATGATGCGGCGCAATCCGAAACGGCTGGGTGGCGGAACCACACTACGACACGCCTCCATATACAGGGGTGAACGCTGCACGAACCCCTATCTCCGACCGCCTCTAGCGAGAAACCCCGCGCGCGGCCTTTTCCCTCTTTCCTGACGTCATCAGAAATTCGTCCATCAAATAAAAAAAAACTGCCAATTTAGAGACAAACACCAGGACCCAGGGTTTTCGTGGCGGGTGTACTGCTGTAGAGCTCTCCGCTCTCAGGTCTGTGTCTCAAAGGGCGGTTGTGAGGCACGGCAACGGAGATTTTGCTCTCCTAACCACCTGGTTAGCTTGTGCTGCAGCTAACTGTTTGCAAGCCGAGCCAGCGAGAGTAGCTAGCCCCGACTGAGGTGAGAGGTGCTGTAGTTTTTCCGGTCTTTTTTTCCGTTCTTAGTTATTTTAGTTTTTCTAGAACGCGCATCAAGAGTGGCGTCCAATCCACCATCCAGCTGTGGCAGGGTGGCATTCGCTCGAGCAGAGGCCAAAACATCACATGGAGAGTCTACTTCTCCATGCGTCTGTCCCGTTTTGAAACCGCCAAAAGCGAGGGCGAAGAGAGCGTGGGCCAATGATGGTGGTATGGCCTGTAGGTAGAGCGGCGGAGTTTGTCCACGATTTTTCACACCGACAACAAAAATGGGGAGAAAATTATACAGGTTCGATAATTATCTTGTTTTGAGACACGATTTCTCGGGAGGCAGACCCACCCAGTGACGCGGTTTCAAATTCAGGGTTGACTGATGTGTGCGTAGTTCTGCCACACAAAATCTCCGTCTCCGGCTGATGTTCGACTCGGGCGGACCTCCTACATGCAGTATACCACGCACGAGGGCATGCACCTGTGCATTTATTATTCCCAAAGCAAGTTGACCGCAGGGTTCGTGTGCTGCACTACCAGACACTTCCTACTGCTGTGGAGACCGATCGGGCACTGCTCGCTGACTTTCGAAAATAGCAACGGAAGAGCTGCCAACTGCTGTTTAATCTAGACGTCCGAGCGTTCGAGTTGAGAGGTAACACTTCATGTCTAAACTGCGAAGGATATCAACACTATTGTTGCGATCCGCGACCTCTAGTGGTTGTAAGGCGCGTCAGCCCGGCGTGATACACTGAGAGAAACAAACGCACTTTGGGAAGTCGGTGTCCCGGCTTCTATCATAACCTATTAATCCGGTCCTGAAAACTTGTAACTGGTCCCGCCGAGGTGTGTTCCCAACGACACGGCGAGTTTTTGACGAGCGATGATGAAGACACCGCACAGATCTTTCACATCAAGAACTGTCAACGTGAATACGCGTTCTTTTTGGTCCTGTCTTTATCTGCAAGTGGCCAGCGGCTTGTAATACAAAAAGAGGAACGGCAATAGAAATCCGGCTCTTTAGTTTTTTCACGTGCGTACGTGGCTTTCGTCTATGTACCTCTACTGCTGTTCACCCTGCCGTGCCTTGCTTTCACCCATTTCCGCACTTTTCTCTCTCGGTCTCAGTAAAAACCCCAATCCTTTGCTAACACCTGGTGTATCTTCTCTGCCCTTGGGGCCGGAGGATGTCGGGTGCTGGGCTAAATCTCTCTAAATTTCCTTTTTACACAAACCCGCTCTATTGTGAAGCTATGCCTATGCACTCTGTGCTGTTTTCGGCTGTTGGGTAGGTTGGACTCTTCCCTGGCCCCGAATCGTCACCCAATTCCGATCGAAAAGTGGTTACACAAGTGCCAACGGGGAAGGCAACGAAAACGATCCCCCGGCCTCTCGTCGGCTTCTCCTAGTGGATTCTATTCTAAAAGAGGAATTGCACTGGAACGAACCCATACCTCCCTGGTTGTGATAGTTGGTCTCATAGGAAATCTTGGAAGGCTCTCTCATTCCATGTTTTGCGTACCCTTGTCTTAACGATCGAGTGGAGCATCTTGGTAGTCCCGGTGTTGCGCAACTGATGTATGGTCCACCGACGCCCGTTTGCTAGTGATATCACCAACACGTACCCGGCGATCTTCATTCTTCTCTTTGTGGAAAGATGTTGAAACCAGCTATTCTCCTTTGTCTTACCCGCCCAATGAAGAAGGCAGGTACTGGAGCTGCTCGTGTTTGGTGGCAAACTTCCCTCCTGGTTGTTTCTACTCTGTTAAACGTACGACGCTTTGCGGGATTTGTCGAATGCAGTCAGTCCCGAAGTTCTACAGATGTCGGTTGGAAGCGATGCGCATCCGCGGTGTCTTCCCTTTGCCGATCAAAATGATCGACACGTAAAATCGCAATCACAAATACTTGACACGTACTTGTACATTGTACGGAGTTGATTTGGCCTTCCAATTTCCAATATCTATTTTTGGTCCTCTCCCTCGCACACAGTATGTTTGTCTTCCAAGCCTGCAGGCTGACCGCCAGCTTGGGATCGTTTGCAGCAAAGAGGTGACTCGCCGACCATTTGATTTCGGCTTGCCTCTTTGCAATATCGGGAAAGCCTTGAACGTTTGCTCCGTCTCGACCTTTGGTTCTCTTCCGTCAAACCGCCATTCCCACGATGAAAAACTGTCTCAACGCCGAACCGGCCACATGGTGATCATGGGATTTGTGTTGAAGCCACGCTCGCGTACGATCCATTCGCCTGACGTCAGAACGTGGGCCATTTGGCCCCTGTGGTTATGTCGGAAATCGTTTCGCCGACCTCTTCCTCACGCCTGCCACCGCATTTCGCGCAACGTCCCCTTGGCCACATCTCTTGCAACTAGGGTGTACCCCACTGCACCACACCGCGGATTCCCTCAATTCTCGAGGCTTTCGTTTATACGGACGACAGAATGTCGGCTGCGACCTTTTCGAACACAGCGAATGGCGGAACATCATCACCCGCCCTATCGGCACCAGAAATTGGTGGCCACCATGCGGCGGTAGCGATGGCGGTGGCGGCCGCACCTTCGCCGGCGGCTGCTGTGGGACCAGCGGCGGGCCGTGACGACGACATTGTGCGCGCTCTGGCTTTCGCCGAGGAACCCACCGCGGCCGTACTAGCGCAGACCGCCAATGCCAGCAATAGCATTAAGGGAGGCACCAGTAGCACCGACGGGGGACAAGGAAGAGAAACCACCGACGTGTCTGTGTTCGCAAAGGCGGAAGATCCAGAGCCATGCGTGCAGCCCTCACGGGCTGCTGAAGACAGTTCGTCTGGTACCGCCGTCGGACGTCACAGCGGGGGAGCCGCGTCCGCCACGAGTAGATCTCCCGGTGCATCGGCTTCAGCGGGTTCAATGAAAGCCAGCTGGCACGACCAGCGTCTTGCTGCGAGCACCACCAGCAGTGCGAATGGCGGGCGGGTTGGGATCGCCGAAAACGGGAGCGCTACGGCTAGCGCAAGAGGTTCGGATGCCCGAGTCAACCGTGGAACCGCAGCCGGTTCCGTTGGTGCCGGAGATGAAAGTGATGCCGGGTCTGTGGACGAGGACAACGATGACTACACCTGGTTTTCGTCGGAGAAGAGGGTTAGCGGAGGAGAGCGGAAGCACGGCAGGGGGAGGTTGGGCGGAGGGAGGGTGTATGACAGGGTCAGGATCACCGACCACGCGGAGGTGAGTGTTTTGGTCTCTATTGAATCTGATCGGGTGTCGTCGTTGTTGTTTGTGGTCGCATCAGCAGGACTAGGTCAGCAGTAAGCAGTTGTTGTCAGCAGTTGTCGGCGGTTGCCGTACCGTGGCGCGTGCCTGTTGTTATGGATTTTGGTGTTGCGGGTCTGCTGAATTCTGTTTGCGGGGATAGGTGAATGAGCGAGACACTTTGAGTTCTCGATGGCAGTGCTTGAGTTAGAAGTATTTGATTTTGGTTTCTAATGTTGTAGTGTCTGTCATCCTTTTGTCAGGAACAGTGTGGCTGCATTTGGGCATACACCAGTAACAAGTACGAGTTTCCACAGGCAGCATGTGGTATCCTGTTGAAAGGTACTTTTTCAAAGTAGTCCTCATTCGACAAGGAAGCAAGTAGGCTCGGTTCTTGATGTCATGGAGCTTTTTGTGGGAAGCACGAGGCTATAGGAATCATGCTTGTGACACATTGGCATTTCATGTGCTTGGTAGATATGTTATCCTGCACCTTGCCCTAGGCTCATGAACATCACAGCAGTGTCATGTTTCAGCACATGTCGCTGACGAGTTCGTGACAAAAGGATGTGTGACCTGGCTGAAGCTCTCGGTGCATCAACTTCTTGTATCTATTTACGAACTCTGGCACCGGTGACTGCAGAACGCGTGTTACCCAGCGTCTTTAGGCTGGACGTGAACAGGCGCTTGCCGCTTTTTGAGGCGGTGCCTTGCCCACCAATTGAAAGTGCCTTGCAGATAGGGTTTTGTGCGGGTGTTCAGTATCCTGGATATGCGGCACGTGACGCAGATGTGTGCGGCAATCGGGCATAAGTTTACAACCGCGTTCGAGCTACCACCTACGTCAAGATGGAACCGCCATTCACTGTTGTGCCGCTTGTGCGTGCGGGAAAAATGGGCAGGAGATCAACACTTTGAAACAACAGCTCGCCGACGGATCGATCGAGGAAAGCGACGGAAGGGAAAAACTCCGGGAACTTGAAGCCAAGGTACATTTATCGCAGTGTCCTCTCGAACGGCGTCGAGCTGGATGCGAGCATGCTTGCTCGTTTCCTCGCTCACAGCTACGCAACCCGATTCAACATGTCATTGGTCGTGCTGTTGTTTGCACAAGGCGAAACGCGCCGTTGGGGCATTCGGATGGAAATGCAACACACACCGCGAAGTTCGTAGGTATCCTACGGGCGTATTGTATGCACGTAACGTTTGCCGCTGCACCACCTATACAGTATGCTATGACGTTGGTTCGCATTCCGCCGATACGAACAGAATGCCCAGTTTGAGCGCTCAACCTTGCACTACATGTAGTTCGAGAACAGCGGAAAGGGATGGAGTGCTGCCGCAGTAGTAGCAATGCTTCCGTTTATGCTCACTATCTCCCATCTCCGGAGAGGAGGTTTGCTGGCCCGAAGAACCCCGAAACTTGATGGAGTGTTCATCGGAAACATACTCGAATGACAGCACGGGTCAGCACACTTCGCCACCTCTAAGTTAGATGGTCTTTAGTATTGAGGCCTACCGAAGAGACCGACCTGTCAAAGTCACTGCTGCGTTGGCAGGTGTTCTGAAACGGTTTGGAGGTGTCCAAGCGATAGCCAAGATCGAGACTTATCTAAATGTCTTGAGGTGTCCAAGCGATAGCGAAAACATTCCAGGTCATCAGGAGCCATTTCATAACATCGCTTGCGTCCTGACGAAAGTTCCGGAAAACGATTCCGTTCCTTTCAGAGACCATCTGGTGCTTTCATGGACGAAGCGCGTATGCGCGAGCTTATCGTTTGGCAAACACAACTGACACGGGGTAACGTTCATACTGGGAACCATCATGTGTGGATCCCTGGGGACCGAAATTCAATATCCATCTACCTGGTATTCCGTATATGTGAAAGTACTGAACGCTACCTGGAAAATGCAGGCTGCCTTGACTTGATAGACGCACCGCTATTGGATATGTGCAGATATATGGTTTTTCTGGGTCGCAATCAAGGCCGTTTGGGATACATGACCTGCGAATGTTTGGTGATCGTCAATCTTCTCGCGCAATCTTGTCTTGTACGCCTTTCGGCGCATCTCCCTCGCACTCGATTCCGAATCATCTATTCAGTCTTGGAGGAAAGCTGTTGTTCACATCGAGATGTCTCCTGATCGCCGACATGTATTGCCGGGGTGAACGTAGGTTTGATTTTTTCGCCGAGCGATATTCGGGAATGTCGCGCAAGATTTCAACGCCAAGTCGTCCCGAAAGGAATCTTGAGCCGAGATACCGCGAAACATGGTCCGCATGGTTCGGGTAGGACGTTGAGCGAAAAACTCCGTGTCTTGCGTCGCTTCCACAAATTGAACCTATCTCCTATTTAGTAATAAGATGTTGGTGATCAGGAGACAGCTCGAAAAAGCGCTGCGAGTTAACTCGTCGACCGAAATTCTGAAAGTCGAAAAAGACAAGCTTTGTGCGAGGAAGATCTGACGGCCATGAAGACCGGTGTCAGAAATTATTCATTCCCGTTCGGAAGCTACAGGTAACTCTCTATCGAACATTGCGCAAAACGTGAAGAACACGATGAAGAGAAGGTATGGGAAAACAGGCGACATCCACGGCAGCGTTAACCCTCAGCGTCAAAAGACATGAGACGAACAAGTTTTTCCTCTGCGCTAGAAATGCACCTGAAGGCCTCTTCATTTTCGGCCAAATAACGCGTTGTTTAGTTTCCACACAACCTGAACAACTGCGAGGCTGGCCCAACAGTTCCCGAATGACGTGCAACAGTGTGCGGCCGTTGGCTAAAAAGTTTGCCGATTGGGATAAGCGTATGCTTTAACGATCAGTAGTCATGCAATGTTTCTACGCGAGTTTGAACATGTCCTGTGGGGAAGAATGGCGACCCCTATATAGCAGGCACTAGCTGGCCAAAAACGTCAACTTTTCGTGCATTGCACTCTGGCTGGTCATTCATTACAAAAGGGAAACAAACCAGAAGCCTTCACGCCTACAGATGATTCAAAGCTCCGTCGTAGATCTGTAGACCGTACCAACTATTCTCATGGCTGGTTGGTGTGCCACAGAAGTTTGTTGGTCGAACCTCGCAACGTTTTACCGCTCGACGTTTGAGAGCATGTCATACTGACACCACTGTTCGTTGCTGTGATGGTGGCCCCAGACCTTCACGATCAAGATTGGAGATACGATCGAAATCCACTCCGGGAACGATGCGCAACCTTTCGTGGGAAAGCTTGTCCTATTGGACAGAGGAACCAGGCGATTCCGGGTGAGCAATCTAAGCATGGACCATTTAACAGAAGTATAGGGACTGGACCCACTTCAAAAATGAACTCGGGCAACGGGTGATTCGGTGAAAAGCGTATGACTACGCAATGAGTTTTGGAGGATCTGGTGAAGGTGGACTGCTGTGCATCCTTGAAGTTTTCGGGCAACTTGAATGGACCGACATCCTGCTTTTAGGTCGACTGTGGGTTCTGTAGTATGGCGTTTGGGTCATTTCTGTTTTGCGCTCCTCCTCATTTTCCCAGGTGAGGTGGTATTTCGTGAGGCACGAAGTTGATGCGCAACTGGCCGAAAACATGGAGCCAAAGGAGATTCTGCTGTCCGACTGTTTGTCTTCCTATCAACTCCTTGACACCGTCGACCGGAAGGTGAGAGTGTACCACCGCATCACACCTTCTCCTCCCCCAATATCCGCGCAAGCTGTGTCGGCTTCGGTTGTAGCCCCTACCCTATTATTTCCTTTGCGCTCTCCTGAACTGAACGCAAGTCCAACGGGCCCGCAAAAACCCGTGGCATGAGTCACCACACGACACTGAACTTAATCGAAGCAGTAAGAGAATAATGGCCATCATTTACACCTGTTCGGATGGGCGCAACACTTTTTGCCAAGACAGATGACATGGTTGTCGGGTTATGTCTCAGTTGTCCACCCTCCTACACTTGTGGAAGTACCACACACGTGCTGAATTACCAGATGATCGTTTGGGGGTCGTATAAGCGGTGCCTTGGGTGAGGTCTCCGCCAAGTACGAAAACTTACATGCTCTATGTTCATTCTGAAAAAGCAGGTTGACACAGTACGGAGAAGGCCACCGCACGCGCAAGAACTCCCTGCCAACACGTATCTGTGCTACCGTGGGTACGACATGAAGGCGAAAATGATCGTCCCTCTCCTGGAGGACGGCTCCTTGGAAAGTGAGATGATGTGCCGCCGTTATTTCAGCAACGAAAAGGTCGAATCTCGATGTCACACCGGATGTACAGTGTCGTAACATGCTCATTGCGTTATGATTTGTTGGATGAGTGACCTAACTCGGCATCGTAGAACGTCGAGCTGTATGATATATACCGCACACAGAGCAGTTTTGCGCATGAAATCGTTACGGGTGTATGGGAGCACCTGAAACATGGACAGAGGTGCATCGCAGTGTCTCGGAGAATTGTACGGTCGAACTCTCGTTACAAAAGTCATTGATAAAAGTTTGAGGCAGCGCACGGTTCCACGAGAGCCGTCGAAATCGTTATTTGGTGTTTTTGCCAGGTTGGTCAGGCTCTCATCGAGGAACTCGATTACCGTACTACACCCCTGCCGCTGCTACCGTTGTTCGCCGTGTACGATGGCCCGGTGCACGTTTCTTAGCGTGAGGTGCACCCCTTACGTCTTGTTCGAAACCATCAGGTTCCGTCGAATTGTTTTCACATTGAACATCGTTCCGATTTGTATCCAGCGCCTCTCTTCCCTGCTCTTTGATACAAAGATTTGGTCCTACGGTTTTGTAGAGCTAGCTGAATTCTGTAGTCTAATGCCTGACACCCCATCTCACGCGCTGTTGCTCTTTTGCACCTCTGATCCGCAACAACTCCGCCAAAAGAATTTCGCCGGGGAAAGCCGAGTACCAAAAAGGGCCAGGCGAGCGCTCGGGGGGCGGTGTCGCCTGGAGCATCATCCGCAGCAGCTGCACACACGCCACCGCGTGCGTCGACGTCTTCGTCCATCATGTCGCCGTCCAACCCGTCCCAGGAGGACAACGATCCATCGGAGCTGGTCTTGTTGCAAAGATGGAACCGGGTAAGAGACCACGGCACCAACAATACCGTCACCATGTAGACTGCTGTTGTGGCCTGACTCCATGTGCTTGCAGACACGGAAAGCATTCTGGCAACAGCAACAGCGATATCAACAAGCTGATTGGTCGGTGGCCTAATCGTGTGCCGTTCGTTCGCAGACGGGACCGGAGTTCGACGTGTACGTTCCAAAGTGGACGGAACCCACGAGAAGAACCAAGCCTCCGCCAGAGGAGCACATGGTGAGTCTGTGGAATCTTAAGTCCTCTTTGCTCTACCCTTTCCGCATGTATGAATTGGAGCGCGTTACCGTGTCACGACTTGTCGGCCAGGTTCAGCAAAGTAGGCGATGACAATACTTGAAACACTTTTCGCTCTGCCGTTGGCCAAGGTAGGATTCGCAAAGGTTCTGTCCTTCGATACTGTAGTTCGCAACAAACCCGTTGGTTCGATAAGGTCATTGACGGTTACCCAAGGCTCCTCACAAAAAAAAAGCTTTGTAAAAAGGGGATGGCGTTTCGCAGAACCAAACGAAAGAGCTTGAATGCAGAGTTAGGGATTTGCAACAAAGCAGCTTTTTGTGGGGGGGACGAGACAAAAGACCGCAAAAGCATCGTTTATATATTGTTTTGCCCCGTAGAGCGAAAAGTTGAAATGTTCCAAATCCAAAGAGTCTACATGTTTTTGCAGTATGATAACACCCGGTCAACTAGCTACATTCGCGTTCAATCCGTTTGTTGATCGGGCATGCACACCTGGAGAACGGCGTCGGCGCGTCAAAGGACCCAGAAGATGCGGCGTTTTGGCCAATTTCGGTCTGCTGCATGCAACTACTTACAGTCTACGCGAACACCTCTAGAATCGTTTCTGGTTGTCTGCTGCTGCTTTCAAGTCATGCGACGCCACTCACACACCCTATCGGTACAAGTAGGCTCTGGCAGTTTCGAGCAGTGCGGTTGCTTTGGCGTGTTTGTATGCATAGACTAGCTGTCTGCAACTGAAGCACCCCTTTGCTGCGCTGGTTCGCAAAACTTCAAGCACGTCGATCTTGCGCTACAAGGCCCAAACTGGTAATCGGCACAATTTAATCGACGGGGTTGCTCACGCTGGTATGGTTTCTCGAAAAATATGTAGAGGTTTGCGTCTCCTAAGGCTAAGCGCCAGAGGGGACAACTGAGATTTGACAGCAGTCGGCGGGGGCACCGCCCAGGGTTATTTTGTCTAGCAGGTTGACCTGTGCGAAAAAAATGGTTGGGGAAAAAACCACCATCGCGGAGCCCCGCGGACACAGGGGACGGCGACGGGCCTTGCGTAGCCTTCACGAGACTCCGTGCCACAATGAGTGAACAATCTCACGTATGCATAAGGATGTGCGTAGCTGCAAGGGTTGGCGTATTCGCACGGGGGTGCTTAAGCAAGAACCAATGATTGGATTCGATTTCCGCACCGGTATCCGACTCACCCTCGAGCGACGAATCCAATACCTTCCGGGGCACGTATTGCGCTGCAGCCGTCGAAGTTGTGCAATATCGCGGTTTCATCGTAAGTATACTCCGCTGCTGTATTTGGTCCCCGTCGCGGGCCACTTGTTGAAACACTGGAGAAAATGGAAACAGGAGACACTTCTGTCATTGTACATACCAGTATGGTCTCCACACACCAACAAGCACGCAAGATCTCACCCGTGCGTGACCTATATTCAGCTAGCATATTCTGATAATGCACATGAGGCAAACACCCCCGAGGCCAAGGGCAACGCGGAAGGTACACGGATATGTTTAATGTCCACCTCCTAACCACGCTTTCCATCCATCATTCGTGGCAATTCGTGGCACCTGACTAAACTCGTTTTTCTACCCTGGTGGAAACTACCTGCTACGCACCAGTGTTCTAGCGCCACGTCCCCCGCTGGTTTTTCGCCGACCGGATTTGTATCTCGTCGCATTTGATCTCACCGCGTTTGTGGGGTAGCCTGTGTGTCTGTGTGTGGTCTGAATGGATGGCAATACACACAGAAGTACCTTCGTCTGCTGTAAGTTGTTGAGAATTGCACATATGGGAGTCGTCGCACGCGGATGCGAGAAATATAGTCAAGGGTCTAATGATAGAGAACACGGTCGCGGTACGACAAAGTTTTTGGTTCTTTCGGTCTCCCCCTCCCCATGCTTCCCGACTGCCTTACACGCATGCAGGCGGCTCAGTCCAGGTTTGACGATTGTCAACAGTGGTCGACACAAGCCCTGCCTTTTGAGCCGGATGCCCTGAAGGAGTACCTTGCCAGGGCCAAGGCTATCGCGCCCATTATCCCGGGCACAATCGTCTACATCAGACCCCACCCGGACGGGCAGTGGGGCGACGGAAAAACCATCAAGCAGGTCAGACGACCCAATGGTAGCGGTGGTGGCCGCAGCGGTGTCAGTGCAGGCCTTGACACCGGGGCCGGCCCCAGGCTGAGTTCGATGGCGCGATCTACGTATCGATGGGGGCTGGTTGCAGAGCCACCTCCCCCCGCCCAAAAGCAGCAGCTGACGCGAGAGCAGGTTCCCAGCAGAACGGAGGCATTGCCAGTGCAGGGAACGCCAAACATCCCGATGATGCAGGAGTCGGCCACGGGCAGTACCGGGGTGGAAATGCCGATGACACCGCAGTGGTTCAGGCAACAGCAGCAACCGCAGCACCACCAGCACCACCAGCAGTATGTGCTGTTCGAGCAACAGCGCCAGCAGAAACTAATGCAGGAGCAACTGGTGCAGCAGCAGCTGGTGGAGCAATACCAGCGACGCGACCACATCTCTGGAGATTCTTTCCGGCCGCAGCTACAGCTGCCCCCAAACTCGCTACTGCAGTCGGAGTTGATTCAGCAGGGCTCCAATCTCGGAGGCCTTGCGGCAGCGCATCCAATGGCTGCACAAGGAGTTGCGCCGGCGTCGACGCCGCGTGGGGATGGAAACCCTCATGCGTTGGCGCCGTCGTCCGTATCAGGCGATGCGATGGCAAAAGGAGCAGCAGGGGCGACAAACGAGGAATCAGTTGTATGGATAGCTAGTCCGTCCGAGGGTAGTTCGCCGCTGCAGGTGGAACGGTCGCGCATCGTGGGACGGGAGTTCGAGGAGGAAGCGATGAACATCTTGTGGGATGCCAGAGGTGCGCGTGCTTTTTTGTTCGTGCTAAATAGCATGTCGATTCGACCAATTGTAGCACAGACGTCACATCCCCGCCAACCACCCATAGTCCCCAACAGCAGGCTACAAATATGTGGCACTGCTGTGAAGCTCGCGTTCTGCGTGGCGACTGCCCCCGCCTTTCTGTTCGTCAGGTCAATTCGGAGTGGCTCTCGACATCGTCAGGTCGAAGAGGTACCAGGATGATCTGAAACGAAGGCTGAAAAATGCAGGGGAGATATGGACGTTCCAGCAGGTGACGACGACAGTAGTGTAGGCCCCTTGTAGTTGATCGGAATCCAAAGAGGCGCTATGGCTGCCGGCTTGACCTTGGCGGTCATTCCAACTCGGCTTGAACCGCTCGCAGAACTTGCGTGCAATTGAGGTTCGCCGGGTTAGATGACCAAAATTGCCTAGTGGGGGGTGATGGTACCTGCTCTCCTTGCAGAACGTGGCGGTGTAGCACACGTCCTCTTCAAACTTGCTGCACTCGTCACACCGCTACTAACAGGTGAAGGCCGCAGTGAAGTCGTGTACGAAGCTGGCAGCAGAACGCCGCAACGAGGAGATGGGAGAGCTTGGGGACGAATGTACCGACGAGGCTGACCACGGCGTTGCTTCCAAGCCCTTCCGTTGTGTGGTTGACTTCAGTCGACGGTTCGCGACTCTTTCGAGGTAAAGTGGAATGGTCGGAAGGTGTGTATGTCGTAAAGAAATGCCCCTGTAGTTGTTCAGATGGCTTCACAGGCTCCAATTTTGTCAACGCGAAATCGATGTCCTTCCTAACGTCAGGTGCAGAATCATTTTTTTTTTTTTGGTGTTTGGTACCATACGTGTTTGTGGGTGGCCCCGCGATGCAAAATTGTCGCGGCGACACGGAGCCATTTTGGCCAGGCACCTATGCCTGAGGGCGTTCCATGTTTATATCATGGTTATTCTGTTTGATTTTGGTTTTTCCCCAGACTCGTGTTTAGCATTCCGTTCATGAAGCACCAAACAGCAATGGTCAATTCTAGTGGAGCCCGAAACCCTGTCGCCTACACGCTAAATCGTGCTCTGACTCTTGCATTTTGTTCCCCCGTAACATACACCGTAGTGTTCCCGTGGAACCCCGTGTGGGCACGAGGTAGGAATCGCGATGTCACGTGGTTGCCGCCAAGGTTGGCAACAGCTCATGCGAACGTGCACGCAGCAGAAGAGGCTATAGCGAACTGATGGTCGCAAGCCATCATTCCAGTGTGCTTGTCAGTTGGACACTAGTACGTTGTCCCGTAGGCTGGTTCCTTCTGCCTATTCTCCCCTGCGGTTTCCCTGCTTGGGCCTATGGGTCGCGTGAGTGTTTCGCTTCTGGGCCCACGTACACTAAGGCATCTTGTCGTCGGTATAAACATCGCGTGGCCGATGTTGATTGCACACACAACTTTTCGTGCACACAGATTCGGTCAGAACTCGAAACGAAGAGGGACTGCAGAAGCAGCGACGGTAGCCCAAGGAGCAGCAGCTACAGCAAGCACGACAGCCAAACGGCAACGTCCGAAGCCGGGCACCTACAACGATGCCCGACCGCACAAAAAACGCGCGAGGGCGGGGAGCAGCGGCAGCGATCGAAGTTGTAAGCAAGGTGAGACGACCACATGCACTGCTGCGGAGACTTCCACCCCTTTAATTTACCGCGAACGTCATGGTGTCTACGCCTGTCCTGTTCGTTGTGAACTGAGGGTTGTACACATTTGGGAGATCGCTGCCTCCAGTCCCACGACCCATACCGGCCGAAAAGATCACATTGTATGCTACTTGGATATGATACTCCAGTATGGTTTGCGCATGGCTTGTGCGTCCTTGGCCAGGATGCCCGGAAAGACTGAATACATGTGCGCGAAGGAACAACGCATGCGCGCGACAGTTTTCTACAGAAGAGCGGGCTCTGTTGCTGTAGATAGTGGCGTTACAGATCCCGTTGGTGCGATGTTCTTTTTTCGGTGTTTCCTGATGCTATGATCTTTACGAGTTCTCGCACACAACGCCCAGCCGCATTGCCAGACATGACGAAGCCCACAGTCAGTTGTGAGTATCAGGCTGACGCGTTGGTTGAACCATGTCAAGGAAGGATTAGGGACTTGCCGACAACACTCCGAACAATGACCAATTATCATGAGCAGAACAAAGCGACGAAGAGGAGGAAGAGGAAGAAGAGGAGGAAACCGACTCCTCGGAGGACGACAACTACGACCCCAATGAGAGCGAGGGCAGCAGCGTCATTTTCGTGCGAGGCAACAAGAGACGCCAACGAAGGAAAGACAGAGTCGAAGCCGGCAGCGGAGACAGCAGCCAGGAAGACAGAAAGGTCGATGCGACACCAACCACGACCACGCGAAGCAGAAAACCACCGTCCCCACCTTTGGATCCTTCACCCGGTGTCGTCCACGACCTCTGCTCTTCGGATGAAGAAGATGAAATGCAGGACCTCTCCAGGAAAGGCCCTGCGGCAGGCTCTGCCGATGCTCCTGCTGCGGGGCGCTCTCCCGGTGCCGCTGGCTGCGGTGATCATGAAGGCCACCAGGCCATGGCGCCGGCAACGGCGGCCAAGGTGGAGGCGGCAGCGGCGGCGCGAGAGACACGGGGCGTGGCGGCCGAAGCAGCGGCCAGGGCGGAGGCGGACGGGGCACATGTAGAAAATGGAGGGCGAGCAGCCGCCGCGGGAGGAGGCGGAGGAGGAGCGGGTATGCCGTCAGCTTGCCCGAAAGAAGCCCGTGGCGGAACCATGAGCACGGAAAGAGAAGGAGATGGCAGTAGCGTAGGCAGCGACGTTACGCCTCCTGCCCGCGATGACTCGCCCGTACCGGTACGCAGTGAATCTTGGGAGGAATTTTGTGCGTCAGCCTCATTTTGTGTTTTAGATGCAAGCAACGTTTCGATTTCTGCGAAGCTTTGATGAAGCCCTGACTGAAGTTGGTGACGTGATGGACAGGGGTTTCGCCGATGCACTTGGACCACATGTGTTGTTGACAGTTACCCGTTGCCTACTTGTTTGGCCTCCAACGACAAAAATGCGGTATGTAGTTTCCTGTCTGTGCTTGGCTGCAGCAGTGAAGGCCACATGAACTTACACCGTGTAGGATTCGGACTTCCGCTGCGGTACCAAACGCAATTCTGCAACCAAAATACAACCAACCATATTTGCTCGATAACATGACTTATCGTTGTAACTGTCATCGTTCATCAGGGAGTGGCGTCCGGCAACACCGGCGGTGAAGCCATGGCACCCAGACCGCAAACAGAGACTGGCAGCGTTTTGCATGTTTTCATGGATAGGTAAGACGGGCGGTGGGCATGTTTGGTTACTGAGAAGTTCCCGAGTGTTCGCAGGAGCGTGTTTTTTTTCAAGACGGCCCACGTAGTACATTCCTGGTATTTTATGGGTTTGGTTTGGGGAGGTGCTCTTGCCTGGGGGGGGGGGTGATTTGGGGATCTTTTGATTGCAGGACTTCTCTGCCAATAGTGCAAAGTGGTGTTCCGCAATGTTCCGTGGGAATTGGAGGTACCCACGCCGGATAGGTTAGAGACAAACCTTGTACGGACTCACATGGCGCGATGTCCTGCGGGCACTCGAAAGCAGCATCGTTTCGGTGTGGCAGGCCCGGATGCTGTGTATGTACGTGAACACTGCTGTCTGGCACCGCTACCCACCCTTACATCCACTACAACCGTAATCCGCGAATGATTTGCTTTTATCTGCCCGAACGATCCGATACACCATCCCACGCCTCATCCCACAGATGCAAAGCCACCCTCACTCCGGAGCTGTTTGACAAGTTCGTGTCGGCATTGTCTCAATATCGTGAGCAGCGGTTGGCGATCGGCGAGCTCGTGGACGTGGTCGGCCAGTGCTTCAACCATCTTGAGGTAACCCACTAATGGCGTTCTTCCTTAGGGACACCGAATAGCAACAGCACAATTAGCAACCGTAACAAGTGCTTTTTTTAGTCTCTGTCTTATCCGCAAATCGTTCGCTTGTTTCACATTAATATCTGTTTGTTGTTCCCCGTCCGCTGCGCAGGAACGGGAGGTGAAGCTCGTGAAAGAGTTCAACAGTTTCCTGCCACCTGGCAACGCGGTGAAAATCACTGAGACATGACACCCGGGTTTGGCGGGGTGCAGCCTGCAAACATGGCGGTCTTTCACAGTTCCTTGTTGGAAACAAGGACGAGGTCAGGGTTTGGAGAAAAGCAGTGTCAGCGATATGAGACGGCAATCTACTGTCTGCGGCAGCGAATTGAGCTGGCGAGCATCCCAAGGTTTGACCGAATCGCACATAGGAGAGCCAGTTCTCGGTAGAGCTTGTGTAGGAATGGTCTCCCGCCGGCGGCAGGGAACAACGCCAGCTGAGGCGGGATTATTCAGTAGGCCTTCCGAGCAAGAAGTCTACAACCTGCACCACGTTTTGAACTGACTGAAGCTACGCAAGAGAGTGGCACGTTTGAGCAAGATGAGACACACGTAGCGCGTCATGAGCGGGGGGCGCGAATAGGAAGGGTTGCTCACGGCCAGAGCTGTGCACGACTTCTTCCAATGACTCGCTATCTGGCCGAAACGGTAGGTACATTAGGAGATGCGTTGTGTTCGTTCCATGATGGCGAGTGTTGAAAACGCACAGAGCGAAGCCTGCGAGCGCTGTCAACGGTATTATCGTGGTGCGAAGTCCGCCCATTGACAGTAGAACTCACAGAAAGCGTTGATAGATGTGATGTCGCGGGCAGCGTGCGTATGACTGTTTAGTGACTGTATCCTAGAGAGACATTACCTGGGGAATTGGCGGTGTGTCGGATTGTTGGTCCACATGCCGGTGTTCATCGATCTATGCGTCGCTTTTGTAGTGTGTGTTCTTGTGTGTGTGGGTGTTTCTGTCACTAGATCATAACAACAGTGTTTTTTGGTCTGTGTTGGAGAACGTAGGTGCTCTTATGCGTCTCTTTGTGCCGGGCGCTAGGGATGACAGCAGTGGAGGCATTACATGATGTCGGGGGAGTTCATCGAAGCGATCGCGCACGGCGCAGTTTACAGGTGGTAGAAGGCTACGTTGCCGCCATCCACGCAGAACAGGAGTGGTGACCGGTTGTGCTGACACTATTAATAGGAGGCGTTAGCAAGTCCTGGATGAATAAGCGGTTAGACGCTCCGGGCACGTAAGGGATTACGAAAGCGTGCCCTTGATGTACATTTCGAAAGTCTTTGGGGAAACAGGTTTCGTGTGTACCGTATATTCATTTTGTTTTGGCTGAACTAGTGATAAAATGTGTTTGTTTTGGTGGACACTACTTTGCTTGACCTGTGTGGCGACAGTGGTTGTAAATGTACTGTGCGAAGGGAACCGCAGCAGTAGCATTTGTGTGGTACATATCCAAACTATGTCCTGCCGGCTCTGCGAGTTTCGACGAGACATGTGCCGCGCTCTCGTCGCTGGTTGCATTGCTAGGTGGCAAGCTGTGTAGGAATGTTTGTGGAGCGAGGTTGGTGTGTGGTGCTCGCTACCACACAACCTGCATTTGCATGCGAACGTGCTGTATACCGTCTGTCTCACAGGCCGGTAGGAAGTTGGGAACAACGCGAGAATTTTACGTAAAATAAATGAAAATCTGTACGGGGAGCTAAGTGGTTGCGTGGGTTGAAAGGCGATGGGCTGTGAGTTATCCTACGTTGTTTGCTCGTTGATCAGGTGATGTGTACTTGTTGCCATGCCCGACTTAATGCGGCATTGTTTTTGCATCGATTTGTACACTTATAAAGTACGTCGTCCGTTGTAGGCTACCGTTTTTGTGTTGATTAGAGCAGAGTAGAAAATGGTTCCTGTGGTTCCTGTGGAAGGTGGAACGTAGCAACCTCCAACGAAATCTTGACGGAAAGGAAAAGGCATCATACTGGTCAATTCGTAGCCAGCCTTTGTAGCGCCCGGTGCAGTTCGTACCCGCGAGGAGTGTCGGTTTCACCGTCGAGGGTTCCCACCCATATTTGGGTCATCTCCCCTAAATACCCACCTGACAAGAACGAGCTTTAAAGGGTCGTGTGACTTGTCACTTGTGTGTCTTCCGACCGCCAAGTTGATCGTGCCTCACGGCAATAAATCAACGTGCTGAGTGAGTTTCGCCTCATTGGTCTTTGGAAGTTTGTTTGTTCCCCACATGGAACGAAAGTCAGGCGTGACCGAACACTCTCGCGCAGGTGATCGGCAAACGTCGGGGACAAGGTCTATTATAAGGCAGTCCCAACCCGATGACTAGTCTAATGCTCCGAACGGTAAAGAGTGTTATTTACAGGACCGCACGGCTAGCTGCGTTTAGCAGTGTACGGTGCAAAACCGCAGGGAAGGCTGTCTAGACCACAATCAATCCAAGTACGTCGGGTTTCGTTAATGGTACCCTATATTTTACCGTTTTTTCGACGAAGAATCAAGTCCCGTTCGTCGAGCAGGAGGAAAATGTCTCGCTCTGCGTGACGGCGCAGGGCTCAAATGATGTGATGGCATCATGATATGGCACAAAGGGGCGTGCAGCGACCAAGCCAACGATCTCGCCATTGGTTGGTGCCGGAGACCCGCCCCCCTTGTTTACATTGCCATTTTCGGTGGATCGAAGCCGCCAGCCACTACGCAACTCGGTGTGCACATTCCTTCCTGGGACCCTCATCATGCTGCAGGGTTGAGCATCACGGGCCGGTTTTCGAAGATGCTACAGATAACAGATCACGTGTATGTGTTACGGAATGGTCCGCAGTTCGTATGCCTCCCTTACGGCCAGGTGAGCGTTGCTGTTCTCCTGACTACTTCCTCGTTGGCCACAGATTGCCCCGCCACCAAACAGATGTCCAGTGATTCGAGTTATTCATGATTGTTCGGCGACCCACGTGTCAGAAGTAAGTGGTCCTTGTACGAAACTGAGTCGTGGCCAGCCGGAGATTTGTCGCGCAGGAAGACCTCGTTGCGGACAAGCAACCTGCCGGCACGTTGCCCTCATGACTGACCGTGAAATGCGTCGAACGCAAGTTCAATGTGCCTTCTAATCCCCGTACAACTCAAACACTATTAATGATGATCCGCGTCAATTTTTCAACTTCCCCCATCCTGCATCAGCCGGTCCAAGAAGAGGCCGATCTTCAGGCCGATTGTGTTCAAGCCGGACGGGTGCTGCTGCAATTGCAGTCAAACAAACGGGTTACTACAAACGCGGTTACGTCCCACCAAAAACCCGGAAACGATGCTGCAGTGCTTGGCATAACATGGCTGATCTGTCTACCCATCAAGCACAGGATATGTGGTATTCGCCAAAGCACGGATCACACCAACTGCACCACCCGACAACCGCGCCATCACACCAAGCAGAAGCAGCCGATGGCAACCATTGGGCGGACACCGAACAGCCACGACCCGAGCCGCCCATCAGCAACAAGTCTGCTCGCGTAAAACAAGAGGACGATGTTGCAGGAGCGCGGACTACAAATGACCAAGAGCTTTCTTTACCTTTTTGGCTCGCTTGGTCTTCTTCTTTACCTGGAAAAAATCGATGGAACGGACGAACGAAGAACCGGAGATTGAGGACGTGAGCCAAAGATTGGAACAACCGAACCTGCCTCTGCGGTGAGTACATAGTATTTTTTTTTTATATAGTATGTGCACCGATGAAGCCGTGACCTCCTTCGTTACCACCAGAGAAGCGAGTACGGCATCCAGGTTGATTCCTGGTATCCTCTTGCGCAGCCGTCATACCTGGCCCATTCTCTAGCTGGTTCAAATGCAACAGCTACCAGTACGATCACATGACCCTCGGTCGCTGCACCATTACAACCACATCTGTTCACGGCTGTCGAGTTATGTTCTCTCGCTACTGCGGAGCCTCTCGAGCATGACGAGCCACTGCTGCGCTGGTTTCCGTTTAGCGCAATGGGTTGGCAGTGATTCCTCATAGCCTCACAGGACACGCATCGCAATGGTGCCGCGGGGTTAAGTTGGTGATCTGTCCAGGTCCACTACGAGGTCCCTGCTTTACTGGATAATGTGCCTCCGAGTCGATGATTGCTGGAGGATGAGGGTGGACGGTGGTGCCAGCGTAACGTCGACGTTTATTAACCTAACGCCTAACAGCGATGCTGTAACGACAGGGGACAAGTCACCCATGGCCTGTTGGTGATAGAGGTGAGTGCTAGCGGAACCTTGTACTTCACTATGCATACTTTGTTTCGTTTGATAAACTCTGGCCACTGGGAACCGGGGCCAGCTTTCTTCTCACCGCCAAAGAGCTCCAAACCGGAAGCTAGAGGCAGGGGACGAAAACAGAGTCGTTCAGTACTTGTCCCCGATGCATTTACCACTAGCACAACAGCTGTGTTTCTATGGGCCTACTCTGCCCAATCACCAACAGGAACACAAAAAAAACGGCTTTTCAGAGAAGCTTTGCGGGCAATCTTGCCGTGGTCTCAAGAACGAAGGCGGTCGCGTGCAGAGCATCTTCCGCGGCAAAATCGACATTATCGGTTGTTTTTCCATGGCAGCTACATGCAACCGCACCACGTACCTCTTTGACATCCCGTTCTTTCCACGTGCTCTTGCTGATCTTCATTGGTCTGTTGCCCAGGTATTTTCCTTGTTGTTCTCGCAAGGCCTTGAGCATATCCATACTGCCTCACCCCATGTGCACACATCAAAGGCAGCAACAAGAAAAATGGTAGAGGGTCAGAGCGGTCATTCACGACTTGAGCTGTAGGCAAAGAAAAGGCACCAAAATATCAACCTCTAAAACACGTGTTCTGGGTCTTGACATCGTTAGAAAGTCCGTTGTAGGGATACAAAATGATGGAATAACGACAACGACGACGACGTTGACAACGAAAAGTGGCACAACAAGCGGCACAGCAGAAGCACGTCTTACCCGTCCAAGAAGCTGACGAAGCCGTAGCCTTTCGACTTCTTGTTCCACTTCTCACGGATGATCTTCGCCTTCGCGAAAGAAGTGTACTTGCGGAAAGCCCCCGCCAGGTTGTCGTCGGTGACCTCATTCCCGAGATCTCCCACGAAAAGCCGGTAGTCGTCTGCGCGGTTTCGGTTCGGGGAGAGGCAGGGAGGGGGCAGGCGAACTTGAGAACAATGTAGTCTGGCTCCCAAAACTCTTCTACAAAGGACAACCAGACCATTGTCGCCAATTTCTCGAAAACCTCCCGAGCAACGGAAGGAGGGGCGAGGGGAACACAAAGAAGCATGCTTTCGTACGATAGGAGAAACAATCTCGGAGTGGAAACCAAAAACAATGCTAACCGTCGTCCGCCGCTCACCCTACAACTCACTTTCGGGCCACTCGGCCAGGGTCTCATCCTCCCAGCTCTTCCCCCCTGCCACCCTCTTAAACTTGTTGGACGACTCCGCTTTCGCCTTGGCAACCTTGTCTTTTCCACCGGCCGCGGCCGCCGCGGCCGCCCCCCCCTCTACCCCGCTCCCAGCCGCCGAACCCCCCATACCAGGTCCGGGCCCCCCTGGCATCATCCCGTTCATTGGGCCACCGTAGCCGTACCCCATGCTGCCGTCAGGGTAGGGTCCTGGCAAACGGGGTTGCGGAGAAACAGAAGGTTGTTGGTTGAGGGGTTCGGTTACCACGGGGAAATGGTTAGCTCTCTCCTGTGTTGATGACCTCAGGTTCTGCATGAGGTAACCACGGGGAAGTGGATAGATTCCCCGTCTTGGCGACATCATATTCCGGGTGGTGCACGAGGTACTGCTGTAGGTGAACAACAAAGGGTGAGAATTCTGGCAAAAACTGACAAAAAGGCAAGGGCGAAATCAACCCCCTTACGCCAAAACTGGAGCCGATTTCGCACCCCCTCGGATTCGAGTCGGAAATCCTCGCAAGCTTACCTACTGAAAAACCAAAAGATGGTTATGATGCTGTATTTAGTACAGGTGAAACAACACCTCCAAGCTCAGAGCGCATTCTGATCTGACTTGAGCTCATCCAACCAATGAGCGGGTAAACCATGCAAGTAAGCGGGTTGTGACGGGAAAGCCAGCGGCCTTCGTGCCGACCGGAGGGTCACGGCATGACTCTCACGAAAACAGGGTACAGGAGGGCGACAGAAGAGGGTATGGGTGAGGGGAGGAAACTGGGGTTGCTAGGGGGATGGGGGGGGAGGGGGGGGGGGGGTGCAGCTGATGGATGTTCTGGAGGGGGGGGTAGGGCTTGAGAGCGAGATAAAGGATTGTTTCGGCAATGGTAACTGTGGCGGGGGTGGTCTTCTCCGTTCACACCTCACAGGCAAGAACACAAAGGAATAGGCGAGCATTTGACAGGCTCTAGAAAAAACACTTCTTGCAGCGGACACCCGAAGGATAGATAGATACCGACACCTGCAAGCTTGGCAGGTTTCAAGCCAAGGGGGAAGAAGAAGCAGGCTTCATCAGGGTCAGACTTCGAGGACATCCCACGTGTGTTACCGGACAGACAACAGAGGAGGTGGGCTTGGACTGAAGGAGGGGGGCGTAACACAGGTATGGTCCAAATACGGAATACAGGACCTCTTGTGTGATGACGTAAGCGATCGACGAGGATCTCGCACGTTATATGCGGTAACATGCCCACTCCATAGGCACACGAAAGCCTGCGGTGGATTGGCCACGCCTATCCCAGAAAATCTCAACATTGTACCTGGTCACCTAATCCACTAACTGGAAGATAGCTCACCTGGCCCTCCCATCCTAGGAGGCATTCCCATGTTCATCCCGGGAGGCATCCCCATATTCATTCCCGGCGGCATCCCCATGTTCATCCCCATTCCAGGCGGTGGCATGCCATACCCACCACCCCCCCCGAAACCAGCCATTCCACTTCCAGCCCCCATCATGCCCATATTACCCCTCATCCCCGGCGGCGGGGCCCCCATATGCATCCCGTTGTTGTTGCCCGGCATCGTGCCAGGGCCCCCTCCCCCCATCTGGGATGGGTTGTTGTGCATGTCCATGCCAGCTTGCTGTTTCGCCACCCCTCCGGACCCCCCGAAACCGACCATTTCTTCGTCGTCTTTCGAACCGGCCCCATTCGCGTCTCCCCCGTCTGCTGAGGTCCCTTCGCTTGCCCCACCCGCCCCTCCTCTCGCCGTCCCGCTCCCGTTTTTTACACCCTTTTTGCCCTTGCCCCCCCCTCCGGTCTTGGTTGTCTCTCCCTTGCCGCCCTTCCCCGAAGAGTCTGGCGGTGGCGGCGTTGTTGTTTTTTTCCCGTTCGTTGTCTTCTTACGGTTACAACATGTGTATTAGGGGGGGGGGGTACGCAGCCGAGACGATTTGGTAGGGAACCAATGACAGTCAGGGAAGCAGAGCAAACGCCACGAGACGGGGGGAGGGTAGAGAAGGGAGCGGGGGTCATCGCGGGATCGATAAGGAACCAGGTATGTATGTGCGGACGCTGCCGAACAACAAACCTTCACGTGCACGGCACTCAGTTTTTTATGCAACTCGGCAAAGGAAGGTTGACTGCTTGACCAAACGCGGTTGGGACTTGTCGGAGTTGGTTCCAAGCCCAGGAACGAACACCAGCGAAAAATATATGTACAGCAGTGCCAGGAAATGAACGACTTGAGTATCAACTAAGGGAGTACCAGGCATTCTTCAACAACGCCACGATACCCATGCCATACGACAGGAACCCTGGTAGCACGGTCAGCGATCGATGAATCGATCGATTTCACCTCCCGTTTCACTTGACAGCTGTACACACCCTCTCGCCCTCTGCAAGCTTGAGGTTCATTGGCTGCTTGCTGCGTGGTGTGCGCTAGGGTGTCGGTGTCGCTATACAGTAGGTTGGGCCCAGAAGTCACATCACACGGATAAGTGCGCCAACCTAGTATTTTCCAAGCTTGCGCTCTCTTCAAGTGGGTACCGAGGACCCCGAATCCCCACTAAATTTTACGACTGTCAGTGCGAAGACTCATGCTATCTCTCTTTCATACTGAGTGACCTCTTTTCCTCTTGAGTGCAACATACGTTGTTCCTTCCTGGACTTTGAATGGTTGAGACATGATCCACCAGCAACAAAGCGTACCTTATTGCCACCGTTCGCCCCGCCGCCCGTCCCAGCATCAGCGCCGCTCCCGTCAGGGTCCTTCTTCGCTGCCGCTGTGCCTTTGTCGCCGGTCCTCGCTTTCGGCCCGGAACCCGTGGCCCTAGCTGTTGACGCTGCAGCCACCGCTCCGGCCTTCACGGGGCGGGCGGCCGCGACAAGCTTTCCCATGAATCTAGGCTTTTTGGGGGCGGGGGAAGGGGACGCCTGTTTGCAGCGGCAAGGGAAAGCCAAGGGGGGGAACAGAGAATGAACGAGAGGATGAGTAGCCGGGGCGGAATGGTGCGTCGCCTGTGGCTCTAGCAGCCGTATATAGCAGCAGCAGGGTCGGGAAGCAGGGAGGTGGGGGAGGTGGGGGGGATGAACTACTAGCGAAACCATAGCACCGCGTGGTAGTGATGGATTATTAAGCGTGGCGAACGACTACACGCGAGCAGAGCGCAGAGTACAGTAGCTCTTGCGTTGAGAAGGTTTCGACAGCTGTGGGCCGGCTGCCCGGAGAATAAGCGGGCCCCCGACCAATATGGCTCCATGTATCGGTTGCCATTCAACGAGTTGCTGTTGAAACTACCGTAGCGGCTAGGAGCGTATTTCGGGAAAAGAGGTACAGGGGAGGGGGGGGCTCAAACAGCTTAGGCTAGCGTGGTGTGGTCTTGGAAACGAAGAGGTTCATAACTGATTGCGCGCTACGTACTTGTCGTCACCTCTGGTATAGATAACACAGCAAATTTTTTCAGTCTTTATCTGGTATGTTGCGTGAAGGTCCCTCCAGCCGCTTTTTTCTTGTGTGGTACGTGGTACTGGCTGTACCCGTGCGGAGGAACCTCCACTTTTCGACGAGAGGGACGCACACACAGCAGGCGTTATCGCTCCACATACAGAGTTGCCTGGACAGGCGGAGGATTAATTACTCTTCCCACCGGCAAACGGTGATATTGTACACAGAGCCGAAAAATAAACGCATGAAGCACGTAGTGAGCACCGCCGGGTGTGTGTACTGCGCACACCTTGGATTCCCGCGTATCCGTCCCAAGGGTTGTTTGGTTCGACAGCAATACTGCTGTACCTGAAGAATGTGCACAGGAAGCACCCATATGGCATCACGGGGACACCAGGTAGACTACATGTACATAAATCTGGATGCAAATGGCTACGTAGGTCGTCCACATGCTGCGACGGAGCACTACAATTATTCCTAATCATCTGCTATCACCCGCTGCTCTGATGCTGCTAGTGCTGTATCTGGAGGTGCAAGCAGTCATCGTACCTCGGTCTCTCCTCTTCGCTTGGTGGTATCGGCGTGGTTCCTCCCTTCTCCTCCTCCCTCGGCGTCGTCTGCTTTGACATCCCCCACCGAAGCCGCATCAGAAGCAGCACCATCATCCTCCTCCCCAGCATCAGCTGCACCTTTGGTCTCTGCTGCCACGACCGTGCTCTTGATCTCCCCCATGAACTCGGCGAAGAGAGCATCCTCGTCCGCCATTTTTGCTTGACTACTCGATAATCAAAACAAGTAAATAGGGTGGGTGCTTCGCTTCGCCTCTCCCCTGTCGCGAGAGCCGTTGACTTGGAGACGAACAACAGAAAGCAATCAAGGACAACCACACAAAGCGCATACACACCGCCTAGGTCAACGCACGAAGCCCGAAAAGAGACTAAAAGCAATGGCTAGCTAGCAGCGCAGCGGAGGAGAAGACGCGGCACTTGCTTGCGTGGCGATGCCACACATCGGCTCAAAAGGGGTAAGCATGCACCCCCCCCCTTGATCTACACAAATACTACTTGCGTGCCCCCCAGTTTTTTTTTTTTTTTCAGTCAGTGGCGGCAGACGACACGTACCCGTACCGGTTGACAAGAGACACCGAGGAGGCACACTCTTAGCACCGAGGGGGAACGAGAGAAAAACCGCGCGCGCATTCGCCAATCTCGTCGCAGAGAGACACACAGGGACGGCGCGAACCGTGTGGGGGTACAGGCGCGTGGTTGGAAATCCCGTTGGCGGATACTTTTTTACGCACGAGCTTTTTTGTCAGCATGTCCGGGTCATCTCCGATCTCTACGCCCACCGCTTTACCGCCGGCGGCGGCAGAGAGGGAAGGTCCTTCTGCCACCGATCAGCAGCACCAGCACCAGCACCAGCACGCTCACCCGTACCACCTCGAGCTCACGCCGCAGCAGCAGCATGACGCCGACCAGGCGGCCATCAAGGCGGCGGCGGCGGCCGTAGAAGCGGTCCACCGCGCTGCCGCCGCGCCTCCATCGATGTATGGGACAGAGGACGATGAAGAGGATGATGATGATATCCCGGGGCTGGAGGACAAGAGGGCGAAGCGGGGCTTCAGCAAGCGGGTTACCCTGCGGGACCTGGAGCGCTACTTCGAGTACCCGATCGAGGAAGTCAGCAAGATGATGGGCGTGTCCACGACGATCATCAAGAGGCTGTGCCGCAAGTACGGCATCAAGCGATGGCCCTACCGCCAGGTGTGTTGGTTCCCCTACTCTTCGTTTTGAGTAGGAGAGAGGAGGTCTGGCTTGGTGGGAAAAGGTGGGTACGTTCGCTGTATGTACAGCAGTAGTCATTGTGTTGACACATGCGACCCGGATCCTGTTTGCTGTTGCAGAAGATCTCAGGGTTGGAGGCAGGACACGCTTCCGCGGCCGCACACCTCAGAAAAACAAGGCGCCGACACTAAACCGCGCGCGCGTTCGATGTTGTATGTGTAGGCCATCTCGCTTCGATTGAACCACGCCACCGTCTTTTTCTTGCCTCGCAAAAAGGGTCTCGGTCCCTGCCTCTTTTCTCGCTGTCACCTGCAAGCGCCCCATGGGAAAGAGACGCATATTTCATGGGCCGTTGTGTGCCCAACCTGAACGGGCCCTCAATCGTCGGCTATACTGTGGGCATGAAGCCTTTCACGGCTGGCCTGTGTGTCCAAAAAGCTTCAAGTGTTACTGCGGTCGGTAGATGTTTATATTTTGTTGCTTATGTACAACGTACGTGTCGAAAGGAACCGCCGTGCTTGCTTCTATCTAAATAAGTCCAGTACCCAGCCGGTTTCCCTCCACTCACTGAAAAGACTCCACCACATCCCGTTCGACTGTGGGTATATCTCGAATGGGTAGTCTTTCTGTGTGTGTTTTTATTATTCCTTAATTCTATCTACCGGCACGTGCACAGATGTGATACCCTTTGCCTCATTTTTCAAGTGAAATAATTAGCGCGAGGCTGGCTGCTGTTTCCCCGCGCACGCTTGGCCGCTCTTGGAGAGGTACACACCCAAACCAACTCCTTGAAAGTGACACCGAACCAAAGCAACGTGCGCGCGTGGGTGTCGGTCCGTTATTTATATAAATAGTAATAGTGCATTCGTACTCTCGCGCTGTTGTACTGCTGTGGGCGAGGTGGGGCACAACATTCAAGACACGCACCATGAACACCTCCAAAAGTGCAGTAGCAAATACTTTAGTAGTGTAATGGAGCGTGAGGTTGGAACAATAATGATATCTCATCTCCTCTCCCTTTGTTTGGTTCGCGTCCCGGATGGAGTGTGGAGTTACTATTCCGCACCATCTTTTGGTGTACCCCCGTGCAGTATGTACATCGCTTCTTTCTTTTTTCTTTTCGTGACCTCATTTACATATCTATGCCTACTCTAAACAGCTGAAGATCAAATCCTTGGATCCTGCTTGTAGCATTGGAGGTTCCTCAGCAGCGCATGCCTTCATTTTTCAGTTTTTACAGCAGTATCTCTTCATGTTCTAGCCCGCGTCCGGCGGTCAAACTGTTCGTACATACCAACATACAACAAGCGTTCGACCTAGGGCAGTAGTCTATGCGCCCGCACTTCCCTAATTTGCGCTACCATTTGGTATGTGTTTGTCAACAGCTACAACAGCAGTCAGTACCTTATATAGTTTTTTTTATGGGGTCGGGTTCATGTTGTACACTTCGAACCCGCATGTTCTTGAGTGCGTACGTTTAACTGCTGTACGCTAAATAGACTTAAATTACCTCAGGTAAACACGAAACGCGGAATAAACACACACTGGGACTTCTCACCAGAGCCCCCAGATGATACCGTTCTCGAAGCTACGTATTCATACCGTAGGTTACATAAGATACCACACACCCTGGACCGATTTTTCAAAGCTCGATTACTCCACGACCAAGAGGATGCCGAAGGCAAGCGATACATGCTCGGAAAGTTCTTGATGGGATGGTTCCAACTCCGCCATTTTCGGCACCGTCACTTCTTGCCCAACCGAGTGAACAAGCTTTGAAAATCGGCCCAGGGGGTGTGATATCTTCTGCAACCTACGGTAAATAGATGAATAGCAACCAGACGCCCGGGGCGACCAGCATACATGCGTACTGGATTGCTGATGAAAGAACTCGTGAGCATCTGTTGTTATCGTTTTGGTTTTTCCAACAGCAGTGTATGTATCCTGTGGGGGGATGTAGTCGTTCGCCTGTGGCCACGGGAGGCGTCCGTGTCAGTTGAAATGGTGCGAATATTTGAAGGTTCTGAGCAGAGGCCGAAACAGTTTTTAGTGCATATGCAACAATCATTACAATTTTCATTGATGACCGGGCGGTGGAGGCCTGTCGCCTCGAAACGCCTTCGAAAATCGTTCGCGTATTGCATCAAGTATTGCACCAAGATAACCCCCCTGCCCGGCTTGTGTCTCTTCAAGATGCGCTTTTTATCATTGCAGCTTGTCCGGCCACTGAACCAGAACAGTATTTCTTTTAGGCGGCGGGTGGCGGGTGAACAGAGGAGGGGGTCACACACCGCAATAAACCTCCGCTCTCACCGACGTGTCCTGTCGTGATGAGTATGTTAACCTGGATCTTCTCAATTGCCATGGTACTTCCGTATGGTAACCATCAAGTGCGCTAACGCTATCTCCCTCGTGCTGCTGCCTCTCTTGCTATTCACCCCGCTTCCCTGTTGCATACATATCTAACTATTTTTGTTTTTTAGATTCGGAGCGTGAACAAGTCGATCAAGTACGTCGAGCTCCTCGCCCGCACGGCGCAGGGGGTCGACAGACAGCGGCTACAAGAGCAGCTCGTCTCCCTTCACTACAAGAAGCAGCTCATCTGCCAGGTAACGTTAAGGTTCCCTGCTGTAGTGCTTCTTAGCATGAGCTACATACCTGTGTTTGTCCGACCCAAGGGTGTTTCAAATTGTGATCGTCTGCCCTGCCGTGTGTTGCTTTGTTTTGTTGTTGTTGCCGGGGTGTTTTGCGCCACCCACAAGCAAACATGGCTTTGTGTATGCATATGTATGTCTTGTGGTAAATCTTGTTCGAATGAAGACGGCCCCCGCGAGATTCACGCGACCACTGTAGGAAGCGGCGTCCCCTTTGAGGTCTTGGAGAAATCAGAGAAAACGTGAAAGACACCGCTGCTGCTGCTGTGGACGTAATACGAGGCGGTACGCATCCCCTCCCCAAGCACGTATGCTCTGTTCTTCATGAAGTACCGTATCACTTGCTGGCTCTTGTCAGTTGTTCGGCCGATCTCATCGATCGCCATGAAGAGGCACGTAATTCCAATGCTGCTCTATGACGACGGTGTGGTTTAGCCTCCCTTTCCCTTGCCCTTCCCTTTTGCCCTTGTCTTGCGCAGGCGGCTACGACAGGAGCATCCGCCAAGGTGCGAAAATCCATCCTGCAGATGCGGCCCGAGGAACTGGACGCAGAGACGCTTCTCCGAACGGGCGGCGGTGCGAGTACCGGAGGCGGGGCAGGAACCACCGCCGCCGCCGCTGCTGCCGCTGCTGCCGCCGCCGCCGCCGCCGCCACAGAATTCGGGGACCTAGGGAACCCCACTAGCCCGCTAGCCGCGGCGCCGGGCGTTCAGCAAGAGGAGGCGGGGTCGGCGGGGGGGGGAGAGGCCAGTGCCGGCGGGGACGGGGCATACGGGCCGGATATTCAGGCCATGGAGGAGGCGGCCGCAGCCGCGTCCGCAGCTGCTTCCGCCGCTGCGGCAGCCGTGGCGGCGCAGAGCCCGTACGGCATGCCGCCGCACATGTCGATGGCGGGGATGGGCATGGGGTACAGCCCGTACGTGCACATGGCGGCGGCCGCACAAGCGCAGCAGCAGGCCATGGCACACCACCAACATCACCAGCAGCAGCAGCAGCAGCAGCAGCCGCCGCAGCAGCAGCAGGGCGAAACGGCAGCAGCGGCGGCTGCCGGGGGCGGGGCAGGAGCAGCAGCGGCGGCGGCGGCAGCGGCGGCGGCGGCGGCGGGGGCTCACGGCGCCGCCCCGCCCCCGGGCTCTCCGATGCACGGGTACGGTCTCCACGCCATGTACGGGGGCTACCCCGGCATGATGGGAATGCCGTACCCGTTCCAGGCGCACGGGTACCCGGGCATGCCGGGGTACGGGGTGCCCGGGATGGGTAGCTATCCGAGTCTCGCAGCCGGGGGCGGCGACCCGACGTTGGCGTCGTCGTCGTTCGGTATGAATGGGATGAATGGGATGAACGGGATGGCGGCGATGCAGCTCGCGGCGCAGTCGATGCACCAGCACAGCCACGACCAAGCCGTGCAGGCTCAGGCTCAGGCTCAGGCTCAGGCCCAGGCCCAGGCCCAGGCCCAGGCTCAGGCCCAGGCTCAGGCTCAGGCTCAGGCGGCCGCCCAGGCCGGGATGGGGATCCACCACCCCCACCCTTACCACGACCCGAACCACCCGCAGCACCAGCAGCACATCGACCTCAACCAGCCCCACGAGGTGCAGAGCCACCAGCTGACCTACCACCAGCACCACCTTCACCAGAGACAGATGCAACTTCAGCAGGAGGCAGCCGCTGCCGCAACGGAGACGACCGGCGCAACCGCCAACGCCGCCGCTGCCACTGCAGCCGCCAACGCCGAGGCTTCCGGCAGTGGTAGTAGCGCACCCGCGTCGCCTGGATCGGGATCCAATGGAGAGAAGGCTGCATCACCTCCCCCCCAGGTATGTACATGGTTGGTCGATCTTTGAACGCCGTCGTGGGCGTGTGCAAGCATGACAGCAGCGCTCCCCGCCCAACAGTGTGCCTGCCGAAAACGGAACCGGGTGCATGGGAGAATAGGCCCCTCGCTTCTACCCTGGTACTTGAGGACGGTCGTGCCGACGGCCGCGGGAGTTGTTGTTGTCGTTGTCGTTGCAAACAGTGGACGGCACGAGCGGAGCACGATTGAGCAAGCACCTAACCCTCGGACTAATTAGATACCCCGAGAGCCCGCGGCTGCCTCTCTCAGGGTGCGGGCGCGCGCGCCCGATCACCAACGCAAGTTTGCTTTGCGACCTCTTGACACGGCACCACCTGACTCCTTCTCTCTCTCTCTCTCTCTCTCTCCCTCCCTCTCTCTCCCTCTCTCTATCCCGCTCCTAAGGAAAACGGCCACTCGGCGTCAGTGTCAGTGTCAGTGTTTGACAGCCACCGTCCGGGGGCGGGGACCAGCCAGGCGGGCGCATCTGCTGCTGCTGTTGCCGCCGCTGCGGCGGCCGCTGGCGCTGATGACGCTGGCGCAGCCGCCGGTGTTGGTTGCGAAGAGCAGGGCAGTGCGGTTGAGGGTGCTGGTGGCGATGCTGTTGCAGGGGGAGGGGATGGTGGCGAAGGCTCGACAGAACGGGACTTTGGTGCTGACGCAAACGGAGCCGGAGGCTCTGCGTGACGAGAGCGCTGCGACCTTGTTAGTAGATGCGTATGTTTTTCTGTTTCCGTTCACAGCAGACAAGGATTATTACGGCTACATGGCTGGTTTTTGTGGTAAGTATCGTGTTTATCGAAAGCAGAAGGGAGGGGAGGGGGCGGGGTCTTCCCCCGGACGAAATGCGGCGTTGCTTTCTGATTGGGCGTGACGGGCCCTTTGTCTTTACGCCTGTGCTGATTCCCCTTTGTGGGGGGAGAAGCTCGCGCGTGGTGCCGACTAAATACCTCGTCGGCTTTTGCTTTTAAGTTAGTAGGGTTGGCTTGGTGTTGCCGCCAGGTGGGGGGGGTGCTGCACCGGATTAGGCTGCGACCGCGTGCGTGTAGATGGTGTGCAGGACTGCAGTTTGCAGATGTTATACAATAGACTTTGGAGTTGGGGTCGTTCGTCCCCGTAAGGGCATCGTCGTCGTGTTTTTTTTGTTTTTTCTTCCACCAAAGTTGTCCGGGTACACGTGCAGCGCGGCTATCTCGGTGGTGCTGTTCACATCGACATCGCCGATACCATGGTGTGTTCTTGGCCGCCATAGCCGTGTGCTTCTTCGAGCTACGGCTGGGGCGTATGTGCACGGATTTTTTCTTGATAGGGTGGCCTCTTTTTTTGGTTACCGTTGGGTCTTGTATTGTACCAGGTACGGAATAGAACGGTGGGATACATGGGTTGGTTTTGGTCCTCGAGACCCCTGCTGTTTTGGCGGGTCTGTTGGATGGTCTGTTGGGTGGTCTGTTCGGTGGGCGACAAGGACGAAACTTTGTTGTCAAAACGCTTTGCAGTCCCGTGCGGAGCAAGAGGCTGCCATTTTTGTTTTTATTTTTTCGTTGTACCCGTGGTCCGCAGCCTGCGTCCGGGCGTGGGTCCTTCGAGGCACGTAGTGACCTGTAGCCTGCAGCTGCGCCTTTTGCTGCTGCTGGCCGGCTGTCGTTGTTGTTTTCTCCGTATACCTTTATTTCGGGGGATGCTGCAAGCACAGAGAAACACGTCGGGTGAATGAAGGCCCGTGCCATCTGACTTCGGAGTGGCGCTGGCTGGGTGGGTGCGCTTGTGAAGCCGGAGGGGGAAGGCGTTGAGGGCCATCGCTCGACCTTCTTGTACCCCTGGCGAACGGAGGCAGCTGAAGAGTTCGCGGTCCCTTGGGCAGAGGCTGTAGTGGAGGCTCATCACGTGTATCCGTTAGCGCTCTCCGCGGCACCATGCCAGGCGAGAGGCAGACAGGAGCGGCTAAGTTAAAGGAGAGTATCGGGAGCGATACCAATTCTACATTGAGAATGCAGTGCCGATGGCGTGCATCGTTCTTAGCTTGCTGGGTGTGTCTTTGATTGCCCAACTACTACAGTACTACTCTGGGTGTGGCAAATATAGCCCTTGGATGGACCCGAATTCTCAATTGTGTTTTGTAGGTCGTCTCAGAGTGCGTTTTATCTTTTCATGTTCACGGCAATTTTGTTGTAGGTATGTGAGTGAGTGGCCACTTTGCTCCCACCCGTAGTAGTTGCTCCTCCCCAATAGTCTAGAGTGTTTCTGTTATTCGCCGTTCAGGTTCCCGGCACAAGCTAGCAGTTGGGTGCATCGTTGGTTATTGGCGCGGGAAAACATTTGTTCGGAAAGCTGTTTCTTATCACCACAGAAAATGGAATGTAGAATGGTGTTTTTTTTTGTCGTTTTGTTTGTGGTTCTGCAAGTTGAAAAAGTGTCAATGTTACCGTGCTTGACCAGCACACGAGTACCTCTTATGGTACACCATTTTGCTTCGTTCTGGAACGAAAACAACGGCAAGCAGCAACAACAACAGCGGTACATCGTGCTCCGTTGTTGCTAGTTGCGGTAGGTGGCGCACGAGAGAATACCCCGCTCCACCAGCAAGTTATGTGGCGCTTGGTTCGAGGGAAGGCTTGCATTATTGTGCTATTTAACGTCTTGTCGAGAAGAACAGCTGACGAGACTAATAGCTTTAAGAAAACGCGTAAAAGAGGCGGCACGTGTCCCATGGAGCGGCGACACGTGCGGCGGTATGAAGCGTTCTCGGAGACATGCTCGGCTGTGGGGACGTGATGTCACATTCATCCAACGGTTGAAATCGTTTCAAACCCACCCCGTCTTAGGAAACATAAATACAAACACAGAAAGACCACCCCTTCGAGATATTCCGTTTGTAAAAAGCGTGGACTTGCTTTGTTTCTGCACAACAACAAAGACTACGCTAACCTGTGAGGCGACCTGTGGGGACGTGATGTCACATTCATCCAACGGTTAAAACCGTTTCAAATCCACCTCGTCTTCCGTTTGTAAACAACGTGGACTTGCTTTGTTTCTGCACAACAAAGACTACACGCCAACCTGTGAGGCGAGCGATATCGGTCGATGGAAGGCTGCTTTGAGCTCTCAAAAAGATCAGGTTGTTTTTGAAACACTTTTCTTTTAGAAAGAAAGCAGCTCCCTAGCTCAAAATAAATGTGTCCTCGTATGCGCTTCGTGCGAGCCGTCGCGTGAGAGACTGCCTGGTTCTTTGGTAGAGAAACGCCAACTATTTAATCTAGTCTCACGTTTCAAAATCGCCATGCCGTCAACTCGCCGAGATAGTTCCGCATGATATCTTGCGTTTCAACAGCTTACAATGTAGCCATCCTCCGCAACATCACCTATCTATTTGGTTCATCTATCTCATGATGTCGGGCCGTTGTTAACGATCATGTGTTTGCCTTCCAACGGTACGCCAATCCTCCGAAACATGACCTGATCGGTTCATCTCTCTCGTGGTGGAGAACTGTTGCAAACGATACGAAGAACGATGCCAATGGCAAGTGGACAAAAATAGAAGAATATTTAAGCCACCTATCACAGCGGAACTATCTCGAGTTGCAGCATTGATAGGCGCCTATCAATAACCGTGCCTCCTAATCACAGCTGGAGATATCGCTCTCTCGCCCTGTATTCAGGTCGCCGAGTTGCAGCATTGATAGGCGTTCGCCCAAAATAATATTAGACCACACCACACACGAAAGATCGAGGCCCAGCCTTGTGGACTGCCATACAAGAAAACGATGAGCACATGGCCTGGCAAGAGGTCGACGATGGGGCGGCTGCCACCCGCGAGTGGTGCAATGCAGAGATAAGCTACCTTCAAAAACCGCTCATCTATCCTAAAGCACCACTCAAAGACACATCTACAATATACCGTACGTTGGCTAAGTATGCATACGTGCCCACCCCCAGCACCCCTCCTACTAATGAACCCGAATAAACACTTCACAGGATCAACCTTTCACGCATTTGAGAGGTACGAGAACCAAGCATGACCAACACCGGGCACATAGATCGTGGACTACGAAAAACTGCCGCGGGTTCATCGCCCAATCCATCCTGCGGACAGAGGTGAGATCGTTCTAAGGGTTGTAAGAAAAAATAAAAGTAAATCGTAAACATACACTCTGTCCTGTTGACATCTCCCCCCGGAATGACCGCCCACCACATAAACACGCATGCATGTGTCGTTTACCCTATAACCCTAACCCCAAACCCGACCCCATATATGTGTCGCTCATTTTTCTGCTTCTGTCTTATCCGGACGACGGTCGTCTACCACGATGCACAGGGGGAACCTCACTTTCGACACTGTCAGTCCGGGTACAAAGAAAGAGCTCCAGCCACCTAGACAACCAAAGAGAGCGAACAAATCCACCCCCATCCCGTGCCGACAAGGACACAAGGACATCATCACGAACGAACGATGCCGATGGCCAGACAATCGTGCCAAAGCACCCACCCGTGCACAAGGCCGTGCACAAAAGAAAAAAAGCAAGACGCGCGGTGGCGTCATCGACCGAATGGTATGTAGACTAGCCCGTCCGCGGTGTACAGTAGCCCGGTCGAAATGGCCCCCTTCCCCCTTCCTTCCGTTCCCTAGTCGTGCGTTATCAGCAAACCCCTGTACGAATACCTGCATACTACATCACTTCGCCCGCCAATGTAAGGCTCGGGTTGATTATTGTCAGACAGAGAGGATTCTTGACAAACACGCCCCTTGTCCCCCCTGAATTGAGAAGCCTCTACGTCGCCACCCCCTCTCTTACCATAATTTTACAATGCAGAAAAATACAGCGCCTTCTGCCGCCAGCAGAAATCATCTCTTTATCTGATATCTCGAAAAACTGAAACAGGACAAGCAAATGAACCAAATATGACGGACATCAGGAACGACCTTCCCATGACTTACGGCCTAACTCTTTAATTTAGCTGTCGCGTCTATTCTTTCCCCTTCGTCGCCAATAAAATATTTTGCTCTCGCCGGCCAATGGGCCACCCCATGCAAGGGGAACATGGTGGATGCTACACAATGCGCAGAGGCCTCCGACACGTGCAAGGTCAACAACAAAACAACAACAACAACAACGGCATCATCACTTCTTGCTCGTATTGTTGCACGCCCGTATCACGCCATTCAAGCCGACCTCCAACACGATCGCTTCCGTGAGGCGGCCGCACCTAAAGGCAACGTCCCCCTCGTCCGCGATTCCGACCGTCACGAGGTTGCCCAGCCGAGAAGCCTTCAGCAGCTTCTGCGCGGGCACCTTGGTCTTGTGGAAGGTGTAGGGGGGAAGCGTGCCGCACCAGCAAAGGAAGCCCTCCTGCATGTACAACACGACACGAAGTGGCGGGGGGCAGGCACGTAAAGTGAGCGAGATTGGTGGCCATGAGACAAAAGCCGCAGTGGGGGGGGGGGAATCACAGCGAGGGGGGTCGAAGTCACCGAGGGAAGCGGGATCATTCCTGGACGGTGTAGTTTAAACTACCTGTCGTAATGTGGGGGGTGGGGGGGGGGGGGGGTTCACCCCCCCCCCCGGGTGGGGGCGGGAAAAACCCCCACCCCCGAACGGGGTGGCCCCCCAAGGGTGAAAACTGCAAAGAAAACCCTATGCTGGATGGATAAGAAGGGGAAAAAAGGGCCCCCGGGGAAAACCAATTTTAAAGGGGGGGTTCCTCCCCAAACAAATGGGGGGCCAAAAAACCCCAAATACGTTTACCGAAAACCCCCCACGAAAAATTTTCCAAAACCCCCTTTTTGGGGTTGGGCCCAGCCTGGGTGTGTTGCAATCCCGCCTGGAAAAAATTGGGCTGGGGGGGGGTTTTTGAACTCCACCCCCCCTAAAAAAAAAACCCAAACCGGT
>FN648455.1:88701-130394 GCA_000310025.1 Ectocarpus siliculosus
GGGGGGGGGGGGGGGGGGGTTACACCCACCCCGCCGGTTGGTGCCGGCAACAACCTCAACCTCGGAGCGGGCTGCCGCACGACGGTCGAAAGCTGCAATGAACACCGTATGCTGCATGGATAGGAGGCGGAGAGATGGCACCCGGTGTAGACCGACTTTCAACGGTCGGTTCGCTCCACAACCAACTGGGTGCCGAAAGAGCCCGATATACGTCTACGGAAAGCCCTCGACGAGAAGTTTCCAAAACCACCATTTTCGGTGTTGGCCCAAGCTTGGCTGTGTAGCAATCGCGCTGTGAAAAAGTTGGTCTGGGGGTGTGTTTGTGATCTCTACGCCTCTTACGATAATACCGTATACTGCTGTACAGGCAGCGTAGTAGTAAATAGGCGGGGCTTTCCATGTGAAAATGTATTGTTCGTGCATAGATACGTCCCAACTTGTCACGAAGCAGGGAGTTCCGACGATTCGATGCTCCTTCAACGGCGGGCTTTCTTTTTCTTTCGTCATCGTATACGTATATATTATCGTATATATGACAAACCGTCGGTGGTGGCGTACGACATCGTCCGAAGTCCCGAATACTCACTCACTCCACAGCCTAAAGAGTGGCGGTGCCGAAAACGGCAGCGTTGGGACCGCCGTCTCGTCGAGAGCGTTACCAACAAAAATTGTTTGATATTAATTGCTCTTGAATGCGGAGAAATCGACCGCTGAAAATCGGGCTTCTGTAAGAATGCACCACCACATCCCGTTCGACTGCTGTGGGTATATCTCGAATGGGTAGTCTTTCTGTGTGTGTCTTCATTATTCCTTAATGCACCAACAAGCCACAAGCTGTTTGGAGCAGCATGCATAGATGGGGTGTGATACATACCTCAACGTCATCTACGTTTGTTTATCGTGTTCTCCGCCATCATACCATCTTGTCTGGACGTCGTTCTTGTACACAACCAACCCCGTACGTACATACATGCGGCAATGCGTACTGCTCTCTCTATAGATGCATACGTTATCGACACGAGACGAGTTGTTAATCCAGCAATTAACTGCTGTAGGCCAAGCTTGCTTGGCGATTGATTTCGTTTCTCCCGCCGGCACCGTTGGCCGTTCATCATCATCCACACTAATAATCTGTATCTGCTGTCCGACTTTCAGTAGCAGTAGAGAGTGCCTCCTCGAGGATAATTGTTGTTCAACTTCAAGCGACAGGTGACATACATACGGCAAGACAAATTTTCGTCCATATGGATCACTCTGGATGGATAATGCAACCACACAGCACAGCACATCGTCAAAGGCGGTGAGGCTGACAAAAAAAAGTTGACCCGTCTTGAGGTTTAGGTAGATGTCCGAGGCAGGCGTGAAAAATCAGAGTTTCAGTTGTGCATAGATGGAACAGAGCAGCAGCGTTTTATCGTTCTGGAAATACTGCATCATCCATTCGGTTGGTTGTTACAGGCTGTTGTTGGTGTGGTTGATGACTGTTGGGAATGAGATGCTTGCGTGCCTACTGCTATAGTGTAGTCGTCATCACTGATGGTTGATCTTGGGTAAGTGATTAAAAAAGCTTCTCTTCGAAAACACACCAGAACACACGAAGAAAATGAGATGGGGGAGGGCAACAAGCAATGGGCAGGTTTTTTGAAGAAGTTGCTGCGGCGGTGTACTTATATCGCCGCACCAGCCTTTCTTGGCGTGTGCGTCAACGGGTCAACGGCTCGCGGACAAACGGCCCGAAAGTAACCCTAAGCATCGAAGGCAAGCAAGCCTAGATGATCACCCGGAAGCTGTTTGTAGCAAGACAAGTCTCACTGCGACATCTGATCCATATCTATCCCGTGTCCTGCTCCAAAAACGCGGGTAGACTTTTCTCGTGGGAATCACGGGCCAACCCTTGTAAGCTGCAAAAAAAAATCACAAACCGTCAATTTGCGTGCATGCTGCATGCGCTTCACACTGGGACAATTGACAACTGAAAGGGCACCGGATGAAGTTCGACCCTGGCACCCTACAGCAGGCGTCAACGCACGCCTGCCTGCCTGCACGGGGCAGCTGCGCCGTGCACAAAGAGAAAATCTTATTCGAACAACCATATGAGATCACGCGCGATTTCCAGATTAGACTCGGATTGCGTTGTTGTTGAACTCGGACTGCTGTTGCTTTTTTACAGACGCGCCGCCTCCAATGCATCCCTTTATCCCTTGCCCGCACACCCGCCTTCCCGTGTTCGGCGGAGAGGTGGAGAACAACAACGGGCAAGTACCCAACTCGGCCACCACAATTCCACCGTTCACCCGCGACAGAGCGTAGTAATGTAACGCTCACCGTCCAGCAGAATGAAAGAGAGAACAGGAATGGGTGGTCTCCCTCCCTCTGCATCATGATTACGGGAATTCTGACCTCACCTATTTCCTGTTTGTTCCGATCAACCAAACTGAGTAGGTGAAGAAAAAAACAAAGTACGGCCGGCCTTGACGCGAATTTTCACACACAGCCGTAGAGAGGGTAGCAACACCAGCGCCCACGGCTCTTTCGATGCCCTTTGCCACAGAAGCACGCGTGTGCATGTGCGCAAGAGACGCACGCCACTTGACGTTAAGCTATTATTGTATGCACAATGCGAAGCGCTCGATATCATGACACCGCACCAAAAACAAACACACCAAACCGCAGGAGGAGGACCTACAGAACACCGGAGCGACCACACAACCCACCTCGTCGTTAAACTTGAGCACGCGACGAACCCGGCCCCTGCCGCGGTTGTACTTGACCACATTCAAGCCGGACCCCCACGCCACCATCGTCATGAAGCGGCGCAGCGCGATCTCCTCTGCAGAGTACTCCCCGTATCTTCTTGTGTCATCAAGTTCTGATGTGGTCAATTTATCGTGGGCCGAAGCAGGACGTTTGGCTGCTGGCGAATCCTCATCATCGTCACAATCATCCACGATTCCGACCTTTACTGCTGCTGACTTGGAGGGGTAGACCGGTAGCTTCCTCTCCTGCCGCCGCCCCTCCTGCCGAAGACGCAGCTCCTGCGCCCGCTGATGCTCGAAGTACAGCCCGTCTAAGTGAGAGGTATCGAGTACGTCTTGGCTGCTGTGGAACCTTGCGCTCTGCGGCCGAACAAGCCGGTTATTTCTCCTTGGCGACAGCTCCCGCTTCTGCTCTTCTTCTTGCCCACGACTGCTGCTGTTGACCGAGCTCGACGACCTCTTGAAGCCTACGGGAACAGACCTCCTCTTGGCAGGGCTGGCAGCGTGTAGTGGTGGTGGTCGTGGAGGAAGCATGGTGTTTCGAGCAGCAGGGTCGACAGAGGGGGAGAGCGGTGGAACGGGAAGTAAGTGCTGTGATGATGTCGTGTGAGGTAGGTCGTATGCATGGTAGGGAAAATGACTCTTAAATTCTACAGTGTATCTATCACATGGTTGCAAGGAATGAGACATTCAATGGGAAAGCTGTGCCGAAAGATCTAAATATTCAACGGGTCTGATCATTTGCTCCAAGGAACATTTTCGGGAGAAAACACCCCGCCTGGAAGAAACGGAGTCAGCGCGCATGCACAACAAAGAAAGCGTGTACCACACTCCACGTGTTGTCTGATCAGTCGTCTCTGTCTGGTACCTGCGAGGTCTGTCTGTAGCCCAGAGAGATGTGGACAGGGATAATCCGGCCTGTGGAATCGACTCTGCCACTATGACAGAACGAACACTGGTGGTGTCTTCTGTCGGGGTAAAAAGTACGAAGAAGAACTGTGAACTGCTGTGGTACAGGCACATGCCACGTCTTCTTGTCATATATTCTTCACTTGTTCACTATATGAAACTACTCCGTTATAGTAGAGTACAAGTACAATTGTTCTTTCAGCGGTAAGCGGGCACGTCCGAACGCCGCAACTGCCATTCGTTGTCGTCGTACATACCATATGTAGTTCTTCCGGAGCTACGGATGAGTATGCGTAAGTGAGATGCACACTCTACTGTTCAGCATCTCCCTCTCTCATCCCTGATCAAGGTGGGGACACGAAAAAAGCGGGGAAGTACAGAGAGTAAGTAGGTTCGATCTACATGCATGCATGCATACACATACATACATACATACGCTGAGAGATCCCGACAACAACATGGTGAAATATCTGTTGTGATGGTTTCGAACTCTCTCTCGTGGCAGGATGAGTAGGCATGTATACGCAGACAAACTGCGTGCGTGTGTGTACACTGATGATGATAGACTTGAGTTTCGATAAACACATCATCATGGTTCGTGCGTGTGTGGGGAGGGGGGGCGGATTCAAAAAGTCGATCCGAAACGCACCCAGGAATTAATTATTAGTCTGTCTGTGTGTCGTCGCAAGTAAAGGTTACAATATTATTGTTGTTGTCCAGATTTTCGTGTTTTAACCATATAATAGTCTACAGTATATTCATACAAGTACAACCCTGCCTTTCTTTGTAAACTCGGCTACAAGACTAGTGTATACGTGGTTTTAAGATTAGGTATACCACGGCGACCCTTCCGCGCACTAATAGTAATATTTGGTAAAAGTCTACATGCGCTACTATTACTACATATCCTTTGTACATGTAGTCTACATGCAAACATTTTGATGGTGCACACTAGAAAGAAAAACGTGCGTGCCTGCTTGAAGTATTGTATTTGGCAGCTCACCCTCGGCACTAAACAAATGGGATTGTCATCTTCTGTCTTGCTGCCGCGATGACACCCACCCACACAAAGTCCCCGGTTACGGCAGCAGCAGTAACAGCTCGTAGAAATGTTTTGATATGCGTTGTCTCTGCCTCTAAAATAAGGCGCTCCAGTACTCCGGGCGTGCGAGGTCAGTCATCTTACTTACCGCAGCATCGCAAACGAAAGAAAGCAAACAAGCCGTCCACTGTCGATTGATTATCGCAAGCCGGAACAGGGGTACACGAAGCCAGCGCGGTTAGTACTCACCCCTTTCGAACTCCGAAACAAACAAGAGAGGGAGGTCTACCGTGTACAGCAGAAAGAAGGTGTAGTCTAGTAGACTTGTTTACGACAACATAGAAAGCCTACATAGTCTACACCAAGAAATTTCACCGCAACACTAAATGGAATCAGTGAGTACCGTGGAAACCGCAGTGTTCAACAACAGCACAACGGTCCTACCGAACCCCAAGGGTACTCCGGGCGCACAACCACACAAAGGGTTCAAAAACACAAGCAATAACCTCATCTTGTGTCACTCATGATGACAGCTACATAGTCGCGCAGCGGCAAAGAGAGGCCTCCTCCCCGCAGGCTTTCGGAAACGTCGCCACAATAATAAGAGGGTTTCACACCAAGCTGGCCGCACCATCATCATCATCGCAGCTGTCGTTCACCACCAAACCTGGTGCATCTACTGCTGCTGGCTCAACACTCCGACGGTAAAAGCCGGCCATTGTCGCCAACAGCGCGTAGACCCGTTGTAGTCGTATTCGCCATGTTCGATCTTCAACGCCAGCAGCAATGCCATTGTCGTGGTTGTCTGAAGTGCCACCCCCCCTAATCTCTCGGCCTTCGGTGATGTATTCGACGGGGTCTCTGTTCTCGCTGCTCCCACGACTGCCCCCGCCTATTCGCAACGGTCCTCGACCGTCACCCTTCGCACCGTCGCCTGTACCGCAAGCTATTCGCCCGATTTTTCTCCCACCGCTAGTGCTACTATTTCTATTAGGAGATGATACAACGACATCGATGGCGGTGGGGGGCGTCGCCAACGGTGATGGTAAAGGCGAAGATGCGGCCCTGCCGCCTCGTTCTGTCGACGGAGAACTGGCGGCGCAGGCAAGACCCTGACGTTTGGCGCTTGCGCCGCCGCCGCCACCACTACCAACACTACCAACACCGCCGCCGGTACTTGCACGGCCGCCACCTTTGCACCCGCCGCTACCACCACCTACCGCGGTGTCGGCGCTACAATCGGTACCGCCCAGCCCACCTCGACTTCTCGTCGAACTTCGCACCGAACGGACGGGCGATACGGAGGAAGGAGGGGACACAGAACCACACGAAGAGGAAGAACCCGATGATGGAGAATCACTGCGAACCATGATTACCCGGCTGCTTCTCACTTTGCGCGACAACGCTGCCGAACGCAGAGTTGCCTTGCCGCCACCCATCCCTGCCGCGGGAGAGGTTCGATCCGATGCTACCATTGCTGGCCGGAGGTTTTTGGCATTCGTATCGGTCCGCGAGTTCGGGTGTGCGTGGCGACAGTGAGCAACCAAGGACGGGGTGTGGTTAGAAGAAGGCGAGAGGTACACGGGGGATGGACATGAACGCGTGCTTATGACGGACTGGAGCATTAAAATCCACGTGCTTTGAATCCTCGTTCCCTCCGGTACTTTCGACTACGTAGTACGTGTTGCCAATGGTCGGGTGGCTCTAGAAGGACAGGTACACCGAAGTCGCACCTTCCCCATGTCTCCTCAGAGTTTTTCCGTGGGCAAGAGAGATCAACTACGAGGTGGTGAGGTACCGGCCAGCGTGGTTGATTAAGAAGGCCGGGAGACGTCTCCAACAACGCTGCGGCGTTAGAGCCCATTCATGTGCCAGGGAAATCAGTTGCAGCGTATTTCTTGTAGTCGAGGGCGGGTGGGCGCGCGCAACTATGTCTATGCGATCCGGCGTGGTGCCCTGTGGTTTGGCTTGCCTATGAACTGTTTGATATCGAGAGAGGGTTGGTGTGGGAGTCGGCGACAACACGATCAACGCAGCAACGACAACATCGACGACAGAGCAGCAAGTGATCGCGTACCACCAACAGCGAAACAGCAAAAACGTACTTCGATGGCAACCAAACTTGTCTTTGCACCTAGTGGATTTCTTGAGGAAGAAAGTCGTCGGATTACGGCAACTTCTCCACCGGTCGCCCTCATGAACCGCATCACATCCCTGTTCTTGGTGGCCCACTCCATGTATCTGTCGTCGTTGCCAGAGTAGAGGGGTCGAGGGTCAACGTGCGTCGAAAGGCGGTGCTGCTGATCATCACCCACACGAGAACGATACGATGGGGCATTGAAAACGCACGAAGTCATACCCGCGAGGTATGTTGCTGAATTATTTAGACTATGTTCTGATGGTTCGAAGCAACAAACAGGTCGAGAGTTGGCCACGCCAGTCGAAGGTAGAGGCCGAGGGATTGCTTGTGCACGTCCGTTTGGAGCACGTTTCGTTCTTCTAGACTAGTGCTGTTGCAGAATGTTCGGCGATGGCATGACAAGAAACGACACAAACAGCACCGAATGACCGAGATGATACACGTCAGGATATACAACAACCAAGCTTGAAAAAAAACGAGAGGTGCTGGACTCACTCAGAGAGACTGATGGTTCCGTCGTGGGAACGATCGACTTCCTTGAACATGCAATTCACGAAGTCCTCCATGCTCTTGGCGCTCTTTTGGAAACGTCCAAAGTTGTCCCGATACATGAGGTGGAACACCTGAGGGGTTATCACACGTTGAACAAACGCACATTACGTTCAAGTGCTCCTATCTGGCATTCTCCAGAGGGCGTACGTTTTCCTTGTGTAATATAGACGTGTCTGGCATGACAGTTGGTACCATGAAACACGGAATTCGAATTGGAAGTAAAATTTTTGGGAGCAAGCGAAGACAACTATCACCAATAATTGTTGCTCGAAGTTGCATCGCTGAAGCTGCATGCCTATGCTAAACATCGTTGTTGTTGTTGTTGTTGTTGTTGTTGTTGTTGTTGTTGTTGTTGTTACCATTGATCATGATGATTCCTCCACGTCAGAAACAATTCTCGCGCCAATCCAGCACCTCTATTATGCCGCCCTTCAAGGCACAGCAATTGATTCCCATGGATGCAACACAAAGACGCAACACCACAATAAAGTGGGACGATAAGATCCATAGAGCCCCAACCTACCTTGCCCACCAGAGAAGGGCAAGGAAACGTCCAATGAAACGAAGGAAATAAGACCCCATGTACTCCGCCTACTCGGAAGCAGTGCGGCAAAACGGTACACGTACATAAACTTGCTTGTGGTGGAAATCGAGGTATGACTCTTCTAGGTAGCGTTTGATTTCATCCATCCTCCTCCTTTCTTCTGTTCATTTTTCGACACAACTTTTTCTTCGAACGTCGCTCGCCTGCACCAACCTACCCTTTGCTGTCTTGCCCTTCTGTCTATTTTCGACATGACTTGCGGTCCGCGGTGGACCTAACCTGCAGCATCGTTTCGCATGATCTGTCTACCCGCATCAAAAAATGGCCTACCTCATCCTGGGCCTTAGAGAAGAGCTTTCTTGTAAGCGGAGCCTCCCCGTGCTGAACAGCTTGCCACTTTTCTCTTATCCCTTTCCTCGTGGAGGCGCTAATGTTCACCTAGAAAGTCAGTGGTGGTGCACATGTTAGTCGGTTGTTGTCTCCATTTTGGAAGCTATTCCAATCTCTACTAGGTGCCTAACGTCCATCCGCTTCTCGTTGAGCGCTCTCTCGCAAGTTGGCGACGAACAGAATCAAGGTGCCAACCAACGATTTCCTATCGTATAGTACCCGAGGATCTTCATAGTGGTGGCGCCACCCCAATACCGTCTATAATGTGGTATGGCCCTCGTCTGTTCCGGGTCAAACCAGGAAATTGAACCATCACGTTTCCCACCAATGATGATACGATAAAATCCCCCATGCAGTGTGGGCGTTCTACGTGTTCCTTTGCCTCTCCAGTGAGGAGGCGGAATGAGTGCGTGGACTCGGAATAGTCCATGGCGTTCTTCACGATTCAACCAACACGAACGTGCTCGGGTGACCACACGAACGTGCCAAAACGCTAGACGAATGGGCTGGGTGGCATGTGGCTGTTTCCCTCAGAACAGGCGAAAATATACGTTGTACACGGTTGTTTCGGAGACTGCCTCTTCCACCTTCGAACACAAAGAAAAATGCGGCGAAACTTCTTGCCTGTTTCGGCGCCCCTTCACGAATGTACCCGTCGTACAGGGTCTGAGCCTTGGCCAACGTAGGAATAGACGACGCAAACTGGTCCGAGCTTTGCCAGAAGTAAAAGTTCTCTTCGGCGTACTCGTCCTAGCGATAAGCCCCCAAAAGCACACGAGAGCAAGCAAAAGGGGGGTGATTCGTCGGTTCGCAAGCATGTGTGGAGAGCAAAACGTAACTAAATAGGTATTGAACAGCAAAGCGCGAGGTAGATATGCATATGTACGTACAGAGAGAGTACAGACCACTCCCACGCCGAAACAGACTCCAGTAGTCCCACGATAGCCCCATGTTGTATTTCCTCCGATCTTTCCAGACCAGAAGAAACAAAAACAAACACCAACGCCTACTTGTACGGACCACAGCTTGACTTGCTCGACGTTTATCCTCACAATTGTCTGCATGTTCCTTTCGCGAGCGACAGTACATATAAAGTGCTGCCAAACAGTGGTCCTATCATGACCCCAAAAGAATCCTATCCCGTCCTAACCACCGGCAGTACCTTGAGGTGCCGCAAAAACGCCTCTTTTCCAGCAGGAAGCCGGAGCACGAATTCCAACGTAAGGTGTGTCCTCAGGGTGGCTTTCATCAGCCGCTGAAACTGATGGCAACGACACACACCAGAACGACATCGAAGAGAGTCTTCAAATCCGAATGAAATTTGTTTCCGTTTTTGCTATGGTTCCTGCTACTTTCTGCCTTTCGCTGTTGGTGCGTTTGTGTAAGGCCATTTCTCTTAAGAAGCAATCGCGCTGGGTACCTGATTGCCCGGATATTTGTTATCTGTCCGTGTTTTCGTTCATGGGTCTTGCATCGGGTTTTGTCGTGTTGCTTCATTTCATATCTCGCGGGTGTCTGTGTGTGTGTGTTGTCCATGGCGGCGGAAGAATTAAGCCTTGTCGACTAAAACAGAACGGACAAGGACTCTATATTTCTCCCACGTAAGGTGTGTGTGTATTTCATTGATGTATTGCCTGGAGGATAGTTTCTTGTCATGAGTTTGTCTTCGGCAAGAAATGGAAGTACTGAACAGCGATCGGTAAGGTTTCGTCAACACCGCCATGGACAACAACTAGAGCTAGAAAAACGCACGTAGCACGTGAGGCAAAAATTGCTGCACACGAACCGTTTCCACATTTGAGGTTGAGGGGCAGAGTTGTGCTGCGCAATGAAGCTGAAGACACCGAAAGAAACAGAGATCCTCCTGTTCTAAACATTACCTCTTTTCTGTCGATTTCTCCATCCCCGTCTTCGTCGAAAATGGTGTACGCGACGCGAACCACGCCGTCAAACGTCAAGGGCCGCCTTCTGCTCAGGAGAAACAATGCCACGGCGAGCTCTCGTATTCTCTCCGGATCCACCTCCTCGGCGGGCTCCTGTCGTTATCGTTGTCGGTGTTGTTCTTTGTAGTTGAGCTTTTCGTGTTGCCGTTGGACCTAGAGAAAACTATCTATGTATTATGGATCCATTTCCTTCTGGCCTTATATCGAACCCTGTTGCAGCAACCCATGCATGTTCAAGACCTCGTGTCTTTCTTCCCCTTGGGGATACGATGTGCCTCAAGACATTCTAATTGGTGTCGGTCTCGACTTGCGTCTGTTCCTTCCTGCTGCTGGCCACCCATGCCCCTTACCGTAAAAGTGCGAGCGATGGCACATCCGACACAATGCTCGATTGCTCCACGACCAAGAGAGTGCGCAAGCCGGCCGCCAATGCATGCAACGAAGGCGTTTCTATGATATATCTCGAACAACACCCTTGTCAGCTTTTCGAAGCCTCTTGGTTGTGCAGCAATCGAAGCATGAAGTCGGTCTATTTGTAGCGGTTGTGCGTGTTTGTCAGCATCACTTCATCTTGTTCCAACCCTTCGGGGTCCCCTTACCATCCAGAAAATGGGAGGCACGTCTCATGGGAAACGACCCGTTTTGGCCACTCTGTGCTTGTTTTTTTTCCGACAGGTTGGTTACGGGTTTCTCAACTTTCCTCAAGCCCCCTCCACCGCCGAGGTCGTGTGGTACATCTTCATGCCGTGTATGGTACATAGCGTACGCCGCCATAACACATGTTGAACACTAATACTTGGAAGTATATCGATTCCCTCGGTCACCGTTCGATTTGTCGCTCACCAAGCCTCGAACCGCCATGTAGTTGTCAAGGTCTCTTCCGTCAAGGTCCGGGTGCGCTTCGAACACCGCGGTCAGCAGCGCTTCTCGGGCGTTAGCGGGGGAACTCGTCCCCCCGGCAGCTTCCGAGGCAACCATCATCCTCTTGCAGCGCCGTCGTACCTCACAGATTTCTTCCTCGGTCACCTCATCCTCCAGTGCTGCCGCGGAAAGCGACCGCAGCTTTCTGGAATGGAGTCCGAAGGGCGTGAGAAGGGGGGTGCTATTGTAACGACGAGCAATAGTGTCGTGGTCCACATGAGCTAACACGCCCGTTCGTTTGGAGACATTTGTCACCGGTGTGGTTGTCATCAGGTGTGGTATGCTCGTCGACCCTATTGCTTGATCTTAGAGTATTCCCGCGCTCATGTTGAACCGGCAAAAACATCATAACCGGTACACTGGTCGGGATGGAATATATTGTGGGGGTGTTAGATTGTGTGGAATACGGTAATAGTTCACGAACCGGGGGGTCAAATATATCTAGGGCGGGAGTTTGTAGTTGTGTGTGAAGATCGTCTGTGCTGATTGGGGAAGTTGACTATGAAGGGTACGGGTGGTCGGGAATGGAGCTTTTTGGAGAGCGGCGACTCTGAGTATCGTATATCCGCATGTGTCTCGGTTGACTCGTCCTGGCCGCGAGCGAACAGTGACGAAGCATATCACCCCACCCTACGGATCTTTGACAGCAATTCTCCTCCTTGATACTCCTTGCTCCCATCAAAAACATAGTAGAGAGAAGCACTCTGTGTATTTTAGCGCGTGTGCAAAGCTCACGGCGGCCCCGCAGCTGGTACCATGAAAGTGCAAACATCGTCAGCACATTCCCGACACCACCACGCTGCTTCCCTCTTGGCATCCACCTATCACGAATCAATCACATACATGGCCAAACTCGACGGGTACCTCTTGCTGGAAACCTGGTATTCACAACAAGACAGGGGGTTCCTTTGATCCTGTGAGCGTCGGAAGGGTACCACTGCTAGTTGAAAGCTAGGTAGTGCATATGTCTATAGCTAGGTAGTGACTGTCTTCTTATGGGGGGCCCACCTCGGCTGCTGGGCGACGCCGAGCGATTCCGTGCTAGTACCCCTGCCCACGTTTGCGGCGACGGCCTTGTTGGCAAGGCCAACTCTCCCAATGAGGGTGGAGAATCGCCCGGAGGTTTCTTGCACACCGTCCCCGACATGTGTGACGATCACGCTTCCCTGTCGGTCAGTATCTTTGCTTCGCATTGGTGACCTCGACCTCGGAACAGCAGCAGCAGGGCCGTCATTTTTGGCTGTCGTTAGCCTGGACATAATCTTCGAGATCGTCGCCCCCGATCCCCACCCGCCCCCTCTTCGACTCCCCCCTCCTTCTTCTCCTCCCGCTGGTGCTCCCTTGCGCAGCATCACGGGCTCCGCGCAGTCTCTCGCGGCCCTGAAACGTTTATGTAGTCGTTCTCTCAGAGGTGCTGTGCATTTCAGTTGGAAGGTGGCACTGCCTCTGCCTCTAGTGCTGTTGTTGCTGCTGCCTACGGCTGTTGCGATAAATGGTCACTACTTTGGGAACGTGGAGACCCCCTTTGAAAACGGTACAATTTCCCCCAAGTGTTGTTGTTGTTGTTATTGTCTTCACATTCAAAAACCGTTCCGATCTCTCTACCCAGAACCTTCATCTGTCCGTACTGACATATCAAGAACTATTCCATCCCTCCTTTCAGTTGGCATCAACGAAGAGTCTTTTGGTGGAGGAGAACCCGGATTCAAATCCGCCACCCGTGCTGTATATTCCCAAGAACTGGAAAAATAAAGTTAAGGTGGGGGGCCAAGAACACATTTAGCTCTATTTACAGGTTGTGTCCCGGGTTGCACGGGAAACTCAGCTTCTGTCGTAAATAGTTTCAATAGTACATATACCAAACTTTCGTCTGGTTGCCCCTAAAAAAGCCTTCTTGCTTAGCAACCAAGAAGACTCAAGGGGGGGGGGGAGGGGGAGATCCCCTTCGTAAGGGGGCAATCTCTCTCACGACTGCAGATACCGAGATTTATGTTCAGTCAAAACGAGGCAACCTACCCATACGTGACGTTTGGACTAGCCCGTCGGTATGTACACAACGTGCTGAAAACAAGTTGCGACAACAAAAAAATACTGCAGTACCCAGCGATCAAACCTGGTATGGTCAACAGGTACTGGTGTATACAGGCGATACCAGGACACAGACGAGTCACCTACGAAAAAATTTTTTACCATGGAAAGGACCGTTTGTCGTTTACTCTCAACTTTCATTGGTTGTCGATCATGTAGACGAAGCGACGATGTAGGAAAATATCCGTATACCTCGCCCATTTGAGCGGTATCATGCACGGGTAAAAGCCACCAGCACCACATTCGGGTGTTACTCTGTAGACCCTTGTCCTACAGTGCAGGCAGCTCAATCCAACGTCCAGCAATGGCACGTACTTGGCGGCCAGTCGGGTCCACTGCTTTTGTTGATGTTTTCTACATAGATAGGCTGATGCGGACTGCACTAGAGGCTTGGTTGGCTGCGCGCACACTCGCAGCAGCATCAAAGCCCTTGCTCAGATTGCAGTTCGTAAAGCACAGAAAAGAAAGTGAAGCTTGTCCCTGAACAAGACATGGATGGAGGGACGACATGGTAGCATACAATCATAAGGCTAACACCGCTGTACTTCCTGCTGGTATGGCTGAATGGATATGAGCGTGTAGACAGCAGCGGGAAAAGTCGTGTCATATTGCAATCGCCCGTACTTGTACACGGAGTGTGCGGCTTCGCATGTACCATGTCGTATGGCGTAAAAAGTCGAAGGGTCGCAGGCCAACCAGATTTGTGAACTCCGTGTACGCAAGCATACGTACAAGAAATCTTCGGGCGAGTACTGTAGTGTGCATTCGCCACAACAGAATAAAACGCCAACCTGTGTGGCCATCAGTGTCGCCCCTACTATACGGTTGCGGCCTCTTGTACTCTGATCCCGATCACGCATGCAGGCCGTCGGGTAAGAAAACTGGCTGAAGCTTCAAGTCTAGTTTCCGAACCCCGACATATAATTGGGTATTTGCTCGTTCGCTCGTCGCAGGCCAACCAGATTTGTGAATTCCGTGTACGTAAGCGTACGTACAAGAACTCTTCGAGCGAGCAGTGCATGTTGGCACAAAAAAAAAAAACACCAACCTGTGTGATGGCCATCCACAGTGTCGCCCCTGCTATACGGCTGCAGCAGTGCTAAAAGAAGTCCGGGCGTCCTGTACTCAGATCCCGATCATAGATGCAGGCCGTTGGATATGAACACTGGCTGAAGCTTCAAGTCTAGTGTCCGAACCCCGAAAACTTTGTGTTTGCTCGTTCGCTCGCTTGCTCTTTACACCGTTACTCTCGGTTCCGAACTTGACAGTCCCGCATTGCATTTTCCCCCGCAGGAAACAGGGTATCCATACAGCAGTTGCACATATTGTAGTTGTTTGTGGTTGAAACATTGGCTCTCTTGCTGTTGGAATAGTTTGTCAATGCAAGAACGGCTTGGTTAGTTTGGCAGGACGTTTTGCGGCCCGCGTGCTCCGAGACTTGTATTTATTCGACGTACTGAAACGCACGCCGCCAAACCGACGACCTCTCCCATCTCTCCCACAGTCTACTAGTGTACTGCTGTGGCCAGGTTTTCCATCGGCGACCCGGTTAGTGCATAGCCTCTGCGCGTACAGTAGTCGAAATTGTAAAACACCAACAAGATCATAAGTTATTAACGCGCGTGCAAATTACTGCTGTATGTAGCCAAAGGCAGACACTCTGCCGCATGCGCATGCGGCGCTTCGCGATGCGGCGCGATAGTGAACGGTTCGACGGAGGTTATTGCGGCGAAATATTTTTTTGCTGGAACGGTGGAAAGGTTAGCGGAAGACGAAAGACGAAGAGAGAATGGCGAGAGAGTGTAGAGACGGATACAAAGACAGATAAAGACAGACGGAGAGGGTAGAGAGAGAAATACACACGAAAGCTGAGCAACGAAAGGTCTCCTTTTGGTGTGCAAGTGTGGGGGACGTGGTCTTCGCAAACCTCTTCGTCCACCTTCTTCGCGTCACAAGCTCTTCCTCGGTACTCAATGAGATCAATGAGATAGCGAGCACGCGTATCCTGTGGCAAAGGTGCCTTGCTTCTCTTTTCTGGCTGTTCTGACTGGTGCTCGTGGTAGACACACTGGCCGAATATTTCCAGCATGTCGCGGATCTCCTTCCTCGTTGGCTTCGACCGCATCGGACAGTCATCGCCCGCGGACATCGCTGCCGCTGTGGAGACCGACCATAATGCAGAGGTGCACAGCAGACGGGCGTTGCGCAGAAAGGGCGAGGAGGACCTGGGGCAATTCTGGGAGGAGACCAGAGTCGGCCTTGTAAATCGAATGAGGTGGGAGGTGCTGGTGATGGCATGCGTGTTGCGCGCGTTCTTCGTTTTGTACAGTAGTCTACATACTAGAGATCCACAATCGAAGAGAGATCTCGCCTATCTACAGTAGAAAGAACAGATTACACGCTTACTCTCATCCCATTCTGGGAGGAGATCACCGGAGAAGTCAACATTCAGCGTGCCCGCAAAATGGGTTAATTGCTGCGTCGCGATTATGCATCACTGACTCATGTATCAGGTGGGCCCTTGTTACGAAGGTACGCTGCTTGCGGCACCTCGTTTACTCCGAAAATGACCGGAATTCTCGATATATCCCTCGTCGTTCACTGAGAGGAATATTAGTCTGTGTTGTGCCTACATTCAACTGCGGCTCACAGCAGGAAAACCAGTCGAATCTGTGAAAGTCCACCGAAGATGCGGAATGTTCATTTTTGCTACAGAAGGAATGGAAGGGATAGCAGAAGTGTGAAGGCATTGACCTCATAGGTAGCATACAAGCACCATGGCACGTTGGCAAAAATTGTCACGTGGGCTGGATGTAGTTGTGTGAGAAATCAACCCGGTCCCGCATGTACCTCCATGACGTTTACGCAGAGAGAAGACCAGGATAGAAGCCGTATCGAGCGCGGTGCTCGCAGCAAGCTCCGGGAAAAAGCTCGGCATCAACATGACGAACCAAATCAAGAAGAGAGTGCATGCTGCTAAAGTGCGAGCCGCCGACCAAACTACTTTTATAGTACACCCCAACGTGAGAGGAAGTCGTGGCTGCTGTTGTTGAACTCTGTCTATCTACTCCTAGAGTCTACGCAGTTTCGTTTGGAGAATTTGTTGCCGCCGAAACATTTTCTAGCGGACGGTTTTTGCGACAACGCTAAAGCTGAAGTGTATCGCACCGTTTATTAGCCATGGTTCGTTTGGGGTGTAAACAAGCCTGTACGACCGACGCGAAACTTACTTCAACCGGTGCAATCCGTATCTTGGTGAACGCAAACGCGGCAAACTCAGGACCCTCGCAAGCTGTACTGGGATTTGTTCGTGGGAGCGATGATCTTGTACAGCATCGTGGTCATTCCGTGGCGGATCTCCTTCAAGCAGGACGCAAGCGGGGCAATGCTCATCTTCGACTATCTAGTCGATGCCATTTTCGGCATCGACATTATTCTGTGCTTCAACTCCGCCTATTTCGAGGAGGTACATTGGTTTGGGGTCATTGCTTCAGCAACAACGAAAGTTTACACAACTTATGGGATGTTTGTTTGGAAGCAAAAACTGGAGAGATGTTCGAAAATGTGTCGTCCAACGGTTGCACCCCAACGCTCTCATCTTGGGGTCATGCGGGCGTCAATCATCGTCCCGGGGGGGGGGGGGGGATGTTGCTCAGCTCATCACGTGCCTTCGTCAGTCGTCACTGCGGCCTAGTGATGCGGATCGACACGATACGGATGCCTGAACTACGTAGTTACTCTTGGCCTACAGTGTGCGCAACCCTCCGCCCGTTGGACTGCTGCATACGTAGAACACCTAAGCGAGATCACAATCTTTAGCTAGACATCCTGGCGGCTACAACAGGCGCCGGTCGTGGAGTGATGTTCTTAATTCCACTAGCGCTTGAAACAGCAGAAAATCGTATCGTGCCATTACGTGATCAACTGGTCGCTTTCGTCATGCGCACAGCCGGGAATTCGTGTATGGTGTCCGCCGTCATTTTATTCCCCAGACACCAGCAATCCCTTATCCTTTTTCGTCGAACTTGGCATCACTCACGGACAACACTTCCGAAAGAGACGTTGTTGCGGCAGATATTTACCTTGGTTTGGCCATCCAACGGTTGCGAACCCCCTCTCGGTCATGAATGCATGATGTTCTGCATACGAGTACTATATTATTGTGAAACTCTTTGGTCTATTATTGTGTGCAGTACATGCGAGCGGACAAAAGCGAGCCATCGCCGGTGGCATAAGATGTATCACACACACAGGACCGAATTGTAAAGCTGGGTTTCTCCTCGGCAAAAAGGTTTGGACCAAACCATGCGCTTTCTGAACGCTCTCGACGAGAAGTATCCAACTCCATCGGTTTCGCCACCACCACTCTTTCTGGTGTGAAGCAACGAAGCTTTGAAAATCGGTCTAAGGGGTGTGATATCTTGTGTCACCTACGGTGGTAAAGAAGCCGAGGAGATGGTTCTGGTTTGCGCTTCTAGTGGCCAGCGCCACGCACCCCGGGCTATCTATACACATCCAAAACGAACAACGAACAGTTTCATCTCTTTTGCTCTAGTCTATGCCCTCGGTCCTACGAGAAACAGGAGAAAAGCAAAACGTTCAACCGTTGACCGATATTGAAACATTTCAGGACGTTTTGGTTTACAAGCGAGCGACCATTGCGAGGAAGTACGTGTCGACGTGGTTTGGGCCGGACGTCTTGGGTACCGTGCCTTTCGCATCGCTGATAGGGCTCTTCATCACCACCGTGGATAGCCTGCAAAGCGTCAACTTCTTACGGTAAGATGGCTTCGTCATGCCAACTACGTGGTAGCAGCGTTCGGTGTTTTCTTGGCGTTGTTTCTGATACGGACGTTGCTGGCCAAGGGTGTGCAGCTTTCTGATTTTACTTTTGTCGGTGCGTGTACGCCCGTTCTTGAGCGAAAGGGCAGATCAGTCGTTAGTAGGTCAAGTTCCAACGCATGATCTGAGTCACCTGTGTCTCCTGTTATCCTCGCGTCAAGATTGGACCTGATCGGCCCGATGTAAGCGACGGGTTCGGTAAGACAATACCTGCCGTTGTCTTCTGGTGCATCTGGCTGTGAATGGTGTAAGAATAGAAACTGAGTAGATGCATGACAGGGTTGCCTGTTCGCTGTCCTGAAATATATCAGCCACGTTAACCGACTGGCCAATGACGACACGTCATTCACCAATCAACGATCAGCGTAACTCTGAACGAGATGATCTTATCCAAAAACCATCATCAGTGTGACGAACACAGCGAGAGGACGGTGCTCAGGTTCCGTGATACCTTAGGTCGTGGTTGCTGGTAGAACTGTTGGTGTTGAACTGGTGTTGGTATTGGGGTTATCCTCATCAGCTATGTAGCTCGCCGAAAACACGCACACCGTGGTTGAAGCGAGCCAAACAAAAAACCTGGACACAACTAACCGCTTCAAGCCAACGGTGCTGCAAATGTCAGGCTGGTACGTGTGTTCCGGCTGCTGAAGCTGATGCGGATCCTGCGGCTCTCTAGAAAAATGGCGAAAGTCGACTTCTCCCGGCGGCTAAACCCCTCAATTGTGCGGCTCATCAAGCTGCTCGGAAAGATCGTGTTTGCTGGACACTTGCTTGGGTGCACGTGGTTCATGGTGGATGAGTGCGACGTCGACGGCGGTGACGACATGTGGCCGAAATGTGGAGGGGAAAGCCTCGGCTCAAAAGTGAGAGAACGAGACAAATTTTTATATCCCAGAGCGTCAGTTATTGACTGGGGAAAGGTGCTGCTGCTGTGGATAGGGGCGGAGCGGAGAGGGCAAGGACAACGCTCAAAGTATTATCTGTGTTCTTGATGAAACGATACGTAATTGGAAGCATCGTTCCCGTGGTATAAAGGCGAGGCTCTGACGGTCAAGTTCGTGGGGTTTATTCCGGCATAACACGATAAGAAAAGCGCCTGTTGGTGAGTGGGAAATATCATTGCCGGAGCCGTCTCGCGGGAGTAAATTGGAGGAGCGCGCCGTGGGGAAAAAACAATTAATACACGTGTCACCCCCGAAGTAGTTTCTCCGAAACTATGTCAAGAAATGAAGACATGTATGTATGCATAGATATGTATGCCGTTGTGACAACCCTTGGCGTGAAGAATTGTCACACACAAAGAAACACTGAAGTATAAAATATCGCGTTCTCTTCATAAAAGAGAGAGCGGTTGGCATGGATTGGCATACGATGTACACCGAGAAAATACGTGGGTGCGTGGCCCGATTTTGGATCCGAAATCGTCCAGTGTAACGCAAATATTGCTGCGAGCGCTGACGAACCACGTTCAAGAACCCAAGCAAGCGCGAACGAGAGCACACACCGATCGCAAGCACGGACAGCATCGCTGATTAAGCACCTCGCAAACCCCATGGGTATACACCCTCTTTCTGTCTGCGGTTGGAAGGTTGTGCCACGGATGCCTGTCGCTTATGCTCACACCCTCTGATTCGTTGTCAACGTGTACTCTCCCTTTCTCCCTCCCTCCGTCTCCCTCTCTCTCCCTCTCTCTCTCTCTCTCTCTCTCTCTCTCTCTCTCTCTCTCTCTCTCTCTCTCTCTCTCTCTCTCTCTCTCCCGCTCGCTCTTTGGTCCGATTGGGATACTTTAACGAGTCCAGAACCGGTCATTTTCTCAAACGGCCCTCAACACGAATCCGGAGGCATGTTGTTGTTTCCCGTACTCTCGGCCTCGGAAGCCTCTCAAAATTCCCCGTTGTCATGAGTCAGCCCAAACTCTCACCGTACCTCTTCTTATTTCGACGCGTGTTCATCTCCGCCGGCATGATTCTCCGCCGGCATGATACGGTCTACACCACTGGCGTTCTCCGCTCTTTGCCTTTGTGCGTGTGCTGGGAACGTCATCAAGTACCTGGCGAGCTTGTACTGGACGATCGCGACCCTGATGTCTGTGGGATACGGAGACATATCGGCCGACACCGACCAAGAGAGGATGTTCGCCCTCGTGACCATGGTAAGCCGCGCTCAAAGTACGTGCGTGCCACTTCTTTTCGTGATCAAGCCTGCTTTGTCCCTCTACATTTGTTAGCCTAGCAGAGTAACGCGTATGCACGCAACGCACGACGGCATGAAGCGTTCCTTACAACACACCTAACCGTTGATGGGTTATCCAACCTCTCTCGAATGATTCATATCTATGAGGGAGTCAATACCGAAGCAACACGTCATCGAACAGTTCTTTCAAGCAAAAATATCCTCAACTAAGCCAGTGGGTAGCCTTTTTTGGCACGGATCCTCTTCAGACTTGCTGGCTACGATAAAGATGTCGAATTTTAAGTGACAATCAGCATGAAGCAGGCGTTTCGCATCTGTCATTGCAACAGCGCAAACGCCGAACATCATATGCTGTACATGGCGTACTTCATTCATGCCGTACGTTTGCTGTCTCCGGACCTGTGACTCGTGTAACGCTGATGTATGGGATGCACCCGATCCCCTCTGCGGTGTTGACCTTTCGTGAGCGTGTAATAAGCTACTCGATTTCTCGCCGTTCTCGCACGAAATGTTTACGGTTGGCTTGAGACCGCCGAATCAACGTGGCCAGGCCGGCCACTATGAAAACCACCGGTAACGACACCAATTACAACACCAACCGTCAACACCCTCACGTCTTCTAGGTAATCGGATCTACGGCCTTCGGTTTCATCATCGCCATGGTTACCGTCATCGTGGAGACCATGGATCCACAGGTATAAGCTGCTGGCGCACTCAACAGCTTCACTGGCTTGCCACAACCATCCCATTGACGATGTTTCGCAACTTCAATCCGCTCACACGACTTCTAAAAACCGCTGATCCATGAGCTGTCGCGATGTTGTTGCCAAAGGGAACGGAGAAAGAAACTCTCGTGTTCTAATCTAATTTCTGAGGTTGCAGTGTGTGTCCAATGGCATCCATACGTCTGGGTCGCTTTCCCCAAACTTGAAACTGCAGTTGTTCTTTTCAAGCCCAAGCTGATTTTGCATTGATTATTAGACGGCGTGGTGCTCACGGACCGGTCAGGTTCATCCCGCAGTATCCCGAGATGAAAAAGCCCAAACTTGGTCCCAATGCTCGCACGGTTACTGGGGTCACCTACTCAGGCCACTGCCAAGAACGCCAAGATGGAGGAGGTGCGAGAGTACATGGGAGTCCGGAAGCTGCCGAAGGGGCTTCAGCTGAGAATGCGGAAGCACTTCGATCACGTCTACAGAAACACGAGCGTCTTCAGACAGGCAAGCAAGCCTCACCAGAATAACGAATGGCGAAAAAGCAACTCCAGCAGTAGCATCGTGTTGTTAGTGATGGAGATGGAAAAGACGATGAATTAAAACATAGACGTGATAACAACACTACCCTAGCTACTACATTCAACCAACGTCACATGACCACAAAACTGAGCATCCCGCTTTCCACTTCTTCCCGAAACTGTCGCTTGGATGTGACGGCACTCATCGCAAGCCAAAGAGTTGGAAGCTCTACCATGAACTACGAATGTAGTGCCGACCCTATATCCCCTTCCCCTCCCCCGCCCCCGCCCCCCCCACATCCACTCTTCCCCATATTTTCGTGCGGAGACCGTTCTTGTTTGGCAGACGCTTATGAGAATGAGATGTTCTGCTATCATGGGTTTTGCTGGAGTTGTACTTGCGTTCGAAGAAGTGTATCACACCAACAACCTCTCCCCCTCCAATAATACCCTTGATTGGCACCCACCCCACAAGTTCAGGTATGCACACTACCAATCCTTCTTTCAACATGTCCTTGATTGGTACCAATCCCGTGCCCCGCGCAGTCTGCTTCTTTTCTCCGGGTGAATTTAGGCCGACAGAAATCACGGCCTCTCACTTGTGGTTTGGATATCCCCCCCTTACCCTCCTCGTCCTGAATCACAAGGGAATTGTGGTATTGGGGCATGCCGAGCTTGAACCAACAAACATGTTCTTGAGGGTGATATACTAACATGTTCCAAACAATCGTCCGGCCAAAACTTTCTGCGAATGCTAATTCTTGGCAATGCACATGACCCCCTTTAGAACGTCAGCTAGAGAGAGATTCGCGGCCAACAGTCTCGCGAGATAGACGCCGTGGCAAAATGCTAAACTCCAGGAACCCCCCCGACCTCCACACAACCGTCGTACTCATGACAGACGCCAATCCTACGAGACCTGCCACACACAGTCCGGATGAAGCTTGTCTTCGATACCCACCAGCATCTCCTGCGAACCCTAATTTTCTTCGAGGATTTCCAAGCCTCCGTCATCACCGAGATGGTCTACCGCCTCAAGCCGATGCAGCTCAAGCGCAAGGTAAGAAAGGTACACCGGTTGTGGAGACAACCTTTGGGGCGTTGTAGATGTCCCTGATATCGGTTTTTCGCTCTCTCCTGGATGTTGCTCGAGCCTCAGGAAAGCCACGATTAAACAATCCCCGTTCATGTTATGGTACACCTAGAAACATTGAGAGGGTGTTGGAAAGGCAAGCCTACACGTTCACCTTCACCATGGCATCACGTCGCGGATATGCAGGTCCGAGAAATCGACCCCATGTCTAATGAGTTACAGAGAAAAATAATGTATGATGCCCACGAGCGCTCCGAGATACAGATAGGCCGGCTGCATGACCTTCTATTGTTGCCATGAAAGGGGAATCCCAACAAATGTTTTCACGCGTATATTGATGGACGGGGCAAGCTTGTTCTCGAGCGGACCATCCTGCCCCATTTCTTGAGGCAGCACGCTTTCTCCCATCCCACTCTCTCTCTCTCTCTCTCTCTCTCTCTCTCTCTCTCTCTCTCTCTCTCTCTCTCTCTCTGTCCCCGCTCATCTACCTTCGGCCTCTCGCTCCCTCTTTCTTTTGCTTTCCTGGTGACCTCGAAAGAAAGACATGTTCGACATTTGACGCGTCAAAGGAAGTAGACGCTTTGCACCATGGGATGATCAGTTGAAGAATTACCTCGGGGGCTGCCCTGTAGATTTTCCCTCTCACGCCAATCTCACACCAACAAGTCTTCTACCACCTCCACTTGTGTACAGGAGTACGTCGGGAAAGCCGGTGATGTTTTGGACAACGTGTTTTTCGTGGTGACAGGCAGGATCGAGGCGAGGGTGACCAAGCCAGGAAAGCAGGTAACGCGACGTGCACACTGGCGCTTGTTAGTCTGCAGCCTTCTCAACTGCCACGTATGTTTGTGTGTGTCCTACAGTGGAATCGCAGAAAGACGTTCCTCTCCGACGCTTCCCCCAAGGAGGGCGATGACTTGAGTGCGCTGGTTTGTGAGCAAGTGTCTCGCCTCTCTTCTTGCCCTGTCCCCGGGGGCAACGTTTGCTAGCCTTAGGAAACTCGCGACTCGGGTATGGTGTCACTGCAAGTGTTGTTACAGTAGCACCACCAATGAGGGGGGATGTCGACCCGTAAGCGATCTATCCTGAGGGGTTCAGGGTGGGAATCCCGCAGACAAGCGGCGACATGGCACTGCTGTCTGTGGTGTCGATATCTCGGCATTTTGGAAATCGATGCTGACCTCTACCTCTACCTGGCACATTTGTCATCGTCTGTGCTGGTTTAAAACGCAAGGGCTAGAGGGCGTACCAGAAAAAACGCATGTGAGGCACTGAAATGCGGAGCTTTTCTCTCAATTCTGTCCGAGACCCACCGCACATGCCACGAGGGTGTTCTTTCATGTTCACTGCACCACTTTCAAGGAAACCCCTTTGTCACGACTTGAGAACTAGTGTTCGAACGTCTTGGGGAAACCAGTTCGCGAATAACTACACGTAGTACTAATAACGGAACGTTCGTTGCAAGCTGTCTTTCTTGCATGACGACGTGAAGGTTTTCGATTGTTTGCTCATGAGCAAAACGCATCGCACGAAAGAGAAGAATGCAAAGGACTCGAACACCTACACAATTCAATCAGCGAAAGATTTGACCCGGCCCCACAGGAGAGGGGCCTCGAACACTCCACCCTCAGAAACCGCGCCGACCAATGAATCCTTCTGTACCTGTTTGAGTACCTAGGCTTACTTACATACAGTGGCGGCTACGGTTTAAGAGAGGGTTGGGACAAGCCAGTATTTCTCTCTGAAGTCCGGTTTTCTCTTTTCCGTACTGTGAAATGTGTGTATTTCTTCTCATGGTCGTGACAAGGCAGTTTGACTCTCTTAAATCGGTACTCTCTCTGAAACAGTCCCTCTTAAACCGTAGCCGCCACTGTAAGCCAATAACATGCTCCTCGCGTAACTTGAATGGCACCAAGGTTCTGGTGGCGCTTCACCGAGAGGGTTCTGACTTCGAGCTCAGCAGCCTCGTGCGCTGCGACCCTATGCAATTCACCTACCGGGCAGGTGAGGTGATCAAGAAAAACAACGTTCTAGATCGAACGTCAGTATAAGCAGCAGGTGGACTACACTTCCCTCGATATTCACCACAGTCTCGTAGGGCTGCTGGAATCACGCCCCCCATCATGCACGAAGCACGTTTCTCCGACGTTGGTTAGGATTGTTGTAGATGGTGCTGCTCCTTGGGAATGTCTGGGGTATGGCTCACCTTGTGCGTTAGTCAATTGACTCTGTTCCCTTCCGGGGCGTTTCCACGGCCTACCCCGCCTGCTGGTTTTCTGAACTAATCGTCCGAGGCGTTCGGAGCTCGTGGTGCGTCGCCATTGTTGGGGTTTTGCCATGATCATTCTATCTGCACTCTATATTCAGTGTAAGCCACATGTTTTTCTTGCGTGTGGTTTCGGAAAATCGATTACATTACTTCGTTTGAAGAGAAGGGCACAGAAGATAGCACTACCAGACCACAACAGGATCCAGTGCGCAGACAATGATAGCAATGACGACGGCGGCAATGGCAACGGCAATCGCTTTGACTAGAACTGGGGTTGGGTGAAAATGTCTAACTTGGTGTCAGAGGACTGCTGTGTAGTTTCGGAGTACGAGCGACGCTTCCTAAATAGGATGACGAAACTTTGTGTGCAGACAGTGTGACGCTGTTGAAGTTGATGAAGTAATCGAACTCACGCTAATCGTGGGCGTGTAAAAAGTGCTGCGGAGTACTACTGAGTGGGTAGAACGGCGGATAGCATCTTGGTTTTATTATGAAGACGTCACGCCGATACACATCATACGATATCCTCGTCAGTAAGAAAGCACACGAATAACGCCTCCTTCGTTGGCAGTGACCCAGTCAGAGCTCATGTGGCTCGACAAGGACGATCTGGAAAACATCGCTGCGGAATACAAGACGGCGGAAAACACCATCATAGACAAGGTACACGGTTAGAGAGTGCAAGCCGTTAGCAATGAAACGGAGCAGCAAGAGATCCATATTTTTGAAGCATAACACGTTGACAATACTGTGGTATCAATTACAGGTGCTACAGGGGATTGGCATAAAACCATCAGGCGGCAGATGTTACCACCGAAAGACAGCTTCTTTTTTGTGCTACATTGAAAGTGTCTTTGGAAGGGTGCACCATGCGCTAAAACCAGATTCAGCTTGCAACTTTAGCAAGAACTCCAACACAATGTCTTTGCACTAGGCGCACCCGTCGACCAATCAGACCCCCAACATCGGGCCACTTTCGGCTGGAACCGAACGCAGGCGGAGAGGCAGGGTGCGCTCCTAGAGGAATGCCTTTGTCTAGAGGAAACCTGCGACGGCTCTGACCACCGACAGGCACAGGTGCGTCATGTTTCAATAACGACTGGACAGCATTCGCCGGTGGAGCACTAGGAAGGTATGCTGGAATGGTCTACGAGTAGGACGGAATCGATCTGCTGCATCGAATCAGCCCCATTTTTGCGCATCTCAAATGATACGCAGCCCTGCTTATTTCCCACGTAGGCGAGTCATTGCGCAAGAAGAGTTTTACCGCCATACAACGAAGAATTGTTTGTACTTACACCGGCGGATAGCTTTGAAGTGTCCACGGAGGACTACGTGGCACCAAGAGTCTAGTCCACAATACAAGAAGAAAAAGGTTCTGAAGGTGCCACAAAACAACAACAACAACAACAACAACAACAACATCTTCAAGAGGAATGCTCATGTGTGTCAGGTGCTGGTGGACTGGACTCTTGTTCCGGCAGCGAGCATACCGGAACTCGTGGGGAACGGTCTGACGAGTATCATGCTGGACGCCAATCGGCCGGAAGACGCCGACGACAGCGCCGCACTGATTCGTACCCTTCGACCGATCAAAGAGGTCTGTCTGCCTTTCCCTACCCAATGTCTGACCCTATCTACTACGTAAAAAACCGCAATAAATACAGAATCCTCGACTGGTCAGTCACGTAGAACAAGAACAGCCATCAAAGGTGGCTATGTCAGCACCATAAATGGGTTTCGATCCTGTGGGTTGGGGATTAGGGTGGGTCGGACATATTGATAGGAATCGAATTGTGGGTTGGGTTAGTGTTGGGGTTGATCCTACCTAACCCTAATCCATCATAGCGAGTTTGGTCACACGCGAGCGCACACTCGACTCGAACGTGTATTGACTTGCGGTGCGGTGTGCTTTCTTCCTCGTCTTGTAAACCACAGTTTTCAAGCCACCAAAAACTGCCAGATCTGGGGTGTCCTTGCCATTCATACCATTGTGGCGCGGTAGATAGCGGTTTGGGGGGGGGGTGTACTCATAGTCGTGCATGCCGTAGTCGTTAGACCATTGTAGCGGTTTGGGGGGGGGGGAGTACTCATAGTCGTGCATGCCGTAATCCTTAGACCATTGACCTCCCATCCCTACAAAGCCGGGACGGAGCACGCCGGGTTCTCACCGGACCAGGCTCTCACATCACCAAGCGCGAAGCGCCGTGAGGTATTTGGCGAGTCGCATGAAGGGTGAGCTGCATCCTGCTAAGGGTGTTCGGCATCTTGTGCTTACTTCCTTGCGTACGGATGACAGCTACGTATGACTTAATTTATTTTCTGGTGCTTTCACTTCCAGAGACAGTTGTAAGCACTGTGTAACTGCCTCGAGGATGCTTGACCATTTTAACACAACGTGGTGCGATCATCCCCCGTTGCGCGGAGTGAGGGTTCTCGACCCCGCACAACATGATCTACTCGACCACCATTCATGGTTACCGCAAAAAAAAAACAGAGGCAAAAAAAAAAACGGTAACCTGGTTGCCGGGTTCACGAAGTGACTTGGCTTGTTTTCCAACGTCGTTGCCAAGCGACGAAAACCCAACCCCGATGGCAAAACACCGGGGGGGGTGGATAGCGGTTGGGGGGGGGTTACTCGCCGCCCTTTCCTTTGGTGGTTCTCTTGAGACAAGGAATAAGAAAGAAATAACGCTCACCCTAGACGGGGCTGTGTAAGTGTCTTGTCCAAGTTCTTGCGGTGAAGGTGCAATGACACCGGCCCTTGTCCCCGCAATGTACCACCAGCCAAACAACGACATAAGTCTCCCCATACTCCCCCACGCCGTTTCTGGTCATCCACCATCACCTGCAGAAGGGTGGGCCAAAAGACGGCGCAGGCGGTGGCGGCTTTGCCATAAATCCTCTCCAAACCTTGTCTGCCATGGCCGCGTGGGTCGCGACCGCAGACGGGGGCAAAGGGAAGGGGGGTGGCGGCGATGAGGGCAGCTTCGTCGGGCAAGAATGGGGGGACGAGGGGCTTAAAAAAAGCGGTAGCACCGCCGCGTTGCCGAGGGTGGGCAGCATTGGTCCCTGTCCGGGAAGGGGAGGCGGTGGGTCAGCGGGCGGAGGGGAGGCGGCGAAAAAAAAGCGAAGGTCTCCTGGAGAGGTGGCGGAAGAGGAGGAGCGTAAAGAGAGGACACCCCCCAACATGGTATGTCTGCGCAAAATTTTGTACTAGCTGCCCGCGAGTCTGCGTCGGTATTGTACACTTGCTGAAGTACGTTTCTTGACTGACGCATGCGCGAAACAAATGATAACTGCAGGAGGAAGCCCTGGAGACGGCGGACTGCGTGGCCAGGCGATGGGTCGTTCTTCCAAACGCTGGTTGGAAGCAGAAATGGGACACGTGAGTCTTGGTGCTACACCATATGTAGACACCACCACGACGGCAACGATTGTTGAGGCTGTACTTTGGTTGGTTGGGCGTTGGCTGGAGAAGTTTGGGTAAATGTAAACATGTTGCGATCAGCACGTCAAACCCACTCAAGGCCACCACCGGTCGACGTCAAATATGTCGCCTCTCAAGTGCCTACGGGCGTTCTTCTATCTGGCGGCGCGACAAAGTGGGTAAAATAATAGGAGGGCACCACTAACCGTGTACATGAGCTCGTAATGCCTTTGGCGTCCGTTCGGATTGGACGGCCACCTTCACCCTAACTTCAACGCCACCCTTCTTACCCTCCCGTTGCACCACTCTTATCGTAGGTTTGGAGCATTCCTGATAGCCCTCAGTGTCATCACCGTCCCGTTTCGTATCGGCTTCGACGCCCTCCCGGAGGGGGGCTGGGTGGTGGTGGACTGGGTGACGGACTGCACGTTTGCCGTAGACATCGTCCTAAACTTTAGGATGGCCTACGTGAACGGCCACGTTTTGGTGACATCCCCGAGCCTGATGGCGTCTCACTACCTCCGCGGGTGGTTCACCACGGACCTCTTGTCCACAGTACCGTTCGACAGGCAAGCAAGGCAGAGAAGAGGGAGGGTGGTGTGGAGACCCTTTCTAAGCATAAGTATCCACACATAGTCCTTCATCAAGTCTTTGTTTGTTTGTGGTGTGCATGCATACTTGGGTACGATACCCGATCTGGGAAACATACGTGTGTGGGGGGCATGCTCTTGGGGGTCCAAGTTCGGGAACCCCCGAGAGAGGGAGAGAGAGAGAGAGCACGCACATGTATACGTTCCATTGATGAGAAGCACGTTGTCGATGCATTCGCCAGCTGTGATCTTCGCAACCTAATCCAGAGTACTGCAACCACTGACAGCAACGCTTGTATCCGAGGGGATAGACTACAGTAGTGACGACTGGTGCAATCGTTTTTTAGTATCCCGCCGACGGGGGAAGCCCACACTCGATATGGTCCTCTGGGTGTACCGTACCATATTCCGCACCGCACAGCTCACAAAGTGGCGCTCTTCTCTATTGCTCTCATTCCGTCGTACCGCTGACAATGATTGCGACAGGATTATGTCGCTGGCAGGAGACGAGAACTCGAGGGTGTTTCGATCTCTAAAGCTTGTGAAGGTGGTGCGGATAGTCAGACTGTTGAGGCTGTTCCGACTGTTCAAGATGGCCAGATTCCGGCTAATAACAGAGGAGTTTATGGAGGTAAGACGCTGTCCTTGTTGTCGTAGTCATCGCCGTTGCCACTGCCATTGCCATTGTCGATAGAGGTGAAATGTCATTTTTTTTCCGGGTGTTTTTGGTGGAGGTCTTGCTGCTGCTGCACTCGATGGGGCAGTTTCGGTGGGTGTATGTGTTGTGCCCTCTAAAGTAAGTTTTGGACTGATTTCGCTTTGGCATCGATGGAGTGATACGTAATACGAAGTACCGCAGGAGGGGAGGGTAGAGAGAGGCTCTTCTGTGTGACCACGGGTTGGAATAAACGGCACTAGTGCTGTGAGCGCTGATTTGAAGTGAAGAACAAAAAAAAAATAATAATAATACTGTAGTGTACCGAAAAGGAACGACAGCTTGAAAGGCTCGACGATTCTAGGCTCCTGGCGCTCCTCAAAGGGATCTGCTGTCGCTCTTGTCCGAGAGAATTAAACGTTGTCTGGTCCTGATACTAGGATAATTCTGGGACAGGGGATTACCGGGTAATGTGATAAATTGCCGTGTACGAACCCTCCTTTGGTCGGCTTTCATGGGACCTTTAGGATGGGAGGGCACTAAGTAAACGGCGAAGGCTTCTTCCAACATCCGCCCTGATTGACGTGTCTGCAAGAATGCACTCTCCAGTCCTTTGCCGGGGCCTCACGAAGCCTTCGTTCCTTGGAAAGGTCTTGGTTGATTGCAGGATCGTTGATGGACGCTTTTCGTTGCTGCTATCCGGACACAAACCAGTTGAACGATGTCCTATTCCGAGGCCTCAAGCTGGTGCTGACGCTGGCCCTTCTGGGACACTCTTTTGGCTGCTTCTGGAGTTTCGTGAGCCTGTCCGAAGAGGCTAGCGATGACGACATAGACGGTGCGGCGCCCTCGACATGGTGGGAGAGTATAGGGTTGCAGCCGGAAAACCTGACGGGCCGGTACATCGCCTCAATTTACTGGGCTTTCACCACGATGACCACCGTAGGGTGAGTTATTGCGCTGGGGTAGGGGACGGGTTATGCTGCTCAGAACCGACAGAACGTGCTGTCAGCGCAATTCACGATGAAGCCTGCTGTTCAGAGAGCACACTACTGTAGCGGGCGGTTCCCAATCGTACCTAACTTTGAGATGCGTCGACCCAACGCAGAAGAACGTGCCAAACTGGTACATGAACATGCTTCGGTTGTAAATGCCTCGATTCTTGCGGCACGTAGACTATACGATGGGCTCGGCCATCGGCGCAGCCTGCATTTCGACTGCAAAAACACGAATGGCATTGCCAGAATTACCATACCTGTGTGACCAACACCAAGCGCCTTCGTCAACCAAGGGAGAGATCGTTGCCGCTACAGTATTGGTCATGAGCGCCCAGCAAGAAAAGCGAGGTGTATGCGTAGGTGGAACAATCACTGCCTTGAACAGGGTACAAGATACTGGTATCGACCTCACTCTCCAGAAGAATGCACCATTGAGATCGATACAACAACATGACAAATTAGGTACGGAGACATCCTTCCCGTCGTAGACCAAGAGCGTGCCTACGCGACCATCATTATGGTCATCGGGGCTACCGTCTTCGGGTATATCGTCGGCAGCGTCAGCGCGCTGGCCAGCAACCCCAATGGCAGCCAGGCGAGGGAAACGGTCAAAATCCTGGCCGTCTCCAACTACCTGGGCGAGAAAAAGGTTCAGCAAAAGCTCAGACAGGCAAGACCAGGCACCTTCCTTCGCAACCTATTTAGGCGCCCGAAACTTTGCATCGAAGTGCGTTGCTCGCCGTTTGTTGCACGGCAGGTACCGGACGTTTCTTGTACAACATACTCGCTGGAGAGAGCATGACCTTTTTGATGTCATACATTTCACGGTCAACGAAAAAAAGCCTGTATCTACCAGACACGTTTGGATGGAACCGTTGTTAAATAGGGTCTTGCTGCATTGCTATTGTTGTCTTCACATTTAAAACCGTTCCGGTCTCCGCTCAGTACCTTCACGCAACATGTAAACACGAAAAATGCGCAGGCGGTAAAGAAGCACGTGGAGTTCTATCTTCAGCACAAAACCCCTTTTCACGAAGAAGACCTACACGCGCTCATGCCCCCGAGCCTGCGACAGGAATCCGTGCTCCAGGTCCACAAGGTGAAAGAAAGCGATTATGTAGATAGAAAATTGCGCAACGACTGGATTTATTTACAGGAAGTCCCTTGACATGTTTTCGCGATGACGCGATTGTTGTCCCCAGGGCGAGATGCGCTGCATTTGTGGAGATAGCCCGCAGGAGGTGTGCATGTATTCCTACCCCTAGGTCCTCAAAATTGACGTACAGCACCCCCGCACGGTAACAACGCGATTAGCAACATGACATCGTCCCACGCTATCTCAACGTGTGAAATCTGTGTCACACGCGCGTTGTTCCATGTGCTTTCATTTAGCACCCACTGCTCTCGAGTACATACAGCTCTATTTTCCCACAGTCAGACCGCAGTGCGCATTTCTTGGGTAAACGGCGGTGGGATGGGGTTGTTTGTCCGTGGGTTCAGCACGATGGACGTGGTATGGAGTGTGCCCACTTGCGTTCTGGTCTGCAAAACAGGAGTTGTTTAGGGCTGTCACTTGCTCTCTTCATGTACTTACAACTAAGCATCATCATTGTGTTAGAACTTCTCTGTGTGGAACTTTTCTGTGTTTGTTGTTGGACAGCCTCCGCGCCATTCGTTTCAGAGCTACCCCCGTCGGATCTGATTCAAGATACTAGCTCCGATACTGGGCTGGTCGCACAACAAGTGAAGAGCTCCTCCCCCGCCTCAAAACCAACACGCCGTCCATTCTTGACACAAACTCAAATTGATTCGTCTGAAGGCTGATGAGGGTCGAGGAGAATATAGTAGTTTTCTGTTTTGTGTGGGAACAGTGCTCCGTCACGAGGACGCGTGGTCAACGGTGTATATGCAAAACATGAGACGCCCCCCCCCTCTCGCCCCGCGTAACACGCCACCACTTTGCGCGTCAACGGTGGTCCGTGTCTGCACCGCCGAACGGCAGGATGTTTTGCGCAAAATCGGTATCTTCAAGCACATGAACGCAAACCACACCGCGTACATCCTGCGGCACATGACGCCCCTCTTCACCCTCGCCGGGAATTACGTCTACAAACCGGCCGACGAGAGCGACGGAGTGTACTTCCTGCTGACAGGGACTGCAGAGGTAAAAAACGGTTCACCCGAACGTGAAAAGCAATGCCTTATTTCTTATTTCCGGAATGACCCATTAATCTGCAACGAAACACGACCTCAAAAATCGGACCCTGGCTAACCTACCTCCAAGGTTTCACGCACTCCCCCACCCACCGCACACCCAAAATCACGCAAAAAAATACGCAGGCGTTCCTCCAAGACGAAACTGGGAGTCAAGTGAGCCTCTACACCGTGCAACAGGGAAAGTTTTTCGGGCATGAGTATTTCTTGCAAGCACAAAACAACACCAACAACCGCGATAACTGCGGCAATCGCGGTAATCGCGGTAACCGCGGTAGCATCGGCAACAGCGGCAGCGGCAGCGGCAGTGGCAGCGGCAGCGGGCGTGTCGGGTCAGATGAGGGAGACCGAGAGAGGATGGGGGTGCGCGCCCTCGTGGACTGCTCCATGTACCTCCTATCGGAGAACACCATACTGCATTTGGTGAGACAGGCCGACCAACGGCCGGCGAATGATGCGTTAACATGTGACGAAATTTGGTCCGGATCTTTCTTAGAAAATGCGCATATCATCAGAGAAAGACGTGCAAGCTCGAGACAATAGCTTGTTCGAATGAATGTGTTGAAGTCTGTACAGTGGGTATTGAGAAATCCTGCCGGATTTTTTGCCATGAAATATGTAGTACATACCCAGTCCTGTCTGCGCGGGGAAGAGATGGGTTTCCGCAATCGGTCACAACTCCAGTACCCAGCTTGACATCAGTACAGCGTTTGGTGATTGGGCGTTTCATAGAAAATATTGCTGAGAAAAGCTGGGGGGCTGCTCGAGTCCTTCCTCTCCGTAGAGTGAGACATCTAACTCTGTTCCTACTCGCGCTCTAAGCTAAAAGGTCGTTTCAACACATCGCCCAACTACTTCCAACTTTCTCATTTCGGAGTGATTCCGGAGTGGTGACTGTAAAAATACACGACTTGAATATTTTTCAAGAAATTTCGAAAGATTCGAACAGAGGCCAGACCCCGAAGAACGTTTTTTCAGGAAGTTGTTTCATTTTTCGAAGGGTTGGGCCTGTGGAACGACCCCAGCCAGCAGAACGACACCTTCCTTCGACCCTGAAGCGAATCGCACAACATGCTCCTCTTGCGCTTACCTGCCGCCCAATGCTCTACACAACAACAACAACAACAGGCAGACACCCAGCCAGACTTAGCGACACACCTGCAGCGAGCCCTGCGCAGGGCCATCGTGAACCAGAACCTCGACGCTCCCATCGACAGCAACGAGAGGAGCGCCGGGGTGCCAGCCTCGTGTTCAAACCACAGCGCCACGCCGAACGGGAGCGTGTACCCCGCCCAGAAATCAGGCCGACAAAGAGGCCTGAGCGATCAGCAACACCACCACGACGTCGGAGCGATGGAATCGGGCGGGGCCGGAGGCGTGTCGAGGGTGCAGGCGTGGACGGGCGGAGGCGGGGGTGACGGTGGTGGCGGCTCCAAGGTTGTCCCCGCGGGGTGATCGAGTTTTCAAAAGAAAGTCGGAACACAAGAGGTCTCTCCGCATTGGTCGCACTGGTCAGGGTTGGGATCTACAGCAGTATCTTTCTTTGGCGAATTGGCCTTGAGAGGATGAAAGACGTCGCACTTTGGAGAAGAATTTATCACCGGCGCTTCGGTACTCATCGCGTTCGACTGGACTTCCTATTCTCTCAAACTTCCCGATTTGAAAAACCTTTTTCGCGCTAAGGCCGCTCTAAGACCGCCATATAGGGCAACAGGTATCCCCCGGACAGGGCAGTAAAACAAAATCGAGACGAACTCGAACTGTTTTCTCGGTAGACAGTTTGATGAAGTAAAGTGACCAGAAGATGTTCATTCTCGGTGGTTGGAAACAATGCCTTCTACAACCTCGTTGATAAAGCACGCCGTGCCTCGAAGTTGGCGCCAACCTGAAAGTACTTTCTACGGTTGGCTCACTAGTCTAGCCGTACAGCCGCCACACTGACTGCCGGCAACGGGGGAAAGCTACATAAGCATTGAAAACTTTCATGCTACACTACGTTGCTGTTGTACACGTTTCGGCGACGTGACGGCGTCGAGATACCAACCCAAACCCTGAGGCATACCTCTGTGCCCCTCCAGACTAAGCGGGGCAGACGTCGCGCCTCTTTCTCTTGTTTGCACTTTGCAAGTCTTCGTTGATACACATACGCAGTCCCGTCGAAGAATCAGCGTCTGATAGGGATAGACTTGAATCTCAAAGAACGTGGTGGCGCCGGCAACAACACTGTCGGGATTGTTTTGTCGCGCCACTCCGGACTTGCCACCCAGCTGGGTCGTGACATGCGCTGCCCTCCCACCCGCTTGCCGAACTCTTGTTGGCCACATGAAGGTCGGCGCCGTCGCCTTTGACTTGCGGTGGCGGGAAGCAACCCATCTCCATGTCCCTCCACCAAGCCCCTGTGCCAGCGGATGCCCGCCGCCCGTGAGCATTCTGCTCGCCAGGGTGCCATCCGGCATCTTTATCGACTTCTCCGACACCCGCCCCCGCCGCCGGCAGCCGGCCCCTCGGCAAACCCTGTAGACTACAGGATGGAGAGAGTTACATCCATGGGATCCGGGGGGCTACCCCGATCGCCGTCGGTCGTGGTACTTACCCAGCCATCTCATGCTTCGCCGGACTAACGGGAACGCCACACACCGGCGCTACCCCTCTCTGTGCTAGCCTTGATCCAAGCACTACATAACATTGTTGTACCAGGACCTTTCCAAGGTATCCACAAGGAACTCTGGCACTCCATGAGGTCTCACATGGATACAGCCCTGGGTTCTGGCTAGCTTACGCGGATGGGCCTCACGCTCTAACCCTAAAATTGAGTAAGACATCACGATGCAATTCCTTTCCTTCAGCACAGAGTTACTCCACTCACACATGGTAATGCTTCAGGGTAAGGGTACCGGAGCTGGTCGTTTCATCTGCCCCCAGCGTGGAACACGTTGGTTCGTGAGCTTCTCCTGTGCGGCCTCGCCTACTTGGTAGCTTGGCGCTAAAAGTAACACCCGCAAGCATACACCAACGCATTATATATTTCTCGTCATTTTCTTCAACAACAAGCACCGGTGTCCTCAGTAAAGTTAACGCGCGGTGTTTTTTCGTTTGAAGCCATCGTCTTCCCCTCGCGCCACGTACGAAACTCGTGACATACCCAGTCGTCCGTCTCACCGCTGGTGACCGGGAAGAAATATACAGCCGTACCTGCAACAATTTCGTTGTTGTATGTGTTTCGACCGCCTGTACAGCAATCGGGGTTACGGCTCAGACAATGCTGGCGTTCAAGGTAAGAGGTTTTGTTTTTCGTCTGAAGAATCCTCACCTTGTCCCTTTCGGCCGGCGCTCGCTGTCGACATGCGGCAAGACCCCTCCCTGTCTGGAGACTATGTAGACTATGCACTATGCATGGCGTTGTTTGCCTGAGCATCAAACTTTCGCGCCATGGTGTCTTCGACCGCGAAGACTACAGCACAGTAGATGGGAAGAGAGCACATTGGGGGGCGGAAGTTATGCTCTAGGAGGTAAAACGGTAGAACGAAAAGGTACAGCAGTATCATGTGCGATGAAGCCCAATGCCAAGCACCCTCTCGAAGTTGCGTGATGCAACAAACTATCGCCCCTTCAACACGCCAAGAACCCACGAACAAGAGAACCACGACAGGATTGAATTGCACTATGACACTACTCTTTGGACAGTAGTGGTTGGTTATAGCTGCAGAGCACGTGCCATGCGGAGCCGTGAGCGGCAGTTTCTCCTGACTGCTTCATTCTGACGTAAATGGGAGCGGAAAGCGCATCCATGGGGAAGGTGTGCAGCGGGCATTTCGGGTAGCGTTTTTCTGTGTATTTTTATTTTCCATAGACTATGCATACAACGGAGACACGAACTTCCTTCTCCTGTAAACCGTTCCTACGGCGCCTAGACTAGACGAAGTTACAGAGTAGTGTTGTAGATATGTGTTGCACAACACTACTACTTGCTGCTGTGTAGCCTCGTGGGACTCATTGACGCCGGTTTGCGGAACGTACAGCAGCCGAACGTATGCATATGGATCGCTGTAAGCACAGCCTCCGATACCACCCTCGCGTTTGAGCTCAATGAGATGAAGTGTGTCCTAGCTCCCGTCGTGCTTGTGTGTCGCCTAGACGGACTACCAAGAAGTCGCTAAAACTTCGCGGATCCGGTGCATGATCCACTCTTGCATAAAACCATGTGATGCCAGTCCAAGAAAAGGGGTACCACTAAATTCTGCGCTCTGTGTGCCCCCTCGTTAACCTGTTGACCTGTTGACCTGTGCTTCGTTTGTCGCACTCGCAGGCCAAGGCACAAGCAAGCAGTCTTGGGCCAGGATGGCTAGCTTCGCGTCGCAGTCCGGACATGGCTTCTTCGACAAGATCGCAAGCCGCGTGGAGGAGGTGGACTCCCTGCTTATGGTCGGTCTGGATCCCCATGCCGCGGAGCTAGGTGAGGGCAACAACCACGCCGCGGGGGCCAAGGCTTTCTGCCTCAGGATCATCGCGTCCACCTCGACGGTTGCAGTGGGCTACAAGCCAAACGCTGCCTTTTTCGAAGCCTTTGGGGTGAGTGAGCGATAGGAAGCAGAAATCTAGCCAGGGCTGTATCGACACCAAACACTTGTTTTATTTGGGTGTGCGAAAAGGGGGCGCGTGTAGGTATATAGTGCCGTGTGCCGTGTGCGCGGCAGTACTTCCATGTTTTTCGTGCCCCGTCCGCACTTCGACGTGGGGATACACCTCGCCAGCAGGGGGGCGACAGCATGCGTGCACAGCCGGCTCGCCTCTCCTTGTCTCTCTCGCTTTTGCTATCTCCCTTACTCTCTGGTGTGTAGATCTGTGGAAGACGAAGCTTGCTGCACAACGTAAGTGACGCCAACTTGCGGGTGTGCAGACACACTCTCGAACACTTGTAACATGACGGGCGTGACGAACATGAGCGAGTATCTGTAAGCAGAAGCATCCGGCGACGTGCATGCTTATCTACAGCGTATGTGGTGCCTGGGGTGGCTTGCATGCATGCAAATACTGTACTGCTGTATGCATAGTATGTCTCTAGACATCTACATACGAACATACGATGTATGTATGTATTCAAATGAACATACATGCCGTGGGCGGACCGGTAAGCAAGTAAGGTAGTCTCTAGTCTACGCCGTAGACACAGCAGTAGTGGCCACTGAGGACATGAATTTGCATAGAAGTACATGCGAGAGCGCAAGTGCGGTAAACAGTCGTTGTTCTTGAAGCGAGATGGCCTCGTGCTATCTGTGACAAGACCTTCCCCACACACCGTAAGTACCTCACACAACGCATCCCTTCCACTGGGGGGTACAGTATACTATCGTCTCGGGCGGTTACTGCTGTATATGAGTCTTGTTGCAGTGATGCTGTGTTGTACTCACCTTGGGGGCATACTTCTCAGAGGCGCAGGCCTATCCACGGACCGCGCGCCGAACATCGGACGAGGACAAGCCGAGGAAGCGAGAGGACTGCTTCCACTGGCTCAACGTCTCCCACAGATGGCGTGGGTTCTCGTGGAGCCGGTCCCAGCAGTCCTTTCGCTCGCTCGGCGTGTCCTTGGCAGATGTTCCGCGCGTGGTCGGTGGATAGGCCCGCGCCTCTTGAGAGATGTGTGTCTTCCCCCGCCGTGATGGTACTAGTTTTTAAGACTGCGGAATGTCGACAAGACCTCACTGAACGTATGCCCACATCCACTAAATTACCTGGTACAGTAGCAATTTAACGAGGAATCACAGCTCCGGAAGCAGCCTGTTCCGGAACCCACAAGCGGGTTCGCTTGACCGGCGGCTAGCGGTAGCTGTACACAACATTTCGATATGGCAAGCGGCTACAAGCCCGTCGCCCTTGCTTTTTCGAAATAGATTAAACACGCCCGTGGTAAGTCTACTGCATGCTGTCTTGTAGAAGAACCAGCAACAACTATATTATTTCCTCACAGCTGTGCACATAATTACTGAAGAGTCTGTGACGTAGCTACTGTACGGACGAAGTGTGTGACGGCCAGTTCTGGGCCGCAGCCCTGTCGTTGCTTGATAACGGTGTCTTCGTCAGACTTGACTGGTGTTGACGTCATGTTTGTAGCATGCTTGACGCCCACGTGCGCGTTGGGATATGCGTAGGCTCATGTACATTGTTTCTGAATTGTGCGATAGATGGAATGAAGGCGTCACGGCGTCGAAGGCGGCGACGTATCATCTTGTTGGCCTCATGGCGCATGTTGCATCCTGCCACCGCGCTTCGTACGAGACGGTCCCTGCCCTTACCAAGGCCGGTACCGCTGCTGCCGCTGCTGCTGCTGTGCTTACGGTTGTGCCGCCGCTCAACCGTGAAAATATGCCATGCATACGTAATGCTGTGTACAGATTTGTTAGTTTTTATGTTTTGGGTCGTTGAGGCTGGCTAGGCTGGTTGGAGTCAAAAATCCGTCAGCAGTGTGAGCGCTTGATTGGGATTCGTCACACCGCAGCTGGCAGCCAGCGGTAGGTTGGTCCTTCTGCCTGCTTCAGATTTTCATCTTGCATCACCCCTTCTGCTCTCATGAGCCCACTCCGGAGGAATCACTTGCGTGGCTCTTATGCATGTTCCCGTCGTTTGGTTAAAATTGCATCAGGCGGAAGGCGTGGCCGCTTTGAAGGAGGTTATCGCTGCCGTGCCGGAGGGCATCCCGGTCCTGCTCGACGCCAAGAGGGGGGACATCGGGACGACGGCCGCCGCGTACGCCTCTGGTACCTTCGAGGTGGGATCTCGCACAAGGGCATTCCGGATGTTGGCAGCCCTCCTGAAAGTTTACTACTTCAAAAATATCCCGGGGGTGGCCCCGTCCTCATTTCAAGTCTATTTTAGTTTGTCTAGGCAGAGGGAGCAATAGGCTAGAGTGAGTCCTTAGGTGACGTAAGATACCACACCCACGGAAGATAAAAATTCCACATACGTACGTAACGAAAACGTCTCCTGAAAGGTTCATTCATGCATCCGATGTATGCATCCGATGACATAAAGAATATGTACCCATTCGAGATATAAAACCATAGCAGTAGTCGCAGGGAAGAGGATGGGTTGAAGTCTTTACATACAGTGAGTGGGAGAACACAGAAAAACGGCTGGATGCTGGGCTTATTTAGGGCCTATTTAAGCCTACATATATACACTCGAGGTATTACCACCGTCGAAGGGGATGTGTTGAAGTCTTGACAGTGAGTGGGAGGAAAAAACCGGCTGGAAGGAAAGTTATTGCGGAGAAGGAGGGCTCGTTGTTTCATGGTGCAGCGAAGGAAAGATAGCTCGCACTTCCGCTGTTGAGAAGCTGTCTCGACTCGAAAGGACCCCAGTAATCAGGTCAACCTGATAATTAGTATCATTTTCTCGTCCCATGTGGTGCTTTTCTCTGTCTTTTTTGAATCGCTGCTTTTGGTGCCGGGGAAAGATTTCTTTCACGCCTCTCTTCCCCCCCTCCCCCTCCGATTAACGAAGGAACAATGATCGGTCCTGTGGGAACAATGCTCCGTCCTCCTGTCGAGGACTCGTGGCCAATGGTCTAACCGCTAAGGCATGCAAACCATGAGAGTACGCCCCCCCCCCCCGTCCGATTGTTGGTGCAGGAGCTCGGTGCCCACGCCATTACATTGAACGCGTACATGGGCGTGGACACCGTCGACCCTTTCCTCAAGGATCCCGCCAGGGGGGTGTTCGTGCTGTGCAAGGTGGGATGACGTACGTGATGGCGTCAGACATGACGTACGTGATGACGTGCGTGATGAAGCCATGGTGTATATTGTTGAACGCGTACATGGGCGTGGATACTGCCGACCCTTTCCTCAAGGATCCCACCAGGGGGGGTGTTCGTGCTGTTCAAGGTGGGATGACGTACGTACGTGATGACGTCAGGCATGACGTCATGGGATTTTTGTTCGTTTTCTTTTGTACAAATAGCACAACAAATCCATCTCTTTCACAGATAAGTCAGTCCTATTGTTCCTCGGTTAATGTCGGTCCTTTGATGCAAGGCTACGTCATCATGCATGGTTGGATTGCTCAATTTCGTGTGGGAGTTTCAGAGCCATGCACCTGCCTGTAGTGGCTGCCGCTCTGCGCTTGCCTGTCTTGTGCGGACCACACTAATTTGCCCGGGGGGGGGGGGGGGGTACTCATAGTCGTGCATGCCGTAGTCGTTTGACCATTGACCTCGCATCCCTACAAAGCCGGGACGGAGCACGCCGGGTTCTCACCGGACCAGGCTCTCACATCACCAAGCGCGAAGCGCCGTGAGGTATTTGGCGAGTCGCATGAAGGGTGAGCTGCATCCTGCTATGGGTGTTCGGCATCTTGTGCTTACTTCCTTGCGTACGGATGACAGCTACATATGACTTAATTTATTTTCTGGTGCTTTCACTTCCAGAGACAGTTGTAAGCACTGTGTAACTGCCTCGAGGATGCTTGACCATTTTAACACAACGTGGTGCGATCATCCCCCGTTGCGCGGAGTGAGGGTTCTCGACCCCGCACAACATGATCTACTCGACCACCATTATGGTTACCGCCAAAAAAAAAACGAGGTAAAAAAAAAAAATGGTAACCTGGTTGCCGAGTTCACGAAGTGAATTGGCTTGTTTTCCAACGTCGTTGCCAAGCGACGAAAACCCAATCCCGATGGCAAACACCGAGTGGGGGGCTTGTTTTACAACGTCGTTGCCAAGCGACGAAAACCCAAACCCCGATGGCCAACACCGGGGGGGGCGGCTTGTTTTACAACGTCGCTGCCAAGCGACGAAAACCCAACCCCGATGGCAAACACCGGGGGGGGGTAGGGGGGGGGGGGGGGGGGTTTTTTTCTCACTCCAAAAATTCCCCCCCCACGCGGGGGGGA
>FN648455.1:149004-167651 GCA_000310025.1 Ectocarpus siliculosus
GGGGGGGGGGGTTCGGCGGTGCTCGTCGGCAAAATCTGTTCATTTTTTCTTGTATCGTGTTTGCCAGCTCGCTTTAATTAAGAACAGCGCTCGTCGTCGGGTATTGTTTGCAAATTGCAAATTGCATGTTTCATGTTTTCCTGGTAGTTTTGGCCGTAAGCAGACCCGGTGTGGTGTTTGGCTGCCGCGTTTGGATCGCTCTTGCTTGCCGGCTTATTGGTTGGTTGTTGCATGTGAGCGGTTGCATGTGAGCGGTGTATTTCTCCCTGAGGATCTGTTTGCTTTTTCTCCTTGCATATGTGTATGCGATGTCGGGGCTATGTTGGCTTTGTCGCCCCCCCCTGTGACTCTTCGTGTGAGCACGGTGAAAAGAACGGTCGTGAGATCGAAGGCACACAGGCGAGAGCTGCCACCAGTAACTCCGGTGTGGTTGTCGGTTGCACGTCGCGGTTTAGGGAAAATCTTGTAGCAATATTGGAGCGAAGAGGCTATTGGGGTCAGGGATTGAGCAGTTACAGACCTTTTCTTGTCGTCATGTCCAGCACGCGAACGAACCGAACCGGACGATCGGTGTCAGTCGTATAGTCGAATCATCGTTTGTGTGGCACGGTGCACACATACAGCACACACAGCAGCAGCGTGCGCGTAGACCAGACGTTCCCCACTGCCGCTTCTCCGCAGAAAGGTGCTGTATAATTCTATCTGTCTGTAAGGGCCACAGGTCGGAAAGGAGGAGAAAGCAGAGTAAGACCCTCTGACAACGGTTTTGTCTTAGTTTATTGCTGCCGCCCAACGGTCTTCTTGGCGATCTCGACTACAGAGTCGGATTGGTTCGATTGCAAGGTTTTAAGCCAAAGATGAAGGGGATGAGTGAGTTATTGTTTACCAGGGCTGAAGTTGGGCGCCCGTAACGAAAACAAAAACACATCATGTACAAAAGGGGTGGGAGAGGGGGCGCTGGGGCACGCGCACGTTTTTGCCGACGGGGAGTTTATTCAGCTCAATTCAAATTTTGTACACACAACGAGCTGGTTGGAGTGAACGGGGGGGGGGGGGGGGTCTTGGCGGTGGTGTTTTGCGGGGCTCCATTGCTAAGGTCATGACTCTGTTCACTCGACGAGGTCGTTTGCATTTTGTCCATGTTTCACCCGAAGGGACAACGCGAACAATGTTGTAAATATTTTGGGATGGTATGGTGGGGTATGGATGGGCATGCATATTTTGGTACGGCCGGCAATGGGTAGTCTTATCTTAGTGCTACAAAAGCGTAACGTATATTGGGGGGGGAAGCTGTATGAATACGAGTCTTGAGGCAGGCAACCGGTTTTCGAGTCGGGAGAGCTTCAATGCTGCGTTCTTGTACTTGCGAGGTGCGGAAATAAACATGTTCCCTACCAGTGTGACGAGTCAGATTGATGGCGGATGATGATGAAATCTAGATTTTTGCTCTTGGTAGGTTTTCGGTGTATGTATGCTATCCGTGCTGCTGTCTGTTTTGCAAGGTATCCGGCGTGATGTGGTGTAGCACCGTGTTGATTTTGATCTCACGACAACCAACATGATGCCGGTTCCATTTTTGTTTAGGTGTTTGGAGGAGAAGAAAGGGGGGGGCGGGGGGAGAAGCACGCCCATCTGCGGCTAAGTTGGTCTGGTGGGCCGTTGGCCGGGGATATCTTTCTTGACGGAAGCAAGCAAGAGATTGATTTCCGGCACCGTTGGCTCGAGGCTAAGCAATGAAATCAAGGAGGGGAGGAGTTTCATGTACGCGAAAGGGGGGGGGGTCAGGTAGGTTGATGTCGTTGTTATAGACAGGTATGGTACGGTGCCATGTTCATGGTACGGTACGGTACGGTACGGTACCGACGTAAGACGCATGTGTAGACCGCATCTGCTTCCCTTCGGTCGTTCTTGGTAATCTAGAGACGTGAGTCCTCGTCTGTAGGGGCCTCGTTGCTTCTTGCCGTTTTGGCATTTTCATGTGTGGCCGTTCTGTTCTTCATCTTGCTGGTGCAAAATTCGAAATTGATATGTAGCGTGGGTGAGGCTTACGGCTGAGAACGAACAGAGGTCAAGTCACACCGCGCAGAAGTAGGTGGCGGGAGCAACTGGGTTTGCTTCCGGTGGTGCTGGTCTGGTGTTGTCGGTGATCATAAAAATTAACACTGATTTGTCAACAAGTACGAGCTATAAAGACAAAACAGGTAGAGGCAGCTGCAGACAGTAGCTGCTTGTTGCGCAGCAGAAGGGGGAAGGGAGCGCGGCGGTTTGATAGAGAGATGATTTCATGCGTGCTTGTTTGTTCTTCTTTCGGCCGCTCGCACACAGGACAAGACAAGAGAGTGAGGACTTGATTTTTCGGGGGAAGTGGGAGTATGGTACACTGCAGGCAGGCCTCTACGTTCGTTTGCATGCGTTATCCTCCAACTTTTGTACCAGTGATGATCAAATCAAGCTCACGTCGACGTGAGTGATAGGTGTGCAATGTTATGCCTCTTGTACATGCGTGTGGGGGGGGGCATATTGGACGAAGGCAGGGGAGCAGAAATATATCGACGGGCATGCATGCCTGGATATATGGCCTTCTTCGTTGGGGGTTGGAAGATTTGCTGTACAGGACTTGATGGAGTGAGTGGTGGTTTATCTGGTGAGTGAGGTGCTCTTTTCCGCTGCGACACAAGCGGAGAGAGGGCCAGTGGGGTGGTAATTGATACTTGTATTTTTTTGTTGGCACCTTGATGGCGTAGAGATGACGATTCTAGGGAACAACAGGCAGGAGGGCGTTCAGGATATAAAGCTTTCCGTATATACGATGAGGCTACATTTATTTATTCATCATACCGGTTGACGTCAAGTCTCGCCGCTCGTGAAGGCTTCATTCAACCTTTGGACCAACAACGCTCGAAGCGTGGTTGGTGGCAACAACACGCATTGCATCCACTTCTCACCTTGATTTGGTAGTCATGAAGTTTTTCAACATTTTCTTTCTTTTCGTCGTCGTCTCTTCAAGTCAGCGCTTGCAGCGTTCGTGCTGCGTACTCCAACCGGCGGTCACACCGGCCACACAGAAGGGCCCCTCTCCCTGAGGCCCCTACCCACCCCTCCTGCGGTACTGTTTTGCCTTCAATTTTTAATGCGAGTGCAGCACTCTCAACTCCAGAACTTGTGATTTATTTTTTGGCTTTGATCCCAATACCAAGGACAAGAAGAATAAGCTTGGATTCTTGGATCGGATCATGCACACCACACCACGCCCTGAGTACTGTTGTACTGTACCAAAGGCGTACTGGGCGACCGTCCTGAATAAGTGGAAGAGGCCATCCGTCAGAAATGGGTTCTCAACAAAACGTTTTGGCGACAGCAGTCGGCCTATCCTGATGGACCAATTTTCGAAAGCATTGATTACCTCCCCGTGTCTCCACCAGACGTATGCGTATGGGCATGGTTTTATTTGCTGATGACAACGGAAGCAAATTCTGCGTGCCCCCCTCACCCCCCTCCACCTCTCAATGTACAGCAGTGTCATCATCGGACGCGAAATATTGACTGACTTACGAAGCACGGGAAACAATCTACATTTTGTTGTTTAGGTGTGGCACACGAAGTAAACCACTGGCCGATCAGAAAGCAGGAAGGAGGCGAACTGCGGTTGCTTCCTGGTGGTTTCAGTCGCTCGTTTGGTTGTGTTGACCGGGTGTCTTCGAGCGAGTGCAAGTGTGTGGTGGCCAAGGAAGGGTGTCTTCGTGGCATTTCTCTCAAGTTTCAGGGGCAACCTGACTCCCTCCCACGTTGTAATCTCCCGGGGTATGAAAAAAACCGTTACATCCGATCCCGCTACACTCTTCCATTCCCTGTCTGTGCCTCGGCGCGAGAAGAAAACAAACTATCTACAGTAGAATAATACGCAATGCTGCCCGAGGGAGACTGAGTATCAGACGATACATTGACATGTATTTGGGAAGGGGGGAAGAAGGCTCATTAATGAGCACTCCAACTTGCGTTCTTCGCCACCTGTTGATGTTGAGGGGGAAAAAAGAAAACACCTATAATAGACAGAGGAGAAACAACAAACATAAAACTTCCAAAGCTCTTCTCAAGGAGACCCAGCCCTCCATTAGAAGGACAAATCGCCCCCGTCTCCTTCCACCACGAAGTATCTATCAGTCCACTTCTCTCTTAAAGCTCTGCTATGCTCCCGTCAGTGCCACCGGCCGCTCCCCTGTTGGCCTTGTAGCTCTCCGCCAGCTTCTCCATGCCTCTCCAGTCTTGCACTCCCCTCACACTCGAGTCGAACAGGGCCTCCACGGCTGCGCTGGCGAGGGTCTCCACGTGGACAGGCCTGTCGATGAACGGCAATCCTAGGCGGCTGCGAAGAGATGACACATTGGGGCCCGGGAGGAGACAAAAGGGGTGGTACTCGTGTTACGCATGCCTTTGTTGTTAGGCCAATTGACCATGCGTCCCCGAGAAGACAGAGCACTGCTGTCGGGGGGTGATACAGCAGGTATGCTGCTTGCCGTTCTGCAGAAGCACTGAGACACGGGCTAATTCAACCCATGCCGTTACAGCCGTCGGCACCCGGTTCATTCTTTCTCTTGTTTTCGCCCCGTCTGTTATTCATTCTGGGCGGCACCAGTCCCAGTCCACGTGTACTACAGTATGTCGACGGCGCAACACCCAGGGACAGTAGGCTTTACACTACACATTTCCCGTGGGTCTCATACGTAGGGTACCACACCTCCTTGGACCTAGGGTTGTTTTCAAAGCTCGATTGCTCCACGACGACGAGGATGAGGAAGTCAACCGATAATGATCCATTTTTCAGAAATTTTCTTGCCGAGACGGTTCCAACGCCGACGCTTTCGGCACCATCACTTCCATCATTTCCTTGCGAGTCTTTAACCTTTGGAAATCGGTCAAGGGGGTGTGATGCCTTACGTCATGTCACCTACGGTATTTTTTCTTTTTTTTTTTTGTCTTCACTTCAAATCAGCGCCTACAGCACTAGTGTCGTATACTCCAACCCGTGGTCTAACAGAAAAGCCCCTCTCTACTCTCTACCCTCCCCTCCTGCGGTACTTTGCCTTCGATTTTTAATGCAAGAAGAATTCAGCACTCTCTTCCCTCTGTGTACACACGAACTAGCGCTATCCACTAGGCCAGGAGCGGAAGCGAGAGAAAAACTCACTTTGCAAGAAAAGCTCGCTTACGCCGGGATTCGAACCCCTGACCTGGCCTCTAAAAGGTTTCGAGGTTACCAACTAGACCACCGGCGACCGGCCGTGATGGCACCTACTACACCGAGAATGGAGGCGTGTCTGGCCGTCTGACCTACCTGCCGATTTGGAAGGCGGCGACGGGTAGAAGCGCTCCCGGTCGTCGCTTTGTCCACACAAGGCTAGGTCTGAGGACGACCCCTCTGAGCGACGGTTTGTTGTTGAGCAACTGCGTTGGAAGAGGTACGAGACAAGGCGGACAGAAAAGGGTTCAACAGGGGTATGCGGTCGTCGAAGACGTCTCTGGTTCTGAAGAGGAGAGGGCGTGCGTTAAGAAAACAGAACAGGCATTGTTTCTTGGTTCACGGCAGCTACTGTACAACCAAAAATTCGTCAAAGTTCAAAGAGAGAGAGCACAAGGGACCCTTGGGACGCGGTATCCCCAAACACTCACACCACCACCTAAGCCGAACAAAGTGAAAGTAGATGGCATGGTACCATGCTGCCTGGTAACACTGGAGACCACGAGGCGCAGTAAAGAACACCGACTTGGACTTGAAGAAAACGAGAGCCCACCTCATGTATCACTGGAAACACACAAGACAACAACCGAAAACAGCAGCAGCAACAACAACAACAACAACAACAACAACAACAGAGAGACATCTTACCTCGTCCTCAACAGCTCGTTTGGCCACGAGGTAGTCGTGAAGAAACCCCACTGGAGAACCCTCGAAAATGCCGTCGAAACCCCACTTCGCCTCCGCCGCGGAGATGAACACGAAAGGCCTCTGTGCAGACAACAGACAACACACCGACCACACCGCACGGCACGGCACTTAGGTCAGGCCGTCGAGAACGAGAGCACCAATCGCCGCACAAAGGTCGACGGTTCATAGGACCACCAACTCAACACGCTGCCGTGTGTCGTGTGATCTGTGCCGTACATGAAAGGATGTCTGTTGTGACGTTACAAAGCTTCGACTACTCATCATCACGTGAAGCCAACTCTTGCTGCGTAGTACTTACCACCGCTCTTCTTTTCTTAAAACAAAGGAAACTGTCACTCCCGGTTCCGACCTCCTACATTGGAAGGTCTCTTCCGACCGGGGCCCACGCAGACAATAACTCATCCGCGGTGAACGCCTCTGTCAATTCTTGAACGCAAGACGAGACACACATTCCACTGGCAACCCGAACGGGAACCAATCGGGTGAGTGAACCGCACGCGCCTGCTGTGACCCCCCCTGGGCGAGGGCGTCGAGGGCGGCCGTTGCCGCAAAAGCGGTTTGTCTGGTGATCTTGTCGTAGGTGGTGCCGGGGTCGGGCACGGACCCGGACCCGCTCGCGAATCGGTTAAGGCTCCCCGCGAAGAGCATGCCCACCGCGTGGACAACACCGTCGTAGTCGCCTGCAGAGGAATCGGGGAATCGGCATCGTATGGAATGCATATCGTAGTCACATTGTTTGTATGCGTCTCGTTGTCGGTGCTGTTGTTCTTGAGGGTGTTGTTCAGCGTTGTGGGTGTTCAGAGCGGTCGAATTGCGACGGTGCGGTTTGCGACTAGCTTTGCGAAGGGGACGGAAACATGGTCGCTGTTCCCGTCAAAGAGCAAGAAACTATGTCAGCGTGAGGCCAAAAGCACGAGTCTCTTCTCGCGCAGCGGGCCCTCGGATGGGATGTAAAGCAGGGGCATTGAACACAAAGGGGTGAGGGGGGAGCGTGAGCAATTTCTGCGCAGGTCTAGAAGGAACAGCTAGTCGTTGAATGCCGTTGGTTGTCAAATGTCCAGAGCTTGCTGCTGTTTTTTTAAATTAAGTCAGCACTGCTGTTTGTTTATCTCGTATTCTCGCTATGCGTAGCACCAACTAAATAAATAATCTGTGGAATAAAGATGGACACAGAACGATGGCGGCAGTGTACAGGACTGTGACATGTGTCGGTTCACGTGTAACGAGAGAAAAGCGGCGTGATTTGGACGATCATACATGGCTGCCTCGTTGAGGTCAGTCCTGAACAATGAAGAAGAGCTGTGCGGTGGGCAAACCAGCGGTCTAACATCTCTGAGGTTCGGAAACTAACAAGAGGCCTCGTCAGCGACCACACAAATCCCCTCGATTGGACGACGGCCTCACATAAACTAATCGTGCTAATGGCATACTTTCTTGAACCAATGATAAGCTAATGGCTGTAGGTGCAGGGAGAAAAAAGCGCCATTAACTGCTGCCGACACTTGCCATCGCCGATGACCTGTTGAACCACCGCGGGGTCGGTGGCATCGCCCTTGAGGAAATTAACCCCGGGAAGGGGATCGCTGTCCGGAGAGGGAGTTCCTCGCCTTGACAGTGACGTCACCTGGTGCCTCGTAAAAACAAAAAAAAGACATACGCGCGGAGACGAGAGAAGGCGTTGGAAGCTGCATAGAAGCGCAAGCTGTAACGTGTGTTGCCACCAATGAATGTTGTGCAAGCTGAGAATTGGTCCAGCGTGAGGTTGGTTCCGGTCTTCTCCATTCGACCATTCCACCCACTGGGGTGCACAAGCAGAGTATACTCCAAGTGTATTCACACGCAAAGCTGACATATTCATTGTGTGTGGCGCGTCTGCTCTCTCTGTACGGGCGCACAAAGCTCCAAGCCCCTTTTCGCGGTACTTGGAGTAGACTCGTGCCAGCCGAATGTGAAAACGTCTGGTTAGCCTGGATGCCCAATCAAACCCATGGCGTATCTGGTTTGGCAAAGAAAATGCAAGGATGATGGCAAGCCTCTGGTTCATTCGCGCGAAACGTAGCCTGGGACGGCGAAAACGAGGTGTAGCGCTCCGTCCCGGCATTGTAGGGATGCGAGGCCAGTGGTCTAACGACTATTGCATGCGTTTACCGAGTACGCCTCCGCGTCCCCCCCGCTGGACAGAATTGTTCTTGTTCTTATTAAGGAACTCTTGTTCAAGGACGTTTGCCGCGTGCACTGATGGCGAACAAGAGGCGAAACGAGCCCCGGAATAGTTGTACAGGCGGAAGCCCCCAAACAAACCTTGTGATGACTACTAATAGGTAAATAATAGGTCGGAGCTCGAAGCGCTCGGCGAGATGTGTCTCTTTTTTTCGACCTTCACACCTATAACAGCTAGCATCAGCGTGCGCCCAAAACAAACGTATCGAAGAGGTGTAAAGATCTACACACGTCTGTATTGTCCTTGGTCGCCTGCGGAGTTCGCTGCAAGCAGTGTACAGTATTTGGCTTCTCCAGTTGGGTGTGGGATTCTGGCTTGGACCCACTCCAGTGGTTGTTGGGGATAAACAATAGAGCCACGCGTCGAGGAGGACTTTGCTACAGCAGTATCTCCAGCAGCAGAACATTTCATCGGGATGGTGACAAAAACTGTCTTTCCAAGTGTTCAGGGTTCACGGTGAAGTTTAAGTTTATCGAGTACAACCGTGTGTGGACACTACGCTTGTTGTGCGTTGTCATGCCATGCAACATCCATTGTTGTTGTTCACTCAACATGTGCATGACTCCGCCAAGAAACCTCTGGCTCCTAACTTTTAGAAAGTGGCGTAAGAAATGGCTTAGTTACATTCAATATCAGCACAAGTCAACCTCCATGACTTGTCAGCGCCAACCTACAACAGCAGTAGTACTAAATACGTTGCGTATCACTGTGGACGCCGCTGACTGGATCGTAGACTTTATTGGTCAGACCCAAAAATGATTCATAATAAATTCCGGATCATGACAACATACGGGCGACACCTGGGCTACTCACCTCGCACCCACTGTCGACAGCGATCCGAGACACCGTGGATCCTATAAAGCCGGTTCCACCCAACACGAGGATCTTTGGGGCGAGCGCCATGGCCGTATCGCCCACCACAGCTAGGGCGATCAGCAAGGTGAGCAGCTGCATGTGGGATCGTGCTCTACAGCTAGTAGTACAGAGAGCTAAAAAAGGCGGCGGAACTACGCAATTCTGGGAACCCTGGGTTTGCGCGTCCGGTGCCGCACCTAGGAGCTAGTCGGTGGGCAGAGCGCGGTGCAGAGGGAATCCACTGGTTGTATTCACCCTGCGGACGAGCTCTCCTGCCCTCTAGTGCGGCGGTGGTGCTTGCTGCGAGCTCGATGCGAATCTCGGTCGAGCGAAAGAGAGCCAGCCCTGGAAGGCTTTTTCGATCCCGGGGACACATGACCGCGCGCGATTCGCACGTTCGTTGTGCCGGCTCACCTCTCACACACTCCCGAGCCAAGGCCTTCCCCTCTCTCCGGCGCAGTTCCCAACCGGAGGCTGAGACTTCAGGAAACAACAGGCCGCCATGTCCGGTCTTCCGTCGGATCTTCCGCAGAAGACCACGGGGGGAATCAGCAGCATTCCCCCCAGCGTTCCAATTCAAAGAAACCCAGCTCCTCCTCCTCCTGCTCCGCAGCGTCCTGTTGTTGCTGCTGGTCTCGCCCAAGCAGCAGCAGCAGCATCACCTACAGCAGCAGGGCCGGTAGGCTACCAGCCGAACCACGTGGGGGAACAACAGCAGGGCGACCGACGACATCTCATCGGAGTGGGTGCTGCCGCGGGCCAGCTTGGACCACCCCCTCGTGCTGCTCCGGGGGCATGGTCGTCCCATGTTGGCAATCCAAACGGGACTCCATCGATATCAGCACCGCCGAACACAGCAGCTGCGATCACCGTGCAAGCGACAGCAGCGGCGCCGGCGCCGGCGGTACCACCGGCAGTGGCTCCCGCCGCGCTGAACGTGTCGACCCTGCGCCCGGGCTTCGCTCCGCAGCCGACCCCCCCCGCGCTGCCGCAGTTCGCCATGCACCCGAACAACAGAGCGTTCTTCAGTGGGTACGCGGTGTCTCTAGCCGCGGCTCATGCGGCCGTTTCCGGTGGCAGCTCTCTCGCTGGCTCGGCTGTCGTGGGCGCGCCCAGCAACAACAACGCCGCTGGGCCGCCGGCGCTGCCGCCGGCGGGGGTCTTCCAAGCCAGAGGAGCCCCTGCTCCGAGCCGGCCCACTGTCCCCATCGCTCCGGCTCCTGGTGGGCAACAAGTCGCGGCTGCTACTACTGCAGCAGCAGCAGCAACCGCGTCTCCTCTCAGCAGCGGCAGCAGCACCGCCGCCCCTATCGCGCCGCATCCCCAAGGGCCGACTCCCGGTGGCACCCAACAGCCCGCGACGACGGCGGGCTCGCCGGCGCCGCCGACGCCGTCGGGTGGTGCTAGCGCTAGCTCCGCTGACCCTGCTCCTGCTGCTGCCGCCGCTGCCGCCGCCGCCGCTCCGGCTACGGCGGCACCGGACAAAACGGCTGTGGCGGTGCTGAAACCAGAAGCGACATGTTCATCAGGTGGAGATGGTGGTGCCGGAAAGGGAGAGAAGGGCAAGGACAAGGATAAGGACAAGGAGAAGATGCAAGCGCCCAAGCCGAGGAAGAGGTGTGTGCGAGTGTGGAAGGAACCTCTGTCATTATCCCTCGGGATATAGACAAGAGGCGCGGGTTTTGATTCGTGGCCTCGTTGTTGGGGGTCTTGACGTCTCGGCGGAAAATCGGCTGTTGCATCATTTGTTCAGATTCTCTGGTTTAGCCGTTCTCTCTTTCCTGCTCTTCGCCGTTCGCAGCGAAAGAGCTGGCATTAAATTATAAATTCCGACGCTGCTGCTATGTAAGCCATTCTGCTGAGATTGCCAGGTCAACTAGACGGACAAAGTATTCCACTCGATGGATGAGGAAAGGGCGGGTGGGCATGTATCACAAGTGTTCCCGATCCTCAAGGTTTCGACTATATTATATCTATCAACGCGTACAACACAGCATATGGTAGGCAAGACGGAAATCATGTGTCTATTTAGTCTCCACACTTTGGCCCTGACGCCGCCAGACGAAACCATTACAGAAGTGTTGTATATAGGAGGCACCGTTGTATGTTATCTGCTTGCGTGTGCTTCATTTACTCGTATCGGCGATAACCTTGCCGTACCAGTTAAACAGCATTTCCTCTGCCCCCTCCCCCCCCCCCCCGCGTTGCTCACATCCCACTACAGTCGTTCCCTCAGTAAAGGTCACGTACCGCCTCCGCGGGGGGGTTATTGTTAATATATGAAATAGAGAGGGGGGTTTCGTCTCCCTATCCCAACGCTGAACCCCAACCCCACCCACACCCCCTACGAAAAGCAAGATTAATATCCTCGCGAAGCCTAAACTGAAGGACACGCATTGTAATTGAAAAAGGTGTCCGTAAGCGGGGGGGAAGTGTCCTTGAGATTGATGCCCCCTGGTATGTTGTACATTCTGCGGGGCACCATACCTGTTGCAATAAAACGTGTCCTTAACCGGGGGAGAGGTGTCCTATAAATGGTGTCGTTCCGAGGGAAGACTGTACTGCTGTGTTCCGTGTTCCGGCTCGGGATAGGTGGTGCAAAGCATGGTTCAATCGCGCCAACACCCATGCGGGGACACACCACACAATCGGTCATGAGCAGCAGCAGCAGCAGCAGCAGCAGCAAGAAGAGGAGCAGTGTCACTCGTCTTGACTCTGTAGGCCAGATCGGTTCGAACTTCTTGTACAAGGAGATGCGGGTGTCAATGTCAGAACTTGATGACCCTTTCGAGATGACTCTCGGCATTGCCCTCACTCTGACAATAGCATTACGACCAGCCTTTATTCCCAACACACCCAGAGAGCACCGTGTGTGGCACCATGCCCACGTTCTGCACCGGACAGCGCTCGTTTGCTTTAGGACGACCTTCCCCAAAGTCTGAAGCTTTCTGTTTTTTTCGACCGACACGCCTGTTCCAGGTAACTCGTGTTTGTTTTATTTTTGTGTTGTGGTTGTTGTCTTCACGTTAAAAACTGTTCCGATCTCTCTGTTCGGTACCTCCCTCTGTCCGTACTGATCTACAAGTAGGGTTAGTGCATAATGTACAACGCCCTTATTTTGCGGTCAGAAGTGAAGGCAAGCGCCTCAGGAGGAAAGGAAAGAGGAAGGTGGAGAGTTACAGCAGTAGTCCTCCTGTCTGTTTTATTTCCCCCGCCTGGTGCGTCAAACGCTTCCCGAAACGTGTAGACTGGCTCCCACAACATAATAGATAGGACGAGAACCAATGGTGTGGAAGGGTAGGGCTGCAATGCTACAATACATACCCGAGAGAGGTCTCGCAGGGATTATTCCTGTCATGAGTCCACTCCATGACGGCCTTCTTTAAGTCTTGAAGGCATTACGTCACACGCCGGCGCTCGATACTATAATATTCCGTGGAAAGTACTATACCGTGGTTGAGGGCATTGAGGACAGGTAGCAGGCGGGGCACGTAAGATGCAGATTGTGTTCAGCCCATGAGAGCACGAAGCTTGCCATGCGGGAGATGGGGGACAGGGGACAAAGTTGGAAAGAGGGATCACTCTGAAAACAACAAGCTGTGCTGCGCAGCCGGGGTAGAGGAAGGGTGTATGCTAGATACTCCGTGAGAAGGGGGTCGATAAAAAGAAACCTACAAAAATAATCAGGCGCAACAAAAATGTACAGCCACGTGGTACGAATATTAATTTTTCGATACTTGGCAGTATCCCATGCACGGAAACACGGAGTGAGGGTGTCAAGGGTCGGTGACAAAATCCGTCCATAATGCGTTATGCATCCTTTATCCAAAACAGACGGACGGAAAGACAGGCAGGAAGGCACAGCAGTGCTTGGCATGGCGGGGATTAGCGGAACTAGCGCAACTAAACCAACGATGGTTGGCATCACAAAGCGGGAGTGTCACGCCTTTTCGTGCCCATGTGTGAAACCCAACACTACAAGACTTCTGAAAACCGACACTTGCGAGGCTTCCGTTCGTGCTGCTGTGCGATAGAGAATAACTCGTTTGGAAGAGGACACGGCGCTAGGTCAGACTTGATACGAGATCATAATGCGTGTACAGTCCTATTCATTGTTACCAAGATGGGGACTAGACTGGAGAATGGAAAGAAAAGTGTAGCAGCCAAGAGCAAGTAGGAGAGATGCGTAACATCAACACGATAGAGAAAACATCCCCGTGCTGCAGCAGCGAGCGTATATATTGCGAAAGTCCGGAGGGGTACGTTGGTTGCTTTCAAAGAATCGTCGTATACGAAGTACCTTCTCGGCAATTCACATTACACCTTCACCGTGCTAGAAAGGTAAAAGGGGTAGTAACAGCATCCAGCTTGGGACAAAAAACACTTTGTTTCTGAAGTGTCCTGTGGTTTCTTCGTGTTTCCACAATAACAACAAATCTTCAAAAGCGCGCGTCTGGAGTGCACTGTGCGGGTCTTTCAGGAAGGCAACCATGCTGTATTTTAATATTGCGTAAAAAGTAAAATGTTACCGTCCAAACGGCGGGGGGCGAGAAACAAACCCTCAATACGTGTGTATGTGGTATGTGCAGCCCTACCACTAGCGGCTACATGTGTTCGGCTGTGCTCGAGGGTGACCTGAATTGCCTCTGAGACAAGGAAGTGAAACGTTCTCTTCTGTCTTGCTACGCATGCTGTACCAGAAACACTGGGGAAATAACTCTAGAACTTGGAACGGATGTGCGGAGCATATGCATATGTAAATATGTAGAGAAAGCCCGTTTAGCTACTCATGTAGGTTTTGTGTGTGCTTTCTATTACAGATATGTCGAGTTAGTGAGCGCCAGAAGAAAATTCTACCGGACGTTTCTCCGCTTCGTCCCCCACAGCCGGCACCAAATATTCTATGCTGAGGAAAAGGGGTGGTATGCATACCACACTCTCAGGAAACTGAGTAGGAAACCGGCCCTCTTCGAGCCGGCGGCCAAGCTTTCGGGGGCTCCGTCAGTGCATAAAAAAAGCTTCGTACAAGTAGACACTGCTGTAGGGTTTGAAGAGGGTTGGAATTTCTAAGAATGTTGTTCGATATCTTTACATGTTCAAACACGACAGCTTTTTCGCACGTGCTTGGTAGTAGTAACAGTAGCACCGCCGTCAGTGCTCTCACCACTTTGATACGCCCTTCTTTATCGCTCAAACATACTACTGGTGTCTCTCGTTTTTTCCACCCTCTATGTTAGAACGATGTACACGCTGCTGCCTCGGGGATACTTGGAGCGCCACGGCGGCCGGACACAACGCCAAATGCTCAAACCTCCACAAACGCCAGCCGCTGCGGCAACGTCTGGACAAGGATCGGCGCCAGCAGGGGCGGCGGCCAAAGGCGGCAGCGTCGACGGCGGCGGCGGTGGCGACACGACTCCGAAAACGGCTGTCATCAGCCTGGTATCACCCGACGGCAAGGGCAAAGGCAAGGCCAAGGCTGTGCCAGACAGGTCCAGGCGCTGGCTGCTGTCGGACAACGAGGCTGCGAGCGACGTTGACTTCATGCGGGTGAGGTGTAGTGCCATAATAATTGCCTATTTGGGTTCCTATCAGGTTCAGGTTCAGGTATAGTGTTATACTTTTTGCATGCCTATTTGGTTCCTTTTTGGTTTTATGGGGGCGTTATGCGGTGAGCAGTCAGATGAAGGTTCGGGAAAGGCGCCGTCAATGTCAGGTGTTGGCGGTACTTTCTTTTTTTCCCTCCTTTGTTTCTTCTCCTCGTATGCCCTTGTTGAAACCAATCTTGGGATGGTACTTGTATTTTTCATCTCTGATGCACCGTTGAAATGGAGGCGAAAGTCCCGCCCTCACTCTCCCCCCAACGCTGTCTCGCGTCAACTCGGCGATGGATGGGTGGATGGATGGATGGATGGATCGATTCCTTCCTTTGCAGGCCGGCTTACCGGAGGGCGTGATCGTCAAAACCACCAAGGAAAAGCGGGAAGAGGCGGAGGCTGAGGCTGAGGCCAAGGCTGCAGCGGAGGCGACAGCGGAAGCGGCAGCGGCAGCGGCAGCGGAAGCGGAGGCAGTTAAGGCAAAGACAGCAGCGGCAGACGACAAGGTTGATCCGCGACTCACCCCGAAAGAACAGGAGTGGCTACAGGCCGCTCAGGAGGAGGAAAAGCAAGACGCCGAGAAGAAGGAGTCGGACGGACAGCAGGCTGATGGTGCCGGCGAGGGGGGGGACCGAGCAGCCGAGTCTAGCGTAGCCTCCACCGCTGTAGCTGTACACCCTGCGGGCGGGTCGAAAGCGTCCGGAGATTCAGCGGCGGTAGTGGCAACAGGCGCAGTCGCGGGTGTCGGTGACGGTAAGGGTAAGGAAGGGGCGGTAGAGGCCCCTGGTGGTAGTCCGGCGGCGTCGGGGGATGCGGGGAAGAGCGGTGATGCCGCCGGCGCCGGCGCGTCGGCTACCGCCATGGACGTAGACAACGATGATGACTTGACCGAGGACAAGGATAAGGATAAGGATAAGGATGAGACAGAGGGAAAGGGCTTGGAGAATGCTGTGGCGGTGGCGGTGGATGGGAAGGCCGAAGAAGGAGGGGGTGAGGCTAAGCCGGCGACTGGTACCCAGCCAGTGGAAGCGGCAGTCAAGGAGGGTGAAGGGGCGGCAGCGGTAGGGGAGACGGACAAGGAGGAAGGAAAGGAGGAGGAGGAGGAGGAGGAGGGAGAGGAGTCCGGGCCTAGCTACGGGGAGGTGATGGAATGGGACGCCAGACGGGACGCTTTGGAGCTCAAGGTTGGTAATTTGGTAGCGTTATACGACACGGGCACATATACATTGTGCCAGACGAGGAGATAGAGCTGCACAATGATCTTGAAGAAGCTGACAGTGTTGCTATTATACTTCGTGGGGATAGATACTATAGGGTTACGGTTTGGCGTGACTTCGATGTGGAACGGGCTGGGCTATGTCTCACCCGTGAGTGGCCTCACAACACGTCTATCTCCTCGTACTGCTGTCTTATCATCGTTCCCCTTGCCTGATTTTACTCATGACCTGATGGATTGTATTGTTGCATCCCATCGCAGCATCTCGGCTCGTCTCTTGGATAGCCGTTCATGTAGCTGCTGCGCGTTTGTGTGTGTTTTCTTTTTCGTCTTCATCGTAAAGGAAATCATGATCGCTGAGCGCACGAGGGAGCGGCGAAGAGGGCTCATGAGGGAACAGGCTAAGGGGCAGGCAGTGGTCCAGTACCTCACCAAGCTGGAGAGGGAGGAGAGGGGGAGGAGCAACCTCCTACGCGCCAAGGGCCTGATGCTGGCGGTGCGTTGCTGCGTGCGTGCCATGCCTGTCGTCGTCACAGTAGTCCTTTCGTATGTAGTCCTTCTGGTGGTCGTCGTGCCCTACAACAGAACGTTCTAGAAGCCTTTTCGTAGTCCTTCCGGTGGTATTCGTGCCCTGCAATAGAACGTTCTAGGGACCATTTCGTAGTCCTTCCGGTGGTTGTCGTGCCTCAGAATAGAACGGTCTAGAAGCCTTTCGAAGTCCTTCTGGCGTTGTCGTGCCTCAGAATAGAACGTTCTAGAAGCCATTGCTGCGGCTACTATGGCCGGGTCGTGTTTGTCAACTCTATTTTCAAGTGATTCCGTTCCAGCCCGTCATCACTATGATTACCAAGTACTGCCTTCCTCTGTGCTCCAATTTCTGCAACCGAAGAGCATGAATACCTCCCTTGTACAAGTACTATGGAGTACTTGCACAAGATAACATCCCAAAGTAGGAGGAACAACACAAGTATTTTAGTCGGGCCTATTCGTGTTTTGTCCATCCTCCGGTAAATGAACACGCCGTTGTTGTTGTTTATCGAGGAAACCAAGGGCATCCGAGAGCGAGGCTGTGCTTACGCGTCTGGGGGGGGTTACGACTACCGTAAGAGGGGCGGAGAGATGTCACCTCCACCTCCCCTAGGCTGATTCCAAAAAGGTCGATTGCCCCACAGCCAAGCTTGTGCCAACACAAAAAAATGACGGTTTTGGATTCATCTCGTCGAGAGCTTTCCGTAGACATGTCGGGCTCTTTTCCCCACCCACGTGGTTGTGAAGCAATCGAATCGGACTTTGAAAGCCGGTGTAGGAGGGATTCCTATCTCTCTCTCTCCGACTCTTACGGAATACCGGTACCACGGTACGGGATACGGTACGGTACAGACAATCTTGGTTGTAAAGCAATCGAATCGGGCTTTGAGAGTCGGTGTAGGAGGGGTGCCATCTCTCTCTCTCTCTCTCTCTCTTCCTCTTACAGTAGTGCGATTGGCGCAACAAGATACCAGATGCTCTGTGTCCACGCGCACACCTAGTCTCACATCTTGTTTCAACCTTGTTGTTTTTGTTTTGTTTGTTTTTTTTTCCAGGACGTGGCTAGGATGCTGCCCGAACGCGTGAAGGAGATGATCGAGCTTCGAAACAAAATTGACAAGATTTCCCAGGGTCTCGGCGGGAGCGGCACTAACGATAACAATGGCGATGGCGATGGCGGCGGAAAGGCCGGGACCGCAGAGTCTTCAGTGGAAGGAACAGCAGCTGGTACTGGTGCGTAGTTTGAAACACGCCATTTGTTGTGGGGTCCAAAGCAATTAATTCCTTTTTGTGGGAAATACTGCACACGTGGCATCACGGAGAGACTAGCTGCTCGAGATGATTCGCAGAAGGGCTGTGTTGAGGTCCAGTATTCATAGTTTTCGAGTCTTCTGTGTTTTTTTTCAAGTCCGTCCAATGATGTGCAGCAGCAGTATGCAAGTGATATGCCGTCAACAAGAATGAAAAGTAGTTTTGGGGACGAAGACGATTGAGTTTGACATCATTTCGTGCCGCGAGTGAAGTGCTCAACTCGCCCTGAGCGTTTTTATTATTTTTATTTTGTCTTCTGTGGGGGTTGTGTTTTACTGCCCCGTGTTGAGACTGGACGTCGTTTCGTGTCGTGAGTGAAGTGCTCAACTCGCCTGAGTGTCTTTTTTGTTTGTTTTGTCCTCTGTGGGGGTTGTGTTTTACTGCCCCGTGTTTAGGCTCTTTGGCAGGGGAGGCCAAGAACAAAAGCAAGGCTTCGCGTGCATCCGAAGGAAGCACCAACGCCACCGCCAACACCCAGCGGACATCACCGTCTAGCTCGGGCTTCGACATGGCTTCTGCTGGTGCCACCACTCCTGGCTCTTCTGCTTGTTCCGACGGCAAGGATAAGGGGAAGGGGAAGGCTCGGCGAAGGAACGACGACAACGGGAAGGGCGGCGAGTCTGCGAAGTCCGGGGTAGTAGATTCGATGGCTGAGGACGAGGGAGAGCAGGAGGCGTCGCCATCGTCAGCAACAGCGGCAGCTTCGTCTTCGTCGTCGTCCTTCGCGGCTACGCCGTCGTGCGGCGACGATGCCAGTGGCGAGGGATTGTTGCTGGGTTCGAATCCAGACGTGCACGCTTTGACGGCGCAGTCGATGCTCAGGTGAGATCCGGTTGGGGGGCTCAGCAATGCGGTTTTGTGAGGAGGGGGGAGGGGGGTCAGACGTGCACGCTTTGACCAAGCAGTCGATGATCTGGTGAGATCCGGTTGGGGGGCTCAGCAGTGCGGTTTTGTGAGGAGGGGGGGGGGGGAGGG
>FN648455.1:170416-186602 GCA_000310025.1 Ectocarpus siliculosus
AGCGAGGGGGGTGGTGGCGGTGGCAGCAGCGGCAGCAGTAGTGAGTGGGAGCTGTCCTCGAAGCTGCTGCCTAGCTTGAGGCAGCAGGAGTTGGTCCGGGAGGCCAACCTGCAGGATAGGGCGCGATGCGAGCAAACAGAGGTGGGTTTTGGTCGTCTCGATGCTGTTGTGTTGAGCAAACAGGGGCATGTCAGTAGCCTTGATGCTGCTGTATTGTGGTAACGTCCTTCATCATGCTGACGTAAACAGATTGGATCAACAGAAACGATCAATAGAATCGAAGTGAGCCCCAAGTAATCAAGGCCGCTGCTGTCTTGAGCTGCTCGCGAACCCACCCGACCGCCGGGGCGAAAGTTTTGTGTAGAGCCCCTGGCGACGTTGTTCCTATGTATGCTTGCGGCTAGCAGGCTACAATACTCGCTTAGCCGAAAGGAAACTCATGGGTAACTTGCCGCACGATTCCTTGTTCTGCTCTTGCCTCTTTGATTTGTCGTATGGCTTGCTGGGTAAGATTAGTCGTTAGTTAGCTTGGGGCCATGAAAGGCGCCTGCGTTCATTGGATCGGTACGGATATTGTTACATGGTGCTGAGCGGAGATCGGGGCATGTTTTCATGTGGAAGGACGAAAGCTCATGTGAAATGCAAGACAAGAAGAAAAACACGAGCAATCGTCCCTAAGTTTACTAGCATGTGACATGTTTATCGGCAGCCTCTCCTTTCGCTGTCGGCGTTTTGTAATACTCCTCCAAGTAGACCATCCGTGTAAGCCTTTGACCCAGTTACACAGTTGTGTGCCGGGCCTTCTTCGGATGTTTCTTCTTCTGCGTGATTGTGCTTCCCTGCAGCCTTCACGGCGTTTAGTGACCTTAACCTTTCTTCGTCTCTTTGTTAGCCTAGCCTGAGTCTTGTTAACCTTACTTCATCTCTTTGTTTGCCTTGCCTGAGTCTTGTTAACCTTACTTCATCTCTTTGTTAGCCTAGCCTGAGTCTTGTTAACCTTACTTGATGTCTTTGTTAGCCTTGCCTGAGTCTTGTTAACCTTACTTAGTCTCTTTGTTAGCCTTGCCTGAGTCTTGTTAACCTTGCTTTGTCTTGTTGACCTTGCTTAGTTTCTTGTTAGCCTTGCTTAAGTCTCTTGTTAGCGTTGCCTGAGTCTCTTATAACCACTTGACCTTATTTATGTCAACTCTCTCGGCGTTGTTTCGGCTTGTCCCTCTCGCGTCTCGCCCGCTGGATGCGTATCCATTCGCTTGGGTCTTGCTACAACAACAGTCCGTGTCCCGCATGTACGCGGAGGCTAGCAAAAGCGTCGCGGAGCCAAGGGTGTCAGCGGCACACGCGGCCGTCAAGCTCAAGACCGTATTCAGGGCGGAGCGGCAGGAGGCCGAGCGACTCTTGTGGCGGCAAGAGCTTAAGGTACACGCCCGATGCGTTGTTGTTGCAGAAGTCTGCGCTGTTTTTTTCTAAGCGAGCAAACATACTTGGATAAAGTATTCAAAATCGGCAAAGTTGGGGGTTGGGGTGAGGTACTGTTTTTTCGTAACAAACTTAACTTCTCTTTGAGTATGCAGTCCTGGTGTGCTTGAGAGTGCGCTTGGTTTCTTGTCGCGGTGAAGGGAAGCAAGGTTTTCGTTTGTTTTGTTGCGGGGGTGTGCCGTGCCGTTCACAAACACCGAACGATGCAGGGCGTGCGCAGGTACAATTGAGGCTTCCATGTCTTGACTGGTTTTTCGGGGCGTCATGATCATTCGTCATCCATGGGTCGTCATGTCATGATGTGACGGACGCTATGTGACAAGCATGTAGCGGATCGTCGGACCTGACGTGGGTCCTTGGTTGAATCTCTGATGGCGCTCTCTTGTCCTGTGCATGGTGTGGGGTTACAGGAATCCGCGGTCTGTCCGCTAGAAAGTTCTTCAAGCATGCATAGACGGCCGATGTCCGCTACGTATTCGTGATATTAGTGTCCTCTCTATACAGTGGGGTGTGGTGTACAGTGGGGTGAGTGTACTGAGGGGGTCTCCGCGGTCGGGGTATGGGGGCGGGGGGGGGGGCATTGTGGTGGGAACAGGAAGAGCGTTTGGTGTTTGGCACATCGCGGCATAGGTACAATGAGTATACGATGGTGGCAGCATGTGAAATTCCCCGAGGCTTCACACATAGGTACTATTGCGATGATGGCAGCGAGTGAGATCCCCAAAGCTTCACACATGCATTTCAAACCCCCAACCCTAAACTTGTCCTGTGATCCTCTCGCTGGAGCAGGAGATGGAAGAGGCGGTCGCAAAGGCCATGCCCCCCCCCCCTCCCCCGGACAACACCGCCGACGTGGACGTTGGTGGTGATAGTAGTGACGTCAACAAGAAGAAGAAGAAGAATGAGGAGGAGGAGGGAGAAGAGGAGGGTCTGGAGAGCGTGATGCGTGATGATGAAGACGCCGCTGGAGAAGCTCAAGGCGAAGCTGACGCTCGCGTTACCGCCAGGGCTACGAAGGGGAAGGGCAAGGGCAGGGGAAGGCGAGGCGCAACAGCGGTGGCCACCAGGGTGTACCCTACAAGGGATTCCTCCTCGACCGGTGAGCGAATCAAGCAGTAGACGTATGCTAGGAACCACATCCAGCAGTTGACAAACGTGCAGAGGAGTCATTTCTTCCACATCCAGCAGTAGATGTATGCTACAAAGGAACCACATTCTTCCACATCCAGCAGGAGACAGACGTACAAATGAAGCGCTTCTTCCACATCAAGCAGTAGATGTATGCTACAAAGAAACCAAATTCTTCCACATCCAGCAGCAAGTGTACGAAGGAAACACTTTTTTGTTCCACATCCAGCGGTAAGTGTACAATAGAACCACTCTCTTCCTCATCGAGCAGTGAGTTTACAATGGAACCGCTTTTTTATTCCACATCCCGCAGTAATTGTACAAAGGAACCACTTTTCTCCCACGTCCAGTAGTAGATGTCAGGACGCCATATTGTGCCCAGTCCGTCCTGTAATTCCTTGTTGTGGTATCACATGGCAGATGGCATACCGTAGGTGGTGCGTATCATATGCACTCTCACCATTCTCAAGAAATTGTTTCCTTGTCGATCTTGATTGTTTCCTCGTCGATCTTGACGCCAATTGACCCGCGTGCTTGCCCCCCCCTCTGCCCATTCTTCGCTCGTTATCGTCTTAATCCCGACACCGATAGCTACTACACAGGGACTAGCTGCTGCAGCATCGGGGCCCGCTGCTCGCTCGTCCCCACCGACCACAAGAACACAGAAGCTCTCCTCGCCCTCAGGAGGTAGCACTGCCCTAGGCAGCGGTGGTGCGAAGCTTTCCTCCGTTCCGTCCAACAAGCTGGCCGGCCCAAATAGCAGCACCGGGGGTTCCGCGGTTGGGAGCGGGAGGGGGGTGGAGTCGCGAAAGGGGCGTTCCGCGAAGGGGGGGGGGGGGACGCGGCCCCCCAGCCCCGCCGTGGTAACTAGCAGGAGAAGCTCTACCCGAGGGGAGGCTAACAAGAGTAGGGCGTGACGGACCAGCAGCCTTTGCAGGGTTTTTCTGTTAAGTAAACATGTTGGATGAAGGATGCAATCAATCGGGGAAGTTGGGTTAGGGTCAGGGTTAGGGAATACGGTCTGCGTACCCCCTCCCTGTTCCATTTCCTCATACACACCATCATTTCCCGCCAAGGAGGTCCTGACGGACGGGCGGCGTCGTAGCTGACAGGCTGACTGACAGGCCCACCTGGGTGTCCGGGAATGTTAGCGATAGCTTGGCTGTGGAGAGCATTCGCCAGCTGTTGCTGATGGAGAGGTGTCTGTCTTCCCTTGTATGATGCTCGTGGTAGGCGATACATGCTACGGGACCCCGCTGGATTTCGAGTCCATGTCAAGAGCAACAACGGGGAGGGCCGGCCGGCACGGATGCAGCGCCATGCTATTACTGCTCTTGCGCTAGGGGGAAGGGTTGTGTCCCCATGCCCCCGATGTCGTTTTCGGCACACGAGGGTTTACACGCCTAAGCATGTACAAGTACCTGGTTTGCATACATAAATAGAGATGTTGGCAAGAATGAACGATTGAACTATAACCCCCCTCTGCAACGTACCATATTGTTGATGTTTTGTGTATCATCAGTAGGGTGGGTGTGCGCCAGGATCACGGACAAACGTTTGGGCCGCGGGGAGGGGGGGGGGGGGGGTCTTGGTAATGTAAGGCCTCGTATTGTATTGTAGTAAATATTTTGCACGGTAGTCTGCAATATTGGTGCCTCTTTGGTGTTGTGTAGTTTGGTGGGGTGCAGTAGTAGTAGTCGATTCGATTCTTGGATATATAGGATGGCGGGATGCCGGAGATTGCACGTTGTGACCATGATGCATCGAGCTCTCTTGTTGAGTGCTCTGTTGGTGTGGCGAGAGAGAAGAGTGTTCTTTTGGTTGACTTGGTCGTCATGTGTGTGTCTACAGTGGCATGATGATGGTGTGGTTGGTGTCTGATATGATGGTGGAGGGTTCGTTCGCTGTCGTCAAGCGAAGGACAGACGGACGGGCTTGAAAGAAACTTGATGATGATGTGCGCGGAAACAACACGCCTTGTTATCGGTATGTACGAACTAAATAGTAGATTCGGAAGGTGTCGTAGTTTGGTAGTACGGAGGTAGGCCGGTGTCTGTCTGCGCACCAACCATGATTGCATATGCACCGATGATCAGGCCTTGATGTTTTTTCGGGCGGCAACGTCGTGTCCTGCGGCGAACACAGCGAAAAAAAAGGCCTACTTGATTGATGGTGAACCAAGAATCACCCAAGTTAGACTAATAATCCAATAATAGGTTTGACAGCTTTCAGGTCCGTACTTCCGTTGGCGGCATGGTGGAAGAGAAGAGTTGGAGAGGTATCATATCCTGCTTCAGCCCGCAATGTACCAGTCATCCACAGATAGATGTGACATCCACAGATGATTTGAAACAAGCGGTGTTGAGTTTTTGAATGCTACCACAACATAATACCTGTCTGTGTGCATCGTTACAAGTATGTATGTTGTCGACTGCTAAATACCTGGTACGTGTTTTTGTCCACGACGAAACACTGACGACACTGACTGCAGATAGAGGTATCATAGTTATCGCCAAATTAACCTAGATGCTGTACCGCGCCAACATGCTTTTACACTCAAATATGCTGCGGGTCTGTCTGTGTTGATTCTTTGAAAAGGTTGTTGGGTCCAATTCTTTAGCCGATTCGATTTATCAGCAACAGGAATTGAATCCATCCCCGTATCAAAGGGGGCGTCAGAACTGACGAGGCTTCTTGCAATGCTTCGGCAAAACAAGAATCGTTCAAGAACGTTCAACATGCTGGGCGGAGGAGAGCCGGGCCTCCTCCTTCAAGCTGATTGCTAACAAAAAACAGAGTGAAAAGTGGCCCATTGGTGCCTCCAGCGAGACTGGCGGCAGTTCATTGGCTAGCTGGTTAGCGCTGTCCATCCAACTACGTAGGAAACCAAACGGGACACACCGACGCGCAGATACAAAACAAACAAAACCACAAACAAATATGCACTTCCTCCTCCAAGCGACACAGCGTCCTGTAAGCAAGACATGCAACAAAACCAATTAAACTATATTCGCGAAAAACACGGAGGAAAAGAGAGGGGTTCAGCAGCACAGACACCGACCCGCCATTCAATTCAGAAACAAGCTGGTGAATGACAGACAAAAACAGGGAATTTCCCCAATAATAACAAGTACTGTAGATGTTAATGCTAAGAGAGAAGCTGGCTCTGGCCGTTCGTTCAATTCAAGCACCGAAACGTGTCGCCACGCAAACCACTGACCACACGCGAGACAAGAGAAAGCAACACTACACCATCCAACGACTTTTTCGACGTTCGTTCGCGCCGCAGCACGCATGTATTGATGTCGCACAGCACGGAAATTAAATGAATTCCACCGGGGTGACTCGCCACATCTACGTGGCAGTAGGAAGGAGTACGCATAGTAACAACAATGATCGTTTTCTCCTCCCAACTTCACACTACCCCACCTTCGACAAAACCTTTGGTTCACCAAGCATCTTGATTGAACCACCGCTAGTTAACGTTTTCCCTCTGTACCGTATCGTTACAGAACACTGCTGTACCCTCGCTGTCTCCTTGCCTTACGTAACAGCAGCACTTGTAAGAAAAACGTGGTCATTCCGAGGCGTACGTAGACAAGACAACCAAGACAACATGTTTACCTCCCAAGTCGAAGACAGATACGCATGTATGGTGTTACCTCAAGAGGGGTTCGCAGCTCCCAAACATAAGTTGTTTCTCGTCATATCATGCCGTGACAGATCATGTCATGCCATACTGGCTCTGTACTGCTGTATTATGGTGCAGTGTACTTGACAGACATGTCATGACACATCATGTCATGTCATACTGACTCTGTACTATATCAAGTGCAATGTGCTGGACGGCAATTCTTTGGGGTCCACCCTAAGCATAAATCACACACACAACACACACACACAGATGGCAACAGAAGAGCTACGGCCAACATCACTTACTTCAGAGCACCACACAAGCACTTGATACACTCAGATTCCTCGCACCAATTGTTGTTTATGTAGCTCGATCTCTCCACACCATCGATGAGGCGGACCATACCAACCCATGCGTTTCCATCATTCATTCCCGTACGAAAGTCTCTACCAACAAAGCACCAAGGACATCGCCACGACACGAAAGCCCTGCTGGTGTTGACTGACTGAAGCATCGAGAGGCTAGGCCTCCATCGCCCCTAAACCAACCAGGCGTGCTATTACCGTAAGCGGTAAACGAACGGATCGTGATCAAACGCTAGCAGAATCCATTGTTTCCGGAGGTGCCGTCAACCCCGCTGCCTTTAGCGTCAGGGCGTTCTGTATCTCGACCAACGTCAAGCCTCTTGTCTCCACCATGTAGCGCTATCATCATTCATTTATTGTTGCAGGGGGGGGAGGGGGGAGCAAGACAAAGCGACAAAGTGACAACACATGACGGAGGGACAGTAGAGTGAACAAAAAATAAGAGTGGACGAAGCAATCAAACGAGTCCTCATCTGCTATCTTACGTCGAAAACCGGCCGCCATTAATAGATGTTTTCGCGGGAGCCCGCACACTGGCAGCGTGTTCCCCGATTGTTAGTCCCGCTACTGTACAAATACTGGCGTCTCTTTATTGGCGCCAGTCGGTTAGCGTGATCGGTGCTACAGCAGCAGCATAGTTAATGAAACGCATACATACACGGCCCACACAATCAAGGGAAGGGAGAACCGATCGATGCTACAATACAGCAAGTTGACGAAGCACGTACACGGCCCGCGCAATGAAGGAAAGACAACATTCCCCTCGCTAACCCTACCACAGAAAAGACACAGAGACGAACGAGCCGTTGGAACGAAGGAAGAATGCATGCATGTAAATGTTGCCTCCTCAGCGGCACCTTCCGCCAGCGAAGAAGTTGGCTGCAACACGGATGACAAACGCCGTCACTACCCGAAGCTTGTCGGTCAATCACCCATCACGAAACGACGATTGTAAAACACCCCCTACACGACAGCGAATACGTCGGCTACAACACCGAGGATAGATGATAATATACCGTTACGACAACACGATGATGCTTCTCTTGAAATGGGTCATGGCACTCACGTGGGCGAAGATGTTGGCGAAAATGGACACCACGAAGAAGCACATGAACATGGCCGCGTAGCCTCCGATGTCTTGCTGCAAAGTGTAACAGCGACAAGAGGTCGAGGAATCGACCAAGTAAGTACAGGATGCGGGAAGAATGGAACGGAAGCGCATGCCTATACAAAAGTTGAGGGATCGAAAAGTGAGTACATTATGTGGGAATGGAACGGAAGAGCATGCTCTCACACATCTTGCGGCGAACTATCATAGCAAAAGGGAGTCGGTAGTCAGCGTAGCCACCGAGGTCATGCTGCGAACAGCCCCCCGCGAAGAAAATATCAACTAAATAGAAGCTTCGTACCGTAACTACGGGTACGGACACCGACAGGTACCGACGCGGAGAGTTTCCTTTTGCCGTGTTTCCTGCCAAGTGCAGGAGAGGTCCCAACGACAGCGGGCGCTACTACAGCTGGGCACTCCTACTCATCGCTATCATCATCATCGTCGGTGTCCTTGCTGTGACGGTTGCGGCGGGGGACGCGGTCCTCGTTGCAGGACCGCTTTGCTGCAGTGTTTCCGTCGCGTTTTCGAGCCGCCTTGTCCTCCCGCTTCCGCTGGAAGCACGTCTCGTTGGTCTGAGTTACAGTACAACCTTCCCTCAACCACAGGAGGGCCGCCGTGACCGGCTGGTTGGTATTTCCTGCCCTCTTGAGGGCACCTTGAATGTATCGTGTTGCCTCCGGTCTTCAGCCGTGTTTTCCGGGTGGCCAATAAAAATACACGCGTCTCGTGGGGAAAAGAACGTCAGTCTGGGGAGCCCGTGGACCAAAACGTGCTCGCCTAGTTCCCGACAGGGTGGGGGGGGGGGCGCCGCACATGCTTTGGGGTCCCGGGGCATGCGCCTCCATCTCTGCATTTGAGGGGGACTGCAAGGGGTCAGCTGCTGCGAACAGATTCGTTCCCGCCGCCGTCGAGCCTATCGCCTGACGTCTGGGGCCTGCACCGTGCGGACGGTCCCCAAAAAGCGGACCCCAGACTTGAGGCGATAGGCTCAACGGCGGCGGGAACGAATCTCGCAGCTGACCCCTTACAGTACGCCTCAAATGAGATAGATAGAAAAAGTATGTGCGGCGCCCCTCCCCCACCCGCGGGGACTAGGCGAGGCATGTTTTGGTCCACGGGCTCCCCAGACTGACGTTCTTTTCCCCACGAGACTTTTATGCATTTTATTGGCCCCCCGGTAAACGCGGCTGAAGACCGGAGGCAACCCGATCGGTATACACTCACGGTGCCCTCAAGAGGGCAGGAAATACCAACCAGCCGGTCACGGCGGCCCTCCTGTGGTTGAGGGAAGGTTGCACTGTAACTCAGACCAACGAGACGTGCTTCCAGCGGAAGCGCGAGGACAAGGCGGCTCGAAAACGCGATGGAAACACTGCAGCAAAGCGGTCCTGCAACGAGGACCGCGTCCCCCGCCGCAACCGTCACAGCAAAAGTACACCGACGATGATAGCGATGAGTAGGAGTGCCCAGCTGTAGTAGCGCCCGCTGTCGTTGGGACCTCTCCTGCGCTTGGCAGGAAACGCGGCAAAAGGAAACTCTCCGCGTCGGTACCTGTCGATTTTGTTGTGCCCCGTGTCAGTGTCCACAACACCAGTATTTACGTTCGTACCCCGTCATGCTGAGAATCGCTCCCTTAAGAAAGTACTTCTGAATAGAAGCCTCGGACTTCGTACCCGCTGTACAACCGCAAGACGCAACGTACCAGACAAAACACGAGAGACACCAGACTGGGCGTAAAATAGGCAACTGCTGTACTCTCGTATGTGCGGCATCTACAGTCTAGAAGGTTTCAAGAGTACGGATGACCAAGCCTCTTGCCCAATGTGTTGTCATGGCTACCTTCTGGATCCATTATGACAGCGCCATCATATTGTAGGAATAATAGTTGTTAGATTACTCAGCACTAGATACGAATCTAGGAGATCTAGGAGGTCTCGTGTGTCATGTTGGCATGTGATACTGCAAGGGCGGACCCCCTTCTAGCATGCAGCAGGGCTTGCTGGTCCTGCTGTCCACTCGGCAATAACAAGGTCTTGAGTCAACCTTTTCTCCACAGCCTCTGACGCAAAGCACCCGCTACTGTACCCAGCAAGACTTGTCCTCTTTGTCCTTACACTCACCACAAGCGGCAGCAAAACCACAACGATAGCCGAAGTGCCGAAGTGCGCCATCGCCACGATTGAGATCGCCTGAGCTCGGTGGCAGGTCGGGAATACCTGTCATGTCATAGACATGTCATGTCATAAACATCCAAGAGTAGCAAGAGGTTTCGACGATGAGAAAACGACGCCCATGTGTGTACTGCTGTACCTGCGAAATTATAGAAGGACAGACAAAAGGAGGCACTGCACAAGAGTTAGCAACAGCAGCAGCAGCACCACCACCACCACCAACAAGAACAAGAACAACACCAACACCAACGAAGATAGAGCCTCACCTCTGATACCAAGACCCACACCAAAGCCCCCAGGCTGGTGCTGTAAGACGCCGTGAAGGCGTAGAGGCCAATCAAAGCCCACCATCGACCGTCATCTGCCATCCCCAACACGCCTCCAATCACCAGCATCAGCGAGCTCGCCATCAAACCCGCTAGCCCTGGTTTTGGATAACAGCATGGTATTTTCGAGTGGAGTGTCCGAGATAGACATGGGGCAAAAAAAGAGTGCGAGGCAGTGGGGGGAAGCGAAGGGACAGCTAGCTTCGCTGAGAACAGCGGGTGCCGCAGACAGAGCACGTGGAAACGACAACAGCGGGAGCAACAGACCAGGCTAGACCACATCCAAGATAGCACGATCGCTGGTAGGATACAAAAATAAGATAATGGTTAGGGCATCTGCAGGTATCTGTATCACTGGCTGTAACAGCAGCTTCACAGTCAAGATGGGAGAGAGAGATACAAAAGAACAACCAGGGTCAGGTGCTGCTGCCCACAAACACAACACACAAAATCAACAAGCGAGGGTCTCAGGGTCACGAGGCCCGTTCAAGACGTATTGCACGACTTACTCTTGTCAAACAGCTGGTGGCGCATGCTTAACGTAACACTGTACAGCAAATCGGACGTGTTTGCCGAAATGGAACAGCAGATAGGACATATTTCACCTTACGTCACCGTTACCTAACAGCATACAAGACAAACATCATTTGCCACAACCTAACAGGAGATGAGATTACCACGGTACTGCTGTACTTACCGTAATATAAGAGCGGCTTCCGCCCGATGGGATTGAGGGCGTACATGACCGCCACGGCCATTACTAGCTGCAGGACACCGAGGATGGCAAGGCCCCAGTCTACGGAGATCACGGAGATGTCCGCCAAAAACACCCCTACACAAGAAGAGAGACGGGACGAGATGCGCAGGAGATCATTGTAGGGCTTTGGTTTGGCTTTGGTTTGCTGAGTACAGAGGAGGAAATGTGGGCAGAAAAGGGAACCCAGCGCAAGGTTGGTTGGAAGGCAACAGCAGGGAAGGTCAGCACCATCGGGTCACGCCGCAAAAACAAACGTCCCATCGTCATCAATCGCAACGACAGCAACACCACAACAGCAACAAGTTTAATCACACACATGACAACACCAGCAACCCCAACAATAACACGACAACAACACCAACACTAAACACAAAACCGCAGCCAAAAAACGGAAACAACCGCACCAAACAGCAGGCCATCTACTGCCCCCACCTCCGTAGTACAAAATGGCAGCCATGCCAGACGCTTGCTCGAACACCATCAGACCAGCGGTCAGCACCAACGCGGCGCGCATGCCACGGGCCTTGGTAAGGGAGGGCAGGTTCTTGACCGACATGGCCACGGCTCCCCTCTTCTCCGAGTTGTCGAGGGGATCATACCCCGCGTCCCCTTCCCCGCCTCCGGTTGTGGAACTCCTGCCGGGGGGGGGGGGGGGGGGGGGGTGCGCATCAGAGAAAAGCAGCTGGCGCCCGGAGACAAAATGCGCCCCCTTCGGCTTTGGTACAGCAGAACTACCTCCAACTTTCTGAAAATTCTTCAAACTTTCTTAGATGAGTGTATATTTTCTAAAAAAGACAACATCAATGCAAATCGGGTCGTGGTTCTATCGATTCGACACTCCTACATACTGCTACGAGTATTTCGTATGAGGCAACCGGAGAGCACAACTTACTAAATGGACAACTTCAGTGTATAGAGTTTAGCGTGGGATCCACCGCTGAGATGTGCTTCTACGCCTTTTTTCCTTCTTGTTTCTCGCGAAGATCTGACCCTGTTTGTCTCAAAAATAATTTTTACTAACTGCGAGCGCCAACAGCGCACTATATGTACTCCCCAAACCTAAAAACAATTAATTAAATCAAACACCCCCATATATATATTTTATATTTGCACCGCTTTCCACGAAGTGAGCATAAGACACAGACAAGGCGACCCTCTCCGTCTCTCTCTCTCTCTCTCTCTCTCTCTCTCTCTCTCTGCTCCTGGAGCCTTCTACATACTCCTACGAAGTTAGGACATAGCAACACGTGTTCGGCAAAGCGAATAAAAATTTGTTCCAAGATGGGCCGCAGGTATAGTATACCGCTCGATTTATGATTTATCCGAATCGTCACGCACTTTCTACCGCTACAATACATAGCACTAGAACGCAGTGGATGGTATACTGCTGACCACAAACATAGAGAGAAACCAGCAGGGCTGGCTTCGCCTCTCTCCTGCTTGGAGACTGTAGGCAAACCAATCGAGTCCCGCCTGTCTTGTCGCCTCATCAGCAGCATCACTACGAGGTCGAAATACACAAAAAAAGACCCCATCAACCAATATAACGATATGAGACTGGTAGGGAAACCAATCGACTTCCGCTTGTCTTGTCGCCTCATCGGCAGCACGGAAACCTCACTATGAGCAAAAAGAAAGAAACCGTCAACCAACATTATGATGCGTGCTAACCGACAATTAGCCATCCCACGATTTTTCTGTTAAAGTAAACATGTTGGATAAAGCACGCAATCGGGGAAGTTGGGTCAGGGTCAGGGTCAGGGAATAGGGTCCGCGTACCCCCTCCCCATTTCAAGTAATTTCTCGCCAAGGAGGTCCCAACCGACTCACGAGGTGACGTCCCCTGTCCCCTCCCCGACACCGTTGCCGGAGAAAGCCCCTGGTGCTGCCGTTGTCGGAGTAGTCGTGGCCGTGCCGGTCTCCGCGCGAACCGTTGGGACAGCGGGGGCACCGTCGCAAGAGGCGTCGCCGCTGCTACCAGGTACCCCCCCGGCGAAGGAGGGGTGTCCAGGGGTGTACGCCAGCACCTCCGTCAAGATCTCCTTCTGAAGGGACACCAAGTCAGCCTCGGTGGCCGCCGGGCTGGTGAACCTGCGCATGCCCGGCAAGCAGGCCAAAAACAACGAGAAAATTTAGTGTTTTTTGTTGTTGTTGTCTTCACATCAAAAACCGTTCCGTTGTTTCTACCCAGTACCTTCTTCTGTCCGTAATAGTCTCAACACTTGACGCGGTCGATTCCCGTTGTCACAGGTGGTGGTTAGGCTCTTTATTTTAAAAGGCTCAAAACAAGCCAGTTCGTATCCAGCCGGTTTTTTCTTCCGCTCACCGTATCATGGTATATGTAAAGACTTCAACGCATCCCCTTGGACTGACTGCGGTATTATCTCGAAACGGGCAGTCATGATGTGCTTGAATGTATACTTTCTTAAAAGAACATGAAAGAAGGCCAAGGCGGTGGCGGTGATGACCCGAATGCGCCGGAGAGAAGAAACGAACGACTGAACGAACGCAGCAGGCATGCTACATGTGGAATATTCAGAGTCCGGAGAAAATAAAGGAGACATTTGTGATACCGTGGGTCGCGACACTGTCCGTTCCGTTCCGTACCGTACCGTACGGTTTCATACCGCACCGTACGGCTCCATACCGTACCGTAGTGTAGCGTTCTATACCGTAGCGTAGCGTTCCATACCGACCAGGAATGATCTTTGAGCAGCGATAAATGCTGTAGCGCTCAACGACCAGCAGCATCAACGGCAGCCAAAATAAGCAGTCCATTCATCTTCGTCTTTGAACGGCAACGATCGACACGCCATAAATAAAAACAAAAAAAGCCGGAGGGAACGTCTTCCCTTCCTACCTACCCACACCTTGCACGACGGCAACTACACACTTGTGTTTACCTTCCGTACTCAGGTAGTACGCGAATGATATATATACCGTAAGAGGCGGAGAGATGGCACCCTCCTACATTATAGACCGATTTTCAAAGCTAAATAACAACCGCGCTCGTGCCTGTGCCAACATCAAAAATGGAATCCGTTTCGGAAACTTCTCTTCGAGGAATTTTTCCGCAGACGTATCAGGCTCTTTCCGCACCCACTTTGTGGTGGAGTAATCGAATCGAGCTTTGAAGGGTTGTCTAGGGGGGGGTGCCATCTCTCTGCCTCTTTCCTATTTAGTCGACTGCTGTATGCATAGCGGCATAATCTAGGGCATGGGTCACCTTAAGGCATCGAGGATCTGCCCCCTGTGGAATTGTTCCTCGTGGAGGAGCATGTACATAGGCGACTCCGGCATCTGCTGCAGGCAAGCCAAAGACGTTCCGGCTAGGATCCACACCCCGAAGTATGCTGTCAAGGCAGCAAAAAAAAACAACGGACAAATTAAAAAGCATAGTGGCGATATAGTCCATCATAAAAAAAGAAAAACCGTTCAACAAGAGAAAGATGGATTCACGATTGCTTTTTGCTTACCGCGCCAACGGTACTCCGAGCGGGGCCAAAATCCGAAAATAGGCAATTGTGCCACCAAACACAAAACAAAACATACAATTGTACATCAGTTACAAAATAACAACAGACAACAGTTTTTGGTGCTGCCGAACACAGCGATGAATTCGTCCAAAACCGTGCGTCGTGGCAACGGGGGTCGATTTCTTTTTTGCGCGGGTTCGGCGGGGACGCATGAGGTCGACGACACACATACACGCCTCTGTCTGTCGGCCAGCGCATTCTCGCAACAAGGTGCCGGCACGCCACCGGTCACGACACCGGTCATCGCCGCTACAGCAGATGGCCCGATATAGTAGTGACATGTAGGGGCCAGAGGAGAACATGCCACTGTTCAGGGCAGTGGCACATTCCATGTCTCGGGTTCTTCATGTACATGTTGAGATTGTGACAAGAGCTTTTGATGCCACTACATCGGTGCACTATTCATTCAAGTTGCCTACCGGTACCCCAAAAAACCAAACCAAGCCTTACCGATCGTGGGATTGCCGGAGAGAAGGCCCCCCAAGACATACGAGATGATCACCCCGATCACCATGGAGAGTTTAACAGACACCGTAGCGGCGTTCCGGAACGGACCCGTCACTGTCTCTCTGAGGTACATCGGCCCGCAGCGGAGCGATAGCCCGAGCCCGAGACCGTAGATTAACCTACGGGGGGGGTGGGTGGGGACATACTCTTATGCTGTAGCGGTTAGACCGTTGACCACGCGTCCTCGGGAGGAGGAGAGGACGGATGGAGCATTGTTCCCACGGGAAGGATCACCGATGATCTGATGGACATTCGCTCAATGGGGGTGTTCATGTAAACGCACCCCGTAGTCGTTAGACCATTGATTCCCCTTTATAACAGGAACCTGATGGATCGACTAATCCCGTCATTCTCGGAGGAAATCCACGGTTATATCTATGTTTACCATCCAAAGTACTCTACGGCATGGCAAGCTTTTCCGGCCCTCAGGAGAGGACAAAATGAAGCATGATTTCCGAACATGACATCAAACTCGATGTTATGATACGACAACGCAACAACGACAACGAGAGATAGATATTAGCTAACCTAAAACACCACGTAGCCGTAAGACAACACAAACGCACCTGCCGAAGGCGAACAAGAATACCCCCTTCAGGTTTTCCCATGCCGTAATCCCGGAAATTCCCTCCAACGTAGCTCCGAAGATGCAGAGGAGATTGACCAATCGGATTTCTGCTTTTCGTCCCCCCCTTTTACTGGCAATCTGACCGGGACCGACCGAAGTATACACAGAGAGAGACGGGGGGGGGGGGTGTACTCATAGTCGTGCATGCCGTAGTCGTTTGACCATTGACCTCGCATCCCTACAAAGCCGGGACGGCGCACGCCGGGTTCTCACCGGACCAGGCTCTCACATCACCAAGCGCGAAGCGCCGTGAGGTATTTGGCGAGTCGCATGAAGGGTGAGCTGCATCCTGCTAAGGGTGTTCGGCATCTTGTGCTTACTTCCTTGCGTACGGATGACAGCTACGTATGACTTAATTTATTTTCTGGTGCTTTCACTTCCAGAGACAGTTGTAAGCACTGTGTAACTGCCTCGAGGAAGCTTGACCATTTTAACACAACGTGGTGCGATCATCCCCCGTTGCGCGGAGTGAGGTTTCTCGACCCCGCACAACATGATCTACTCGACCACCATTATGGTTACCGCCAAAAAAAAAACCAGAGGTAAA
>FN648455.1:190817-212292 GCA_000310025.1 Ectocarpus siliculosus
ACCCCCCCCCCCCCCCCCCCCCCCCGCGCCACCTCACCCGTAGAGCATCAGCAGGCAGCTGGTGCACGTGAGGGTGATGACCAGGTTGCGAGTGGCCAGCTTCCGCATGTACTCTTTTCCCATCGAAGCCGGCACGACAAAGCCGGCAGCACCGCCGGGGAAGCCAGTGCTTCCGCTGCCGCTCGCCCTCCTGACGAACCCGCTACTAATGTTGTCAGAGCTCCGCGTCGTCCCAGCTACCAACGATTGCCGCATGTCATCTGATGCCACACACATGAAAAAAAGGATGAGACGGTTGTTGCCCGATGAGTTTCAAAGTCGCGTCAAAACCGGGGATGATCGGGGCAATAACAACACACGGAGGGTAAATACACTCTTGTCCGCTAGAACCCTGTTCTATCCGCGTACTCTGCTTACTTGGCCCCAATGCTCGATTACCGCAAAATACACGTCGACGCGGCTTAATTGTGGGTACAGCGCGGCAGGGAGTTCCACAATGTTCTTCTTCGGCGTTGTATGTAGCGGGGTTGTTGTCCCCCGACATGGGCACACACAACGCCTCCAGAACTTGTTGGGATCGATCGAAGTTTGGTAGTGGTTCTTTACTGAGCGTCGGCTTTTCTCCAAACAAATTCCGTGACCAAAGGAAAAGAAGGCAGGCCGTCGTGTTCTTACGACGAAAAAGTCGCAAGAAGAAAGTTCCAGTCCGCGGGTTCCCCCGAATGGGAGGGCGAAGCATTGCGTTCATTGAAAGCGACACGATAAACAGCACTGCCAGAGAGACTATTATTTGAAAACTATAAGAGGAAGCACGGATTCAAGAGCGTACAAGTGGCTTGTAACGGCCATGAGAAAACAACAACAGCATTCCTTTGCACACGTGCACACAAGGATTGAAGAAAATGATAAAATATAGATTGAGCTGTTTCTTTGGCACGACCCTCCACTCAGCGTCGGTACCAAACCATTCCTCCATGACACGAGACAAATATGATAGTGCTGTGTTTTCTGTGGCTTGCGTCAGCCGTGGTTGCCTTGGTTCCTCGTTTTGTAACGAAGCACGAAAAAAATCTTCGCGGTTTGATCATAATATTAAGGAATAATATAAACACACACAGAAAGACTATTACTATAGTAGGGTCCTGCCACCCAGTCGCCGAGGATGTTCCTTTGGAAATGGTATGATTGTACCTATGATTGCATCCGCAATTAGCAAACACAACAGCACCACCGTGGGTTTTCTTGGGGGGCAGGTCACCAGTCATCAGGTGGCGGTGAAATGCTTACTATAAATAGGTACATAGCGCGCAATTTGCGTTCTCATCTTTAAAACCACCGCATACATGTACTAAGCGTGGCTCTACGCTCGAGAGATCGCCCACAACGGGCGAACGTGTGCGCGTATCAAGAACTAGTTACTACGATCAGATCATCAGCGGATCCCCCGTCGTGCCACGGGGGAAAAGACGCACGGACGGGCACACACCGACACCCAAGACGTTGTGTGCTTGTATGTCCGCAGGAAAACGTGCGGACAGATTTGGACAACATTAACATTCATGCTGGCTTTCGAACCTTCTTCGTCGCTCAAGGCTCTGTTGCTCTGTTGTACGGCGTGCATTAGTCTTATAAGCTACCAGGTGAGCGTCAAAGGACTTCCTTGCCAGGGCAAACAACTACTTGTCGGGAGTATGCATATAACGCTTCTGAACAGCACCAGTGGATGCGTACCCATCTAGTACAGAAAAATCGGGCGGTAGGCTCATCATCCGTTGTGTGTACAACCAACCAACCAACAGAAGTCATCCCATCCTCGTGTACACACCGGGCGGGGCGTTTTCAACACCGACAGAAAGACAACGACGTACAATAGAGAGACAACGATCGCGTGGCGCTGTGTACATTGACGATGGCATCATGGTGGCATGATGGCACTCACGGCCGTAAGGGTGGGCGAATAAACCGGCAACGCCATGCAGGTGCACATGTTTACTGGAATAATGTATGCTACCGGAGCAAGTAGTCGGGGCGAGAGCTTGCCGCTAGCTACAAGCGTGTGGAGACGGAGGGTTCATCCTAAGAAACGTGTGCCTCGGATCTGGCGTGCCCTACTAAGCACATTCAACTGGTTGGGCCACACGAGCCCCCTATGCGAGGCGATCGCTGTCGGGACGATGCAACCCGCCTGCCTCACCTCGATCTTCTGCTTCCATGATCGACTACGGGAGAGGAGCAACAGCAGTAAATGTTGTTCGCCACCTTCTTCCTTCGTATTCCCGCAATCCGTCTCCGATTCCCTCGGAGATGGTTGGAGAACTATGCTACCTATCGTGGGCGCCTGTTGCCGTTATCCCTCCACGCGAGCCCGGCGATGCCCCGCAAGGATATGATCTTGCTAGGGTCCAAAAAGCGTGACTCGACAAGTGTTTTTCTCGATATGGTGATGATGACCACCGATGCGGCGGAACTAACTCTTGCACATTAATCGCCCACGTAGGTACAGATACCAAAATAACGCCTCCAAAGATTCAAGAAAAATCGAATGATTCACGGAGCCCCCGATTATTTTCTCTTCGCGAGACAGAGAGAGCTCTTCCACATTTCACTTCTGTTTTAGCCCCGCAACAGCACCACCGCTTACCAGGTACGACGAGTTCCATGCTGAGGGTGTGCTGCGAGAGAACTATGGCGTTGGCGTGTCGTAGCCTGCGCTTCGAAGCTTGGGCGTGTGGTGTGTTAAATGCTTATTCTTTCAATCAACCGACCAGATTCGGCCCTTTCATCAAGACCACAGCAGATAGATGAGACGATGCTCTACAGATAACGCTGCTGTTTCCGTGTTTCTTCTTGAAGAACCTGGAACTCGAGCCGACACGGGCTGAACTTCCCGTGTTCATTCAACCGTTTGCGGAACAATTTGGTTTGCCTATTTGGCGGCTCCTTCTCGGTCGTGTCGCCGTACCTACCGGCTAGGCAGCGGTAGTTGACGAGAGCTAGCTGATAAAATTCGCCTCATTTCACTGCTTGCTGGGAAGCATTACGTGTCACTATCGCGGTTTAAGATCAGTTTACAACTTCCCGACGAGAGCCGCGTGCTACGCAGGTACTCTCCTCCCCCCCCCTCTCTCCCTTCTTCCCCCATCTCTCTCTCTCTCTCTCTCTTGCTCGCCCTCTGTCTCCCCCTCTCTCGATCCCTATGATCGAGAATCTTCGCCGTACTTTCGAGCGTGTCTCAGATTTTACTACAATAGAGCCTTGCAGGACAAGCGGGGAAATATTCGAGTGGTGGGTCACTGGGGGCTGGTGCATGCTTCGCAAAATAAAATTCGCCGGGTTGCCAGCCCCCCTGTAGCGTTCCCCGTATTTACAGGTTTCGCGAATCACCTACTGTAGACGCGACCGGTTCCCCAGCAACAGTTCGATGTCCTGTTCCCTGATGCCTGTCGGGCAGATACAGCTGTAGACGTGTCTCCTCAGGACTTTGTCAGCCTTAGTGTACTTGTGTCCAAAGTCAAAGTTCTACTCCGTTGCTGTCGTCTTACTCCCACACGGTATCCATGCCATGGCACGCCTCATGCCGTCTTGTCCATACCCCTTTCTCTCCCCAAGCCCGTTAATACAGTACAAGCAGTTGCCCCCGCTACCGTGGGCACTTCAAGTGTTTTATTATTTTTTAAGACTTGTTCAAGGACGAAGCAAATGAAGGAAAGAGGTGTACATGAGTCAAATAGTCGAAGATCATTCCGCACGTTCTAAATCCGTTCCGAATCCGGCTACGAAAGAAGCCCACGGAGAGATGCCATGCTCGGTATCAAGAATGTCGGGACTATCCTGGGCGTCGTTATACACATGCATGCTTCTTTTTGTTTGTTTCCGGATCTTGATCACTGGGAGATCTGACTCATTTTCCCCGTGGGGTGTTGCTTGGATTTGATCGCTCTTTGAAGTCTGGAATACTTGCATGGGGGTATGCATATGCATGTCCAGACAAAACTAGTCAATCCATGTCTGCGAGATGCATGCCTGAAATAACATGCTACCATGTCTCTCGACTAAATAGCAGGTCTTGTCTGTCTGGTACATTGAAATACTGCAAATACTGCAGGAGATACAAGTATGTACTTGCAGAGCGTGTGCTGATTTCCGTTCTGGGTTAGTACGCAGACAGACCGCTCAATCAACATGCAGACATGCAGCGATTCGCCCGAAGAACCACATCATAACCATCGACTTTGCTTTCTTCGATTTTTTTTTTTTTGCCTCGCCTTCAGCGTTCGTGTTGTTGTTGTTGTTGTTGTTGTTGTTGTTGTCTTGGCATGATCATCCGTCCCGATCTCTGCTCAGATTAATATCCGTAACAGTCCAACTAATGCGGACACCTTCCGTGGTCACAGCAGTCCAACTACCCCAACAATGGGTAGTTGCACATGTCTAGAAGTCAAGGACCGGAAATAAATGAACATATCGGCCCAGAACAAACTTCAAACCTAAGACCTCAAGTTCGGTGTACCCCCAGCAAATGACCCACTTCTTCAAGCAGGTGTATTGTGTGAAGATCTCGGCTCAATGGCCTTTCCTGAAGATACAAGAGGCCACTCTGGTTCTTCTCTTCATACATATTGATGTGTTCGACTTCTGATCCTGGTCTGCAAAGGCGGTTCCTCCCTTTCAACGATGCTAGCATACTTGTATGATTTTGTAGCACAAGGCACGAGCAGATAGGCAAGCATATACCCCCAGATACTTGCAGCCAGGCTCGAATGACTCCCCAAGTCATTTATCGTACAGATGTTAGTGTCTTCATTTCTCACAGCAGTTGCCCACAGGCCAGGATTCTTGTCTTGGTTGGTCTTCGTACATCCTTGACCCCAGCCAATCGGCTGTCAGTGTAGTTAGCTATCTGACAGCAACAACAGCATTGGCGAATGCCCCCCTTGCCATGAAACGTGGTTTGTCGTCCCTTCCACCGCACCTGCATTTCACAGATCCGCAGGGCGAAGCCGAAGTCGCGAAAACCTTGTGTGGCGAGAAAGAACAGAACACCGGCCATCCACAAATAAAAACACAGCACAGCCATGGTAACCGCGGCGAAAACGACCAAGGAGTTGAGCGAGGAGGAAATCGAAGACTACAAGGAGGCCTTCAGCAACTTCGATAAGGACGGCAACGGGAACATCGACGAGTTGGAGCTCGGCGTGGTCATGCGCTCGCTGGGGTACTCTCCGACCAACCAGCAGCTCAAGGAGATGATGGCCAAGGTGGGTCATGGATTTCAGTTGCGCCGCACCCTCTTTTGGCGTGCTGTAAGGGAGCAAAACATAGCGTCACGCTTGAAGGCCGACGCCGATCAAAAAAGAGTGTTTCTTCGGAGGAATCGGTTTGTGCACCTCTGGTTTGGGGTGAATGGGACGTTCACTTGTGTCTCCAACATAAAGACCAGGCAGTCTTGGCCGTTCAGTCTGTCCCTGCATGGGTGAGTGATCCCTTGACAAGCAGTGCAGCCGCACCCCCATCTCTCTTCGTGTTTGCCGTGCCCCCGGGAAGGATGGAACGATTCCTCTCCCTCTCGGTAATTCTCTCTAAAGCTGCGATGCCGCAGCACACAACCATCTGAGGGTCACAGGACACGCGACACCCGGACAAACCACGCCTGGTGTTGGTGGTTGGTTTTGGAGGGCTGGTACGCCCGAGCGAGAACACCGCTTTGAGTGGGCTTCTACCCCTCACTTCCGATGCTTTTGCGAGTTTTCGCAGACACGGGCCTCGAATGTGGATCGATGACTTTGATGCTCCCGAAGGAGAGTTCGTCACCTGCACACTGTTTAACTTTCCCCGCAGAACGTCCTATTGACATGAACCTGAATGCGTCTAATTAAGGAACTAGTAACTAAACTTATCCTCCCCCCCCCCCCTCCGTTATATTTTTGAGCCACCTTTGGCAAAGTAGGAGGGAACGGTTGACCATCGATGATCGACCCTGTGGGAACAATGCTCGGTCCTCTCGAGGACGCGTGGTCAATAGTCTAACCGGTAGTAAGGCATGCAAAACATCGGGGTATGTCCCCCCCACCCTTCCGTATTCCCGTATTCCCTGTGGGTGTGTGTTTTTTACCGCAATCAGGTGGACACGGACCAAAGCGGCGGAATCTCGTTCGACGAGTTTGTGGCGATGATGCAGCTGGGAGAGGTGGAGACCGACTTCACGAAGGAGATCAACGAGGCCTTCAAGTTCTTCGACAAGGATGGGGATGGAGAGGTCACCCCCGCGGAGCTAGCCGAGATCATGCGAGGCCTTGGCGACAAGCTATCGGACGATGAGATCGAGCTCCTTGTCAAGGTGGCCGACAAGGATGGAGATGGAGTCATCAGCATTGACGAGTAAGTTTTTGTTTTCTTCTGCTCTCTACGGCAGTTTTTTTTTTCTTAATATAACACAATACATCCTTATCCATAGATCAGGGTCTACTGGATAAATTAGCATTTGCGGTTTTATGTACGTGTTCCGAAATCAGCAATTGAAAAAAATACGCCACGATAGCGTAGCATACCCATGCTCCCAGGTTTGGTGCGCTGCGTCATGCACTCTCGTTTGTTGTTTGACCAACGCTTGTGCATACTCCTCTTTTTTCAAGGTCAAGTTTGGAACACTTGGCACATTATGTGCCATTCCTCGTCCTTGTCGTCGACCCGGGTCCTCAGTTGAGGCCTGCATCCAGGACGCACCCGTCCATAGTTCCACAATCGTGTCCGTCGCTACGCTACTACTGTACTGTTATGGGTCGATCATGATTCGCTCGCTCCCTGTGGTTGCCCGGTATCCGGTACTGCTGTTGGTATGTTGGCGATTCACTTTTGTCTTGGTTCTCTCCACCCTCGGAGGTATTCAGTAAACGCCGCTCTTGTTGGCGTTGGCGCTCCCCGTCTTTCTACTGTGGCGGAGATATCGATCATGAATACCAGTAGAGGCAGATTAGAGGCGACTGCTCGTATTATTGTTGTTTTTTTTTAACGTTGGTCGGGTCAGACGGGAATGAATTCCTCCGTTACAACATGCACTGTACTTCAAACGACCAGTTTGTCACCCTGAAACCTCTCCGCACTACTGCTACTGCTGCTGCTGCTGCTGCTGCTGCTGCGACAGGTTCATCTCGTTCATGTACAGCTAAGCTGGGCAAGGAAGGGGTGTTGCTGTGTTCATTTTGTGGGCACGATTGTTGAGCGTAGCGCACTTTCATTCCGAGATGATGTAAGCTGTGTGCGCAACCAGTAGTTGATGATGACACACAGCAGTGACGATGATGATTACGATTGATTGCACGTCTCTTGAACCAGAATTATTATCAATCCCGTCTGGGGTGATGGCGCACCCACAACAATGATTTGTTGGTCGTTGTATTCTGTTTTGCTCTGCGTCCGGCTGCATTAGCGCCCGTCCTGGTTTGCCTTTAGGTAGCGACACCGCTGTTTGTAGGGTCCGTATGTGGTCGATGGACTATTTCTTGCCTTCGTGCATATCAAGGCGTTGATTTTGTTGCTATGGCTGGCTCTGTTGGCTGGCTCCACTCGCACGATGTAAACAAGTTTGGTCGAGAAGCATGGTATGGCTGCACCCCTTTTTGATGCGTATGCCTCTCTCGGGAAGAGGTCTTGGCCAGTCGCGGTAGTGTACGTGAAGAGCGAAGCACGATAATGGACCGTGTCTGCCGTCGTGCCAGAACGAGCGGCGTTTGCTCGCGCCGCGAGGGCATGGTTGCGCCTTGCCTAGATAGTTCCGCAGGCCTTGTGAAATGGCCATGAAATGGCCAGTCGGGTCTGCCTCTTGCTCTTGCTCGCGAGCAAGGAAGGAGTGTGGTAGCCCCCTGGTTTTACTCTTTTTGTGTATCTCGCTGCAGTCATTGGCAACGAGCGTGTCCCTGAGTGCTTTGTCCAGAGTCCTGAGAGAGAGAAAATCGCCAGACAGTGCGGGGGGGGCAAACACCGGTCAAGGCCATGTTTAATTTGTCTTTTATGTGAATTGTGATTTCTTGTTTGTTTTTGACCGCACCGAGTATTGACAGCGCTGAAATGAAAGGGTGTCAATGTCATGGTAAGGAATCGCTGCTGTTGGCAGTAGTCACCTTTTCGACAACGAACCCCCAGAAGTCGATATTGTCTGGAAGACTTCATAGCGTTGATATTTGTTCTGTGAAGCCTTGCATACACCTCACTCTAGTACTCTGTCTACCTCTGGAAAACGTTCCCGAACCTCAAGCCGTACAATGTGTAGTCTAGAACACACACGACACGTAGCGATAGGTGCCCTTTGGAGGCGCACATTTGGTGATGGTGATGGGAGGTTGCTGTCTTTTCAGGGTGCTTCGCCTCCTTCCTGACGTGGCGAAAGTTATTTGCTGGCAGCGGTCGTGCTGTGCTGCTTTCTCTGTAGAAGCACCACATAGAGGCACCACAAGTTTTACCTCGGTCAAGCGTTGTTGTGCTCGTCATCATCAGTCAGCCAAACCACTGCTGTCTGTCGAATTGTCGCCGTTGGTCTTGTTCCCTCTCCTGCAATCAGTGTATCCGACTGCTGTCGTAGACTCGATGTCTTTCGGCCCAAGACCCTTTGCCACTCTGTTGACTGGCCGAGAACCAGGCACATCATCATTGAATGCCACAACCAAGCAAATCTACTTTTAGTTTGTTGGGGGGCAATCGACAATCGATTAGAACCAGACTACTAGCGCCAAGCAGCTCGCTTCGTGCAAAGTAGTGTATCTGGACAGGGGCGCGTTCGTCGCCTGTTCGTGAGGTGGATTATGCCATCCTTACAAAGGCTACTGCGGTAGCTCATGTGTGGTTTTGAGCTATCTATGCAAGTGCACAAGTACACGGCCGTTCATCGGTGTTCCGAGTTCCGAATGCGTCTTTACACCGCGAAGAATGTTATTATTGCGCCTTGTTGCTCGTGTACCTCGCTTGGTGTTTGTGGTGCACCCTGGTGCCCACTCTCTTCCGTGGCTTGTTTCTACGAGGACAACCAATAAAACGACTTTACCATCTCTCCACTTTTGTCAACCGGGACAGCCGTGCTCATCCCGCAGCACTAGGCTTGGGGCCAATCAACATCGCCCTCTAGTCAACCCGCGCTATTCGTATTTATGTATGTATATATGTATGCATACGTACGTACGGGTTGTTGTGGTTGTTGTGTGGGGCACCCTATCTGGTCAAAAGCTGTAGGTGTCGAGAACGAGGAAAGTGAGGTGATCATAACGGGAATCACAAGGAACCACGAAACGTTCGAAAAAGAGGAAGAGAACGAGAGTGGCCGCAAAGACAACCAGCACGATGATGGGAGAATGAAGCAAAGTGTATTCCAGAATAATACCGTGCGGACAAAAGGACCGCCCCTTCGTGCTGCCTGAGACGACAAGCTTTGTAGCACCTCACAAGCCGTGGTCGGGTCGCGATCATGACTGACTCACTCCCCCACGGTTCCAACGCAAGCAATTTCGTAACGCCATTCGGTGTGCAAGGTACCACGGAGCAGTGAAACTACCTTCTAGACCACACATGGCACGAAGATCTACCGAATAGGCGCCCTTCGAGAACGAATAGTCGTTCGTGCATACATCATACCTGCCCGTAGTCGTGTTGTAGATCCCCCGCCCGTATCCTAATCTCTTTACGCCTCTACTGTGTAAGTCGAACACACGGATAGACCAGACATCGAATAGATCATATATGCATGGCTTCCCAAGGCCCCTTCAATTTTGTCCCGACTGTTGTACGTTTTGTTCTGACCCTTCTTGCGCGCTGATCACCTGAGGTCTATTTACACTCTGTTAGTGTATTTACACTCTGTTAGTGATTCTTTAGGACTAACCGATGTTGCACTTTGCAAGGCTAGGTTCCTCACGCGAGCAAGGCTAGGTTCCTCACCCCACATCTACCCTAACCCTAACCCTAACCCTAACCCTCACCCACGGCCAAAGCACGGCCTAGCGGCCGCGAACTGGTCGAGAATGCGGCTGCGCAGCCGCATTCTCGGAATGCGGAACGGCGAGAGGGCGCTGGAGAGGGTCAAGGCTAGGAACCAACGCCGGACCAATCAGAGGGCGTAAAAGCCGTTAGATAGGAAGAGTCACTAACAGACTGCAAAAACTACTTGATCACCTACAACATCATGGCCGGCGGACGTTTTTGAGCCGTTACAAAACTGGCCAGCTGTGCGGGGATAAACGCCTCTAATTCTCAATAGAACACCCGACGTGCAATCAACCTGTATGGTATTATGATGTAAAGCGACTGCGGCCTTCACCCCTCCCGCCGAACCTCATAGTATGCACTGATGTCACGGGAGGATGCCCAGCTCCAATCGACTCCTGGACTTGTTCCGCTCAGAACAAGATGGTGAGCAAGATCCTTGTCACCATCGCAGTAGCCACAGCAGGCACGATCTTTCTCGATCTTCGTTGACTGGCGGTTGGATTTCTTCTGCCGCACTACTGTGGCAATGGCAATTCTCATTCCGAACTTAGCCCCATTCGTGACTGCCGTTCTTCCGAGGTGTAGGCCAAGTATCAGCGATAGAGTACCATGCATGTGATGAACCGTATCGTGCCTCGAACGATGCTGAGCTCTCACCACCCACAGGTCCATCAAGCCGTCCAAACGGCTCGACCATGCTTGACTTGCAGATCAAGCTAACGGAAGCACACCTGCGCACCGCCGTGCCAGCAGTGCTTAGGGGTGACCTAACCCCGGAGCTGCCGTGGCGCTAAATACAGTGTTTTTTTATAGGGTTGGCACGCATGGCGAAGTTTAGGCACAGTTTGAGTCTGCGTTTCTCGCGACCCCATCCAGGGTCGAATATATCTACAGGAAATCTATTGTTCCCGGACGAGTGTCGTGCACACTTTCTTGGAATTTCACAGGACGGGCTAAAGGGCGTGATGTTACATGCAAGAGTACAATGTTGACCTGACCCAATTTTACAACCACAAACTAAATAGTCTCCCGACGGTGATGGCGTCTACATGCTCTATTGCCGACGTCTGTACATCATGGACCTGTTGAAATAGTTTCACCAAGCTCGATGGGTAGAGCTCCAAGCCATGGAGCCAACAACGCCAACAACTCAGTCAAGCAAGATTTGCCGCAAGTGACAAAAGGACGGGCGGGGTATGGGAATGTTCAAGGGATTGAGGTGGTCGAAACCGCAGTAGCGTTCGCGGCGGGAGGAACAAGACCACGGGTAGAAACCAAGCTGGAGAGGGAAAACGCTCACCTGAGAGAGCAACTCAAGTTTCAGGTTCGTTCGTGTCGTTAATTGTTGTTTCTGAAACTGGATGGATCGTGGTGTGGGGGTCAGCATATGGGGATTCGGGAAACACAGACACACGTACATGAAGAGTAGGATCTGAGGGATCTGCGATAATAGATCATGGTTCTTCCCAGGGGTTCGTTACTCTTTTCTGATTCCCAACAGCTGCGAATAGTTGATGAAACTCTTTGGGAGGCTGGGAAAATGAGTCCGCGAAGGCTCGCCCACTCTTCGCACCACCCTAGCTTGACTGAGTTCGCTCGGTCACGCTTGGCATTCCTCGCCACATGGCACCGAAGGACATAGCCAGCCTCCGGTGGCAGGTCATAGCTACCACTCCGCTCACCCAAAGTTGAGGGCTCCATAGTGGGCAATATTTCAGAACCGACCGGGCCTGCCTTGTTCGGAAAGTTCTGGCAGAGAGTTTGTTAGAAACCAGCCTACTTTCCTGCGTGTCAGTGTAGGCGTCTTCCCTTTATCGAGGAAGCCGTCGAGGAAATGGGATATCAACACCGAGAGCTCGGACCGTGTAGTGGACTGGTATGTGATTGATCAGCCCCGTTTGATTCCGAGTACATGACGGATCTCGGTTGCAGTCTATGTAGGTCCCCGGTTTACTGTCTCACGTCAACCGATACGCTACCTCAACAACCCGCTTCATACTTATGCAGGGTGCTGTGCTCGACCAGCTTGCCGGAGATGTTCACACGCTCGAGCTCAAGGCGGTTGGTGCTGCTTCCGGAGCCACCCATCTCCGACCGTCGCCAATCCACAACCAAGAAGCCACGGACGTATTACGTGAGGGACCCAAGAACGGAATGTCTCAAGGGCAGAAAGATGAAGTACACCAAGAAAACCAAGAGGCCGGTGCGCGGTGCCCAGACATGTGCAAGGGAGGAACTCAGGGCGCACACATTGATGGCGAAGATCCTCACGGGGAGGTTCGGAATGTCGATGAGAGAGATACTTTTCAACCGCAAGATACGGCGGATGATCTCGGGCAGGGCCATCGCGGAAATACTCCACCCACTCCCGTGCAACACGCACGAGACGAGTCCGCATGTGACCCGCATGAGAAACCCGATTTCCCACTCGAAACAGCATCCGACCACGTGTTGAGGAAGGTGTTGCCGACGAGCTCTTCTCCTACTGGTGGGGAGCCAGACTCTGGCGACAACGATACGGATCTGAGGTCTGAGCTGAGAGCGGCCAGGCTGTTAACGGAGAGAATCCGGGGGGACTTCGCGGCTGCGCAGAAGGCGTGAGTGAATTATTCGGACAAATCCCGCTACATCGCAAACCGTTTCGATTCAGTATGTGTTGCATATCAACACCCTTCCCAAGTGAGTATATCGGCCAACCTATCTAAGTACATGTAGTGCTGACTGTGCAAGCGTATTTTTTTGTCTTGTTTCTCTACTTCAGGGCAGAGGAGAAAGAGCAGTCTCACATCGGCCTCCTTTCTCGCGAGCGAAAATTCCGTGCCACTGTCGAAGCTGGCCTCCGTGAGAAAGTAAGTGGTGTGGTGGATGGGGGTGGGCACAGTAGACACCTTCGTTGTCGTCGGCTGGTACGTCCGGGCTTCTCTTGTTGGCCGTCTTGATTTTTTTGTCATTTGTTTTCACATTAAATCAGTGCTCAAAGCTTGAATGCGGTGAAGATTCAAGATAGGGAGCACCAGCAGTGCTATTGTGTCTGTCACGATTGGAGTAGCTAAAAATAGTTCGGACGTCTCGTTTCTCGTCACGAGCTGACGTTCGGCTCCTGGATCGTTTCGCCATTGTCGCCCGGCTCCAAATTGAAGTCAACGCTAGCGCGCACAGCGCGAGAGGTCTAGATCGAGAAAGAACATGCTGCCGGCACGGATCTTTCACCTTGAAGACAAGCAACCCTTGGTCAACCTGACCTAACCTAACCTAACCTAATCCAATCTTAACCTAACCTAACGTCTTGCTTTCCTCCGCGAAGGGGGGTCTTCTAATTTTTTTGGGTTTTTTTATCAACTCGTGTCCTTGGCGTTGTCCGACATCGTTCGTTGATGCTCCTGGGGGATGTCGTAGGTGCACAGCATGCGGCAAAGGGCAAGAGATCGAGAGGAGAGACTGTCGGCAGAATTGTCATCCGTCAAGGCGCAACTGAAGGAGGCCGTGGACTTGCTGGCAACGAAGGAGGATGAGGTGCGCAAACAGGAGCAGCAAAGCACATGCAGTGTTCGAACTACCGCAGTTGAATGTCCTCTCAAGTAGTAGGAGGAAGCCAATACTGAACATGATTCCTAGGAGCAATGCACACACACTAGGAGTGGTAGTTCGCCCAAGGACGCTCTTGTACCCCATACTCGGAGCATGTTTATGGTAAGGCACCGCTTACGAAAAAGTCGCTAAACGATTCTCCCTACAAGGTGCGCTCGATGAGGGCCCGCAACGCGGAGCAGGAAGACAGGGCCTCGGCAGCCCTGGCAAGGGGTAAAGAGCGTGATCGGCAGATGAGCTGGCTGGAGCGTCGCCTACAAGAGGTAGGTTCGAGTGCCTCACCCCTTCAGTTCCTGTGCCCAAAGACATATTTTGCACCTGCCAAATCAAGGCCGAACCTTGTTGGAGCACGTCGCGAAACATGCTTGGTTAATATCCTTGTCAAGCTTGTGTGTCCTCCAGGAAATCCACGCCCAAACAGCTTTGGTTCCAGGCCTAAGGGTCACTGGACAGAGGCGGCTATTTTTCGCGGATAATCTTTTGCCTTGACGCCTTATGCCTGGCGTCGATGTGCCAGGTGTCTTCGGGGGAAACGTCCGCGGCCACGCTCCGCCTAGAAGAAATGACGGCAGCCCTAGAGGCACAGCAGCAAGAGCTGGAAAGACTGCGGGCGTCCGCAAGAGAGGTGGAGAGCCACTACAATCACCACCACCTACGACGACGAAAACAGCAGCGGCAAACGAGAGCAACTTGGAGGGAAATCGACCAAAAACAGGTCAGCTCTCCACACCGCCTCTGCTCCAACGCGTGCTGTACCCGCGCCCCCCCTCAATGGTCTAACGACTACGGCATGCACGACTATGAGTACCCCCTTTGAGGAAGGGTGAATGTATTGCCTCGGCGACCGTCTCACAGGAGACACCCAACGGGGGATCCGGGGATTTATTACACGTCGGAGTAGAACTCGCCCTGCAGGCCATACTCTGTATGTCAAACAACGAAACTGAAGGTGATCGCTTAAATTAGTGAATATTTTTCTTGTCTTCATTCACGACGCAGGTTAGCCTCCGAGCGGAGAGTGGCAAGCTCGTGAGTGCTGCTCGGGGTCCGTCAACCGACGATCATGACGATCATAACCATCGGCACGAGAGCGGGGCAGCAAACACCTCCTCCTGCGTTGACGACAACACCCAGGTCGCCAACGATGCAAATCTCCGCAATGACGACGGCAACTGCGACGACAGGCGTCTAGCCGTGAGCAGAGTAGTACCGCACCACGACCACGAGAGCAAGCACCGGAGACGTGAGGGTGACGATAACGGTGACGTACCTCGTGTCAGCCTTGATCTTGAAGCGCTGTTGTAGCTGGTGGCGGAGGGATGGAGAGGTGGAGGGGAAAGGGGGTGAGTGGGCGGGGAGGAAGATGGTGAAGGTGAAGAATATTTGAAGAAGAATCACACCCAGCGGTGGACCCTGCACTACGCTACAGACGTATGGTCGACGGTCGTGGCGACGAACCAAGAAAGTGTGTCGGCTGGGGCAACACCCAAAACTGACTCCAGAGCACAAGTTCGCCAAAGTAATAAGAGGTTTCATGACGTATCCCGCAAAAAGAGGAAGATACCGGTGGTAGGCCAGGTCGTCATCTTTGATTGCAGAGGCGGAGGTCTGCTTTCGTTCAGAGGAAGTGAATTGATTTGCCCCTGCTTGTACACAAGAGGAAAGAAAGCATGGCGAATCTCGCGAGTACCCGCGACGCCCAGCCCTTGATCCGAAAAAGGTGCATTCGCTTGCGAAACTCAAGCCAAGCTTAGAGAGCTGCAGTACTACTGTAGTAACAGCAAGGACGGGCTGCGGGCGCAGGCAAAACTCTCTCTGCCTCTTTGCGGAAGAAACGAAAGGTGTACGCATGTTTGCACGCGGCGCACTCTCTCTTGTACAGCAGTTTTTTAACCCCATTAAATACATGTAAGTGTTACAAGTAAGTGTATAGTCCGCCAGTAACAATAGTAATATACGAAGTAGTGATAGTTCGAGTGAGTTGGAAGAGACCCCCACCTAGATTCAAGTGGTCGAGTTCAACAATATGAGCCACATGCCACTGCTTACCCGCTAGGCTCCCTGCCTCTCTCTCCCATTCGTTCGAGCGACACGTACCTCAATGTACGGTCAACTACACATGTATTTTCCCGCTGTACGGCACGCTCCGCCGACCCCGGGGATGGAGAGTTATCGTCCCCTGAACCTTTAGGACACTCCTCGCGTTAAATAAGGGTACTTGTTGAGACAAACAATTATGAGCGTCCTTGATTAAAGCAGGGACGGTTGCATGTACATACCAAAGTTGCGTTGGTGTGGTGGGTTCTGTAGCACAAAGCGGCAAGAGATTTCCAAAGATTTTGGATACATAGCGTCTCTCTTGGATACGTTGAGAATCATTGGAAAAACCCTCCGTCGACGTGGTTGGTCTTCTGACTATACACAACAAACACCAGTCTCAGTGCGCTCTTTACTTGTCACACAGCACACAAACATGTTCTTGCGTCAGGAGGTACAGCGGAGGTACAGAGCAGCAGCAGGTAGCTTTCATGCTGGTGCCGGTCACACCGCATACCTCCTGGGAGGGGATACGCAGAAAGTACTTTTCCTTGACTACACGGGGGGCTTGAATTCCATTTTTCCGGCTCTTCCATGCAAAATGCCAGCTGTCAACATATGGTATGCCGCAGAGCCATCACTCCGGTAGAGGAAGAAAGAAGAGGGCGAGGTAGGACGCCTGCGCAAGCGAAGGGAAACGTGAAAGGTGTGTTTGAGTGCTGCGAGTAAACTGTACGAAGGGTGAATCATGAGCGCTCTCGCAACCGGAACCCGAAAGCAGTAGCTGTAGTGATGAACCAAAGTCAACAACCAATCTCAGATCTTCCAGCTTGATCGAGTTGAGTTGACCTTTCAGCAGCAGCCAGGGGGCACAAATGCCCCGCCTTCTCGAAACGGGGGTGTTCCCGCACAGGCTAGTGTCCCGTCGCTTCTTCCGGCATCGCCCACTACGCGTGTGCTCTCACAGCTGTTGTGCTCTGTATTGCTCGATGTTGCTGCTGTGCATCTACAGCAGCAATTGTGGTGAATTGTGGAATCCAGCACATGATGCCACTTGGTAGAGCCAAAGAGAGTTACGAGCTATTACAGCAGGAGCGCCATGCCGTTATGAGTCATGCGCCCTTGGCACACAGCAGTAGTGCTGTAGCAGTAGCGCAGCGAGCGAGTTGACTGCCGTGATTTCCATCCCAGAAAAGACGAGATGCAACTAGTCCTGTAAGCAGGACTTTCCTTCCTCCCGTTGCCGATCGGCTTATTTAGGTGCTCAATATTTAGATTTTCCACACAAAACAACCAATCACATGCGACACATCTTTTTTGTCGATGCGCCAATTTGCACTCGGGTTGTATCCATATTCATATGCATACTTCTGTAGAAGAAAATCATTTGCGTACCAAGATCGAAGCTAGATGTTTGCGAGGACAAGGACAGGATTGCACCGGGTCGAGATGGCATTCCACTCAAGGGGATGGGTGTGTTGGAGCCTCCTCCTCACTTAACGTTCAGTGGTGTCTGCCTGAGATGGAACCTTCACACTGTTCATTCCAGCCCGTTCATTCTGCTTTATAGATGGTGTACCGGATTAGGTTGCTGTTTGTGTAGATATTTTTGCCCGGTAGTGCCTACCAGTTACCGTACGAAGGCTGAGATCACTAGCAACAGCAGGGCATTACCGTTCACTACCGTGTGGACAAACTTGACCAACAGTGCAAAATGAAAAACGGTCGCCGTGGACAGCCTTTGGGTCCTGTATTTCTCTCTTTCTTAGTTTTCAAAGTGCACAATGTGCTGGAAGTAGTTGCCTTTACCGGGTGGCGAAGAGTCAGTTGACTTGTAGAGTACGGATGTAAAAAAGAAGTGGCAAATCCTAAGCAGAGATCGAAAAGGTTTTTGATGTGAAGATACAGTATATACAACACTCGCCCCAAAGTTTTTTTCAATCAGCGCACCGTCCTGACCTTGCCACCATTCATTTCCTGCCGGAACTCGTCTCAACTTGCACATGTTCCGAAACGGGACTTGTCCCAGCTTTTTGGTCGTATTCCATCGAAGCTTGGCACTTGACCAACAAAACCGCTATTGCTTCTGCCTTGCTCGCGCGCACAGGCAACAAGCCAAGCTCATAGCATTCGATGCCTGTTGGGGAAGGAGCGGGGGGACAAGATGGGTCTGCGGCAACTCTGGTGAGGAGCGACCAAGACTCCGGTATGGCTCTCGTCAAGAGCAAGGATGGCAGGACGAAGTGGCTCACTGTCAGGTGGGTTTGCAGGAACTGCACATGCCATCACAGAAGGACTGACAATGTCAAGACGGGGCTGTGGAAGCTGCGCAGCTTGACCTGCACATGACACCACAGAAGGACTGATAATATCAAGAGGGGACTGTGGATAGCTTTGCACATGACGTCACAGAAGGACTGACAAGGGACTGGAAAAGGTCCTCGCAGCAGTGATCGTTGAGTCAGCAGCGGAGATGTGTATGCTACTGGTGTGGATGCTGTTTCTTGCAAGCATGCTCTCGACAGAGTTGCGTGCAGCAGCAGTACTCTATGCTACTATGCTACCGTAGGTCTCCTAGGTTATCCCTGTACCGAACCGAAAGATCGATTACTCTACGACGAGGAGGATGCGAAAATCCACAAGATTGTTGTTCGGAACGGTCCCAAGGACGGTCCCAAGGCCTCCATGTTTGGCACCGTCACATGTGTTGCTGCAGAGTACCGGGAATCGAGCGTTGGAAATCGATGCAGGGGGTGTGGCATCTTGTGCGACCTGCGTTAGCCCCCCCATTGAGACCCACTACTTACCAAACAACTCCCTCCAACACGTGCACTATAATATTAATAGTCGAGAAGCAGACAAATTATATCGAACTGCTTGTGGGCCCCCGTTGTTTTCCCGATCATGCATACCCCCTTTGTTTTTCTGGCTGTTGATGCGTACCCCGACCCCGTTGTTTTTCTCACTCTTTTGTGCATACCGCGGAACCCCCTCACCACGCAGCACCGATCCGACGTCGACCCCGCCAAGCACCACGTGGGACGAGCGCGTGAGGACGTGGGCGAGCATGCTGGGCGTCTGCGCGCCGCCGCCGTCCCCCCCCTCGAGCAAGCGCCACAACCACGGGACCCCCCTGCCGACGCCGCCTCCCGACAGTCCCGCCTGGGGCGGCGAGGAGAGGGGGGGCCGGCATCAGGACAAGCAGCAGCAGCAGCAGCGGCAGCAGCAGCACTGGCCGTCCGATCGCGATGACGACTCTTCCGCCGCCACGGCAGCAGCAGCAGCAGCAGCCGTCGCCAATGACAGTACTGCTGTCACAGGAACCAATAGCCCCGCTTCTGCTGCAGCAGCAAGCCCTGGGGTTGGCGTTGCCGCAAGCACCGCGAGGCGAAAACCCGTCGCCACCGGGAAACGCGTAGGCTCTTTCGCGCGCGGGTTCCTGCTGGGCCTTGGGGGAGGCGGCAGCGGCAGCGGCGGCGGCGGCGGCGACGGCGGTGCTTCTAAACGGAGCAAGAATCCCACCGGCAACGCGCCTGCCCACGCGGCGGGAAAGGGTGGTGGTAGTTGTGGTAGTTGTGCTGTTGTCGCACCGGCGTCGACGCTGCCCCCTCAGACGCTCGAAGCCGGAGAAGGGAGCATCGTGCAAGACGGACGTGATGGCGGTGGCGACATGGCGGTGGTGCCATCGACACCGGTCGAGACGATGGCTGTTGCTGGCGCCGATGACGTCACGGGGGTGCGACGGCAGCGGTGGGTCAAGGGCGCCCCGCCCAGCCCCGGCGACAGCGACGACAGCGACAGCGATGGTGACGTCACTTGTAGGAGTAACAAGGGCGGGGTTGGAGGTGCTTCGCCGTGCGGCACCTGCTCTCCTCCCCCTCCTGCTGATGTTGCTGCCGCTGCCCCAGCCCCAGCCCCAACCCCAGCCCCAGCCCCAGCCCCAGCCCCAGCCCCAGCGGGCGGTGACGCAGAGGGCATGGAGTGGCTAGAGACAGGCCCCGGCGGCAACGTCGCGGCGAAGGCTAACAGCGGCGGGACGAAGACGATCGGGGGCGGCGGCGGCGGCGGCGGCGGCGGCTCCAAGAAGAAAAAAAAAAACAAAGGCAAGGGCAAGGGCGGCGGCGGCGGCAGCGGCGGCGGAGCTAAGCCCACCAAGAACGCCTCTTCCTCCCTCCCATCAACGGCAGCAGAGAACAAGACCACGGGCACGCAGCCGGTGTCACAGTCGTCGTCAGGGAAACAAGAGCCATGCCGCACCCTCAACGGGGCGGCGGCAGGCAGGGTCAAGGCTAAGCGTGCCAAGGGCGGGAAGAAGCTGAGTGTTTCCTTCGGCCGAGTTAACCTCGTCGAGTTTACGCGGGACGTGGGTGGCTGCGGGGTCCCGAGCGATGGGACGTGGGGGCTCGCGCTGGGCCTGCCGTTTCGAGAAACCGTGGTAGATGTGGACGGCTACGAGACCTCCAGGACTGAGGTGAGAGGCACTCTGGTTCAGAAAATGGCTTTGCTTTTTTCATGCGGAGAAGTTACGCGGTATGATACGAAGCGACAAAGAAACGGTATGTGTAGGCACAAGGGTGCATGGCCGTGTCGAGCTGAGAACACCTTCTTCACCCCCCTTTTTTTTTTTTTTTCGGTTCAATTTTGATTATTTTTCTGAGTTGATTTTTATTTCCCCGAGTCCACTTTCATTTCCTGTTGGTGTCGGGAGCGTGCACCCTGTTGTTTGGGTAGTTGTTGGCCTGTGGCCACGGCAAGCGTCAGCGTCAATTGGACCAGTATAATAGTGTACGGACATCAGAAGGTACTGAGCAGTACCGGAACGGTTTCTCAGTACGAAGACAATGTGGCTAGGCTACATTGGAGAGGCGGCCGACGGCAGCGTTTCGTCTCCCGTGGTAGTTAGTGATTACCGCACCCAGACCCGCATTTTCTCCTGACGCCTGTGGTGAGGGCAGGATGATTTGTGGAATTCCGTACTAGTTATAAGGTTGCCGCATGTGCTTCCCCTGCTCCGGTTATAGCCATAGCGACGCCCGCTGCGGGTGTTCGCGACAGGGTGGGGTGCCAGGCGACACTTGAAGTCATCCTTCTGGGAGTATTGTTGATGCGCTATGATTGTGTCGCTAATGGAACGTGGCAAAATGGCAGATCCTCGAAGAGCGCACTTCGGAGCTTTCCAGGAAGCAGCGGCATCTGTCTACGGGCGAAACTCGTCAGTTCGACTACCGCCCGATGGGGGAGAAGAACCCGCTTTTTTACCGCCTCGGGGAGAAGGAGCGCAGGCATGTTTCGGTGTTGTTGTTGCTGTTGGTGCTGGTGGTGGTGTTGCTGTTGCTGCTGTTGTCGTCGTTGTTGGTGTTGGCGTGTGTGTATGTTACATCCCCTCTTACGTTTCTCGTTTTCTTTTATCTTTCTTTGTTTCGTTTTTCCTTGTTGTTTCTGTCAACAGCAAGAAACTCCTCGACTACGCCTGCTTCCACAAGTCGGACTTAGAAGAGGCCGACAGAGATAACGAAGCTGTGCAAACTCCTGACGACAGCGCCGACGCTAACGACAACAACAGCCACATCAATGGCTCGGGCGGGAAAGGCACCAGCGACTTCGACGCCTTCAGCCACAAGGTAACCCCGCCTGATGAAAGACGTGGTATGTTCGTTGAGCCGCAGTGAGCAAAAAAAGAGCGCAAGTACGCACACGAGTTTTTTCTTTTTTTGTTTGACACACGTGAGGTTTGGCCTCGATGGCAAACAACCCGGTGATTTGATGTGTGTTTGGGTAACGGACACGTTCACGAGGAGGCTCCGCCAATTCGCCGTCATCACCCCCCCCCCCCCCCCCCCCCCCAAAAAAAAACAACAAGACCAAACACAACCAACCACAC
>FN648468.1:19513-38530 GCA_000310025.1 Ectocarpus siliculosus
GGGATAGAGGAAAACCCAAGAGCGTGCTGAAGCGGAACCTACATTGTTGTTCCTTCGTTGTGAAACCGTGCTTGAAAATTTGGTGTGTTATGGCCTGTACTTATGTGGCGAGGGGCGTCAGGGAGAAAGGGCAGGGTTGGGCAAGTGTCGACCGAAGGGGGCACGGTGCAGCACCTTGCAATGAAGGGCAAAGAGAGAGAGAGAGAGAGCACTCTGCTCCAAAAGCGAAGCACGGGTGCGGCGAGACATGAGGTAGGAGTAATGGGTCGCGAGTCAGGGGCAGCGGAAGCCTGCTGCCTGTGTGCGTGTACTTTGCCGCTCGCTCATGACTGGGTGGTTTTATCGCCATCATGGTCGACGCCCCTGCTTCTAAAACGGGGGGCGGCGAGCAATTGGAGCTAATCTCTGTGGTGAAAAGCCTGCATCGCCAACCGGTCGCATAGATGAGAGCAGAGAAAGCGGCAACGCCAAACGAACCATGTACTTCGTATTGCAAGAACAGAAAGCATCAAGGCAACAACGAGTTTCCGAAGCCCATCAGGGCTTCATTCGGTTTCTGCTTCGGAATATGGTGTAGAACATAAACGGCTTTTCGAATATGACGCCACATGTTTCGTGTTGCTGCTTCCCAGTCGCCAAAAATCACCCCCCATGTTGGGCGTCTGTAAAATCTCTGATAAGTGTTACCACTCAAGACAATATCTCCCCTCTTCGTCGTGTGATGCCGTGGCAGACAAGCCTCCAGCGCAGCATATTCAGCGCAAATGAATGATACTCCCCCGGAAACAACGATAAATTTAGTGCGATCTAACAGCCCCCGACGTCCATGAAAAACAACACAAACGCGAGGCGGACGGCGCTTCGCCCCGTGCACTATTATAGTTGACACCACCTGCATTTTCGACTAAATATGTACACAGAACGAGCTCTCAAGGCCACGAACAGAACCGTCATGACGAATATGAACACCACTTCACCTGAAACAGACCAAATATGTACACGACAGGGCAACAGAAGGGCTGTTGTCCTGCGTTCACACACAAAAAAAGGATTTTCATCAGTGCGTCCCTCCTTCCCTTCATCGTCGCTCCGGCATAAAACAACGGACACCTATTTACACACGCGACTGATGATCGAATGACTCAGGAAGAAACCACTGACGGCACCCTACACGCACACCCCCCTTCACGGCGAGGGCGAAGAGCTCCACAGGATGTGGCCGTCTTCCGTGGCCATCACCGCGCTGCCGTCGCAGAGCTGAAGCGACGCCGCCTTGAGGGCCTTCCCGTGGGAGTCCCACGGGAGGTGGACCCTCCACCCTCCCGCCACCCTGGGGCTTCGGCCCAGGGTGCACATCCACCCCCGGCCCACCCTCCACCTGCCGTTCTTCACGGCCAGGTGGACGGGGACGCCCATGTCTTCGCCACCGTTCGTGGCCCTGTCCCACCATACCTCCAGAGCACACCCTAGCCTCCAGTTGGCAGTACCTCCGACCGACCCCGTAACACGGTGGGCCCACAGCGGTTTGTGGTCAGTGGGGTAGGCAGGGATGTCGCCCTGCCGCAAAATCAGGTCCCCGACCTCCGTCACCTCCAGGTTGGCGGAATTTACGACCGGTGCCGTCGAGAGGAACTGGCCAGGGATGAGCGGGTAGTCATCGACAGAAATGCTGTCGCCACGGAAGGCGGGCGTGGGGGCGAACGTGAACGGCCCGAGCTCCATGGAGAACTTGAACGAGTCACCCGGGTTGCCAGCCCGCGGCGTGTCCTGCAATAGTTGCGTGTCGCACGAGTGCATGTTGCAGAGTTGGATATGTGCATGGAACGGAATGCATGGTTGGTGTAGGTGCGTCGTGGAACGTAAGGCTACTATAGTTACCGTACGCTTCCGTGCCGTGGCAGGAGGAACTCTACCGTACCGTCGGCTACCGGCTAGAATACAGACACAGAAGCGAACGATGTCCTCAACAGTGAAGAGCGGCAACTGCAACGCCAACACCAACGGCGACAATGACAGCATTGACAAGCCGCCGCCGCCCCCAAACACGTACACTGTGATAATTAAATAACAACAACAACAACAACAACAACAACAACAACAAGTGCTTACCCCGGAAAATAAGGCCTCCTTCTGGGTGTCACGCGTTGTGACACCTTCTAGGACCGACATCCACATGTCCAAGGCTGCCGAGCTTCCCGCATCGAGCTCCCACTGTGAAGGAAGTTATCGTTAGCAAAAACAGCAGTGCGAGACAAGGGCGTGTGAGTTGTACACCCGGTTGATGGGAAAAGGACCATCAATGTCAGGACGAACAGCGGCCGTGACAGAGAGCAAACGGCTATAGATGTTTTTGGCAGCATGAGCTACTGTAGCTCTGGCGTGAATCATCTACGGCAAACACGGTTGACAGCGTTAACCTTGCCCACGGATGCCTCTTGTAGGGACACAAACGGTGGTATGTACTTTCCAAGGAAAATCGACACGCCTTGTCCGGAAACGGAACAGTACTTGGTCGCAACTGGTAATGTTCGTCGTTGGCATCAAACGACGAGGGCGAGCATCAAACGACAAGAGCATCTCACGCTAGCTGCCTCGAGAGCACGCGAGAGAGCGCAGCATCCTGCACCCACTTTGTCAGAAACACCGCGACCATTTACCGAATGCAAACAAGATTGGTGTCCGAGACTTAACGAGGTGTACCGCATGGAAAACTCCCTGTACTCACCGCTTTGTTCTTCAGGCCTCTAGGAGTTCCTGTCGAAACACGGAACACGAAGCGTCCGTCCTTCCTGGGCCTCCCGTGCTTACCCTCGACCCGCGCCACCTCGGTTGAACTATCCAAGGGCATGTCCTAAGAGTTGGCAGGTGGCACGTCAAACGAGAATAACACGCAGAGAGGGTTATGAAAAACGACAGGGAAAAATAGGACGAGAGAGGTGCGATACTTGACTGCTGCGCAAGCCATGGGAGTGACTTTTCGCACAGCATTCCACACTTATGTGTGTGCTCTTGACTGCCCAGACAGGCTTTCCGGACACATGGCCTGTGTTCCCATGGAGTTTGTTGAGAGGGAGGGAGGGACAGTTTGGTGAGCATCAAACTCAAATCGCGCTTTGATTCTACCTCACGTGTCTCTACTGCATGAACGCCTGATGCGAGCTCCATGAGGGCAATAAAAGGATTCGTTTGGTTTCAACCTCAATTGAGTTTGTTGGGTGCAACACATGGGGGGAAGCAAACCAAGGGCGGTGGTATGTAGCAAGGTACGTACCTGGCAAGACTTCTCCTGTCCTGCACGCGTCATCTTGCACAGCTTCAGGACGAACCCGTCCACGAGGGATAGCTGGCGCGGCCTCCACCATCGGACGAAGGTCTTGAGGTTCACAGTCCCCTGGCGAATCTGTACGACGAGGGTTTGGAGGAGGATCATTAACACGCTTTTCGGCGGGTCTGTGGAGGTGGGGAAACTTATCCGTCCTGAACAGAGCGGTGCAACGCCCCCGCAGCGCGCGTGTGTGTGGTGGGTGGGTGGGTGAGTGAGTGGATGTTGGAATCCTGACTTTGAGGCTACCTCATCTGTCACCGCCGCGTCTATGAAGCACAAATCTTCCATCGTGTCGACATGTTGGACATCCAGATTGCAAGTTGTCTCTACCGCACAGTTGAAAAATGCCTCAAGCTCAAGTTCACCAAGCCCGCTACTGACCCACTGGGCCGCAACACCATGCAACTAGCTGTAGAGAATGATTTGCCATATTCAGAGAGGTATCCAAGTTTCTACAGTTTGTTCCTCACCGCTTCGGTGTTGGATGTTTCGTCGCCGGCGGTGAAGTCTTCCGGGCCTGGGTCATCGTTGCCGTTGCCGTTGCCGTTGCCGTTGCCGTTGCCGTTGTTGTTGTCGTTGCCGTTGTTGAAGTTATTGTCGTTGTCGTTGTCGTTGTCGTTGCCGTCGTCGTCGTCGTCGTCCTTGCTGCTGTTGCCACTGCCGCCGCTGCTGCTGCTGCTGCTGTCGTCGTCATCGTCGCTGCTGCTGTTGTTGCTGATCGCTGTGCCGTCGTCGTCGTTTTTGTTGTTGTTGTCGTTGTTAACGTCATCCTTGCTGCTGCTGTCGTCGTCATCGTCGCTGCTGCTGCTGCTGTTGCTGATCGCTGTGTCGTCGGTGTTGTTGTTGTTGTTGTTGTTGTTGTTGCCGTCGTTGTTAACGTCATCCTTGCTGCTGATGTCGTCGTCATCGTCGCTGCTGCTACTGTCGTTGCTGATCGCTGTGCCGTCGTTGTAGTCGTCGTCGTCGTCGTCGTTGTTAACGTCATCCTTGCTGCTGCTGTCGACGTCGTCGTCGCTGCTGCTACTATCGTTGCTGATCGCTGTGCCGTCATTGTTGTTGTTGTTGTTGTTGTTGTTGTTGTTAACGTCATCCTTGCTGCTGCTGTCGACGTCGTCGTCGCTGCTGCTACTGCCGTTGCTGATCGCTGTGTCGTCGTCGTTGTTGTCGCTGCTGCTGCTGCTGCTGCTGCTGTCGTCGTCATCGCTGAGGTCGGCGGTGCCGGTGGCCATGCCGGCGACGTCACTGGGTGCATCGTTTAACGCTTCCTTTCCTTCTGCTAGCAAGGACGGGGGTACCCGAGTCGGGAATCGACGGGTCGTGCGGAGAGAATGTTGGCATATCAATCGACATCAACCAATTTCCTCGGAATATAGAGGTGCCACGAAAAAAAACGCAAACTCAGCGTCCCTGGGAACAACGGAACATTTCCGGGTGAGGCATGCGGTCGGTTGTTGGCTTTGCCCCCACGCTGAGACCTTGTACTGTTCAAACAACAATCTATATCACGCCATCACGACAAGAACAATATCGAGGCGAAACAAGGCGCATAAGGGGGCGATGAGCTAACGAAGAAAATCGGTTTTCCGAATCAGGCCATCTTGGTTCACGTGCTAATTTAACATGTCGGTATTGTTCGCTTTCCATTGTAACTTTTTTCCGACAACAATTGTCCTGGTGGTGCTTGAACATAAAAACCGGCACGTTGAGAAGAAAAAGATGGAGCGAATAACCTCACAACGTTGCGAGGAACAAATACAAAGAGCTTGCCCGTAGGCGGGAAACTTAGAACCCACGTCCCAATCGCTGGACTTCTCCAAACTTAGTAGGTTTCAGACAAGCAACGTCCAAAGCACACGTACATTAAAGGCAAGAAGGATTAAAGCACGTCCACGCCGAAACCTCAGTGCAGCGTGTCGGGGGGTGAGATCGAGAAAAACACGTGCGGTCAAGGAGCGAGCGTTTTTTTGCTGCAGGAAACATCGGCCGTGTTTTGTGTTGGCCTCGAGATCTACAACGCCCTTAGCAAAGACTGACGCATTTGTACACGAGGGTAGACGAGGGGCTTTACCCTAGGGCGGTGAATGTGCAGTTGCCAACCGACAACACATGCAGTTCAAGGAAGAAGAGGAAAGGGACAAGAACAGCACCATGTGATGTTATGCATACCTTCCCCGTGCTCTACGCACTATGCTGGCAGCTTTGTACAGACCGACCTTTGCCCACGCATACACACCCAACAGACAGTGAATCAACTACAGTACAACTCCGGCATCTCTCATCTTACCGGTAGTTGGGGAGGTTGTGGCGGTATCGGTGGTGGTAGGTGAGTTGCCCAAGGCGATGCCGTCGGCGTTCTCGTCGTCTCCCCTGGGGACTATCTTGTACGCGTCAAACGCGGCATGTCCTCCGCACGTTTGTGAAGCGTCGCCGGTGCACGGGGAATTGCACACGCCATTACCCCTGCCGCCGAGGAAACCGGCAGAGTCTGCTTCCGACAAGCAGGTGAACAGGTCGCCTCTGCTGACCGCGAAGACATCGTGCCCCCCACCGGCGCAGATACCAGCACACTCCTGAGAGAGATGGGGGAACGGGGAGCAGGGCCAGTCAGCGAAGACAACAGAGGCGTAATGTGTGAAAAAACAGCAGGGTCAAGTGTAAGTAAAACTCTTTGATCGCGCGGAAAAACGTCACGATATCAACCCACGACCAACAGCTTGCAATTCTAGAAACAGCTTGATTCCTCGCGAGCACTGCACGGCGTGTCTAGGTGGAACCCAGCATGCAGCGCAGTCGGGGATCGGTCGGTGAGTTGACGAGTCCACCAGCTTACCTGGGGGGTCATGTCGGCCTTGCTGTTCACCCGCACGAGTGTCGAAGCTCTGGGGTTGTCGGTGATCCGGTTGCGAAGGAACACCTCCATCCGGCTCAACGTGAAGCAGCCAACGTGCTCAGGGGCGGCAGTAATGGCCATGGGCGAGCCGGCCCCGTTATCCTTGTTCGGTTGTAGAGCGATGGGCTTCGACGACGAAGGAGCCAAAACACCGATTGGGTCGCCTTTCTCGTCGGTGGCGTCGTCGTTGTTCATGTCGGGCAGCTGGTGAACGGGAAGAGCGTCGTTGTTGCCGGTGGTGGAGGTTGAGGTTGAGGTCGAGGAGGAGGTGGTGGTGGTGGTGGTAAAGCTTAACGCTCAACGTTAAACGTTCCTCGGCATTTATCTGTTCTTCACAACATCATTTCTCTGCAATATGTAAACAAGTCGTCAAATTACCGACAATGACTTTCCCCGCCGCTTCTCCCATTTCGTGTACATTCCGCTTCGACAACTTCAAAAATACGCTGGTGGGGCGAAGTTACAAAAAACACATTTTATAGCCTCTAATGCTCTAACATCTCAAAAGACATGTCAGTACGGGGAGGTTACCCCACGTTTCTACCACAACAATAATCAGCAATCAAAAGCAAACTTTCCTTTGTGTGCACTCAGATAATTTCCTTGACCTCCACCTCCACCTTGACCTGCACCACCGGCAACAACGACGCTCTTCCCGTTCAGCCGTTGCCAGACACGGACAACGACGCCGCCACCGACGAAAAAAGACGACCTCAGTCGGTGTTCTGACTCCTTCCTCGAAGCCAGTCATTCTGGAAGAATTGGACATGACGGACAAGACTTCGTCCGTCGTGTCAAATTCTTCCAAAAAGACGGGCTCCGGGGTAGGAATGACAGGGTCGGCCGAGTCTTCCTTTTCATTCGTGGTGTGGTCGTTGTCAATGCCGGGCAGCCACGGAACGGGAAGAGCGTCGTTGATGCCGGTGGTGCAGGTCAAAGCGGAGGGGGAGGTCAAGGAGCCCCAGCAGTCGGTACCGGGAGGGGCTCTCACCTCGTCGATCGTGTTGGCCTTGCCCGGTGCATCTCGCTCAACAACAGTCCTCATGGCAGCGAGCATGGGGTCCGATGTGTTGCCAGTGTCACCAACGGAGGTAGCGGTAGTGGTGGTGCTGGCGGCGGACGTGGCGATGCTGTCGGTTGAGGCAGCGGTGGCAGCTCTTGCGTCTTCGTCGAAGCTTCTGTCGCCATCGTTGTCCCGGGGCAGGACGGAAGGCTCGATCTCGACGACCGGTGCAATGCTGCCCTGGAGCGCTTCAGAAGGGGCCTGCCCATACGTGCAGCGTGCGCAGCGTGACGTACGCAAGAAAAGAAATGTGAAGACCCCAATTTACGTTGTGGATGGCCGAAAGGAGCGTCGTTTCCCAGATTGGCAATGAATTGTGTTATCATCGCACTGCAGCAAAAGGCAACACATCCGAAGTACCCTTCTCGCATTCTAGCCGGATCTCGTGGACACGTTTAAATGCACACGCGAGTTCCGTAGAACAGAAGTACGTACACTTGAGCGCTCTCGGGGGATGAAGGAAAGGCACTGTCGGGTTGAAGTGTTGGGTTGGTGGGATGTTCTACTCAACGGCTGCTACCGGCAAACCTCTGCACTACGTGACAGAGTGTGGATGAGAGAAAATTGAGGACCACTACAATAATATAGGGTGCGTCTTCGATATAGGCAAGGACATATCTGCTGTCTGGTGTACATACAGCATCATCGCAAATCCTGGGACTGGAGATTTCTTCCCCAAGAATTCGGCATACTACAGCAGCAGCAGGAGTCTATGCATGCATCAATTCATGTACCATTTACTCTACTGGACAAAGTATGGACCGTCCCATGGACTGTGCCATGAGACGCGAAAGGATACATGTACAGAGGCTGAGGGCAAACTCCTCTTCCGTTCACAGCAGATTGTCGACTCTGCAAATCACAATACATTTGAGTTGCCATATTCAGGAGACCTTGGGAGCGTACAGCAGCCATGATACGTGTAGAGCATGACAATAGCCTTTCTGCCCAAAGTGAGGGGAGATGTGTGATGCCGCTGCCTCATTTGTGTTTTTCGAAATCGTTATCGCACAAGTACCGGGAAAGGAGGTACATATGATACTGCCAAACATTAGGTGCAGGAAATGTTGGGCGTGCAGACACCAAACTTGTTGTACTGCTACGCATGGTCGCCGCATGGAGGGCCGAATAGCTCAGCATCATCAGAGAAGGAAAGGAGGGAAGTACTGCTTGAAGTGCGGGGGGGGTGTTGCTCAGTACGCCAGAGCCGGACTGCTGGTGTACACATGCTCACTCAGCGGCCGAGTGCTGGTATTGTACTGCTGTTGTTCATGGTGCATGGGTTCACCCGTTCACCCCCAGGTTTTCGTATCTAAATAGCAAAAAAAACTTGCATCAACGGACATACATGCGTTGATGGTACATGGGTTGGTTCGGTGGCTCTTCTTCCTCTCAAGCGGGTTGACAAGGGCGCAGCGCGAGCTATCCTCCAGAGGGCTACATAGTTGGCTCAACAACAGTCACTACGCCGGGAGCGGCGCGAGCGGTTGGCGATGTCGAAGTCGAAGCAGAGTCGTCCGATCCGCATCGCCTCCGCCCGAAAAAAAGAGGAAAACAATTTGAAACAACAGCAAAGTAGACCAAACCGCCGATGAGCCCAGACGAAACTCCACTCTTGCTGCGAGAGGCTATCGGCTGCACCTGCCATCACGACTCCAGATCTGCAGATGTAATGCGATTGCGACATGGCGCGAACCCGACTAGTAGGGGACCAGGAGCTGATCTCACTCACTTCGATTGGGGTTGGGCCCTGCTCTATACACTGTAGCTCGGCGCCAGCAGAAGAGTGTGGAGTGTGGGAAGCGAGCGGGTTCATCCGAAAGTCACATCTCGGGACGCTTCAAATCTCCCATCGTGTCACAGCAATCTACGAAAATGCGGGGCAATTGTACCGTACGGCAGTCCTGCTGACGACGCCACCAGTACATCCTGTGGCTACAGCTGTGGTGGACTCTGTCGTACCTGCCTGCCAAACTACAGCAGTAGCACAGCAGCAATGCCGTTGCACTTGAACTACTGAAGTAAAGTCTACATATGCCCACAGCCAGTTGTCTACCACCACCCCGGTAACACAGCCGCAGGAGAAGACTCGGAGGAATTTTCTGGGTGAAGTTTATAGCAGTAGAGCGGACTGCATCTACCTGCAGAGAACCCGATCATGTTGGTGGGTATCAAGGTCTACGCTGCTGTGTGCCAGGCGGATGCACAGTACACAAGGCACCAGCAACAGCGGAGGTTTGACTGTCAAGGGCTTGAGAAGGAGTGTCCTCCAAAATCAATATCTCACCTTGCCGTGGAAGGCGGCCTTGTTGTCGTCGTCGTCGTTGTAGTTGGTGTTGTTGTTGTTGTTGTCGTCACTGCTGCGGGCAGAGCCCAACAGGAGGATGAGTCCCACAAGCAGAAAGAACAGCGTCTTCATGGTTCCCGCGAGATTCATGCTTAAGAAACGGAGACGCGAGAACGAACCGAGATTTCCGGGGAGTAATCATCACCACTACTGATAGTAGACCTGGTTGTATCTTCTTCACCGGCAGTTTGGGCGGTTGCACTACATAGTGTACTGCTGTACAAAAAATACACTGCTGTCGAATGCAGGTATCTCATCAACGGCAAACCGCACCACCTCAAGAAGAAGCAAACTCAGGAGAGTACGGTCAACGAACGTGAGAGGGAGCTCGGAGATGGATATCTTTAGGTAGAACAGCCGTCCTATGAAAGACCTCCGCCAATATATCTTCGCCCGCCGATCTATGCTACACATGTAGTTTAAACACAGGGGCGCCCCGGTACGGTCGTACGATTATGTTCGGGCGGAGATCGTCTTCAAATATTATTGAGATCGCGTTTGCTCTCGTGTGTGTTTGTGAGTGCCCCGGTCATCGCAAGAAATCATGCACGCAATGCACAGCAGTACAGTAGAACAATGATAATGTCATCGCGTGCAACATGGCGAATTGCACACCACGGGGCCTACACTTCTGGGCACACGGGCAAAAAGGCAAAGATCGAATACGTTTCACGATTTTCCAGACAACGGATTTCTGAGCGCTTGGCAGGGGACAGGTCCAACCCATCATAGGATCTCGTGCAGTCAAACACCGATTAGTAAAGAGCGGCCGGCAAACAACCGAGGGGACAAAGAGGTGCCCAGGGCAGGAAAAACGGAATGAAGTTGACGATGAAGCTGGTGGCACGCATAGGGGGTTGTGGCGGGAGAAACGTCACACACACTGTCGTTCGCAATGAGGGGTGGCGGGTTGGATCGGGTCTCCAAATTACATGAGACTCGATTTGGCCCGATACCTAGAGAGGTCTGTCTCTAAACTACATAAGATTCGATTTGGCCCGATGCCTACAAATGACTTGCTTTGTGCCCAACAGACAAACGGTAGATGCTCGTGGGCATCGCCGAAGAAGTGGTAGGGTCTTGACGTAAAATATCCAAGATCCCCTCGCGCAAAGTGGCTTGCATATACCGGCGCTTGTCTCCTCCCGCTACGATCCCATCTCTGCACAGATATCCATCTTCGTCATCTTGCTGTGCGCGCCTCGCCCGCCCACCTGACTGTCCGCATACTCCATAGATCTGCAAAAACCCTATTAACCCGCTACTTTCCACATGACCAAGAGCGGCGCCGGACCCAAGGCAAGCCATACCAAGAGCGATACGGGACTTCACTGTTGTCCTAAAACAGCAGTGCTGGTGCTGCCTGGTTGCTGTTCTCATGCCTCCCAGATCCTCCGGATCCTCCTGTCAGTCCTACGTGTATGTATGTCTAAATCCGATCCGCATCTTCTGTCTCTTTTGGAGGGGGGTGCTTTTTCTGCAGCAAGCATTCCACGGACATCATGCGCATGTGGGCGCCAAGCACCAAGGCTCTCTCGCGCAACACCTTTCTTTCTTTCTCTCACCTCCTGGAGCGTACGTGCGCGGGGGGTTGGTGCTGAGCTTTCCGATGCAGACTGTGTGCAGAGAGACCGGAGAGAGCAGCAGAATGTGAGAGTGGGAGAGTAGAAGCTCTTTTTTTCCTGACGTTACAACCCGGCGCCCGATGGTTATCACGCCGCAATAATTGTTTTCACAGACGAACTGACGCGAGTGTATGTATGTATGTATTTTTAACCTGATATTACACTAGTAGTGACACAGGAGCGCTGATAGTTGATCACGCCGCAACAATTGTTTTCACAGACGAACTGACACGAATCTACTATGTATATATGTATTTAACCTGCTATTAGTGACACAGGAGCGCTTGGAGGAACCACCGAACCCACCCCGTGGTAAAAGTATGGCGTGCATTACACAGGAATCGTGCGGCGTATTCTCAGACGGACCAGGGCCCTTCGGTCTAGATAGACAAAATACCGGAACAGTCTACAGCAGTGCCTCGTGTTTCCTCGGAACGCTGTATTGCAGTCTATCGTGGAATAGACATGTGTTGTTGTCTGAGTCACTCCAACAGCAGTGCGCGTGCCGAATACATGCAGGTATGCGTACGATTGCGCTTCGATGTCCCGAAGTAATCTGACGTTGGTTTTCTCGGGGGTTTTCTTAAATTTATTTATGTCGGACTGCAAATGCCCGAGAATGTTGTTGAGGGCGCCTGGATGACATGTTGTTCCATGATTACTTCTGTAAATCCTGGATGACATGTTGTTGCATGATTACTAAATTTCCCAGCAGATGAGCAATTCAGCAGGCACTTGACCCCATTTGATTCCGAACCTATCAGGGCTCAATCTTCGAACAGTATCTCCGCCATCGACAGAATGAAATCCCATAAGCCAACCCCCCCTCCGTTGGCTGTGGGGAAAATATGTATGGTGTCCCTCGATAACACGGCGTGATTGGTTGCCTTGCTTCTAATAATGACGGTGGGTGAGCAGAGACGTGTGACTCCCATCAGCCATCCGAATTTTGCGTCTACAGCGAATAAAAACCACAGGGAACGAAGACTTGCTTCAATTACGAGCGGACGGATTGATCTTCACACCGGGTACACGACAACCTGCAGTACCCGAAACGACTGCAACAACCTATAACTTGCAGGACTCTGCGGAACACCTTTGCGGGAGGGACCGTGCGAATGCTCGTCGTAGTTAGGCGCCCGCTTTGCACGCATCATCCCCCGTGAAACCACCAAGCAACCCGGGTACACCAACAACGCGCCATACCCAAATATATCGGATCTTACGCCATGCGCAACCACAGCCCTCCTCTTCTCCCCTCCCGCGAAAGTTAAAGACCATCAACAACCAACAAGTCGCGGAAGGTCGACATTTCATAGAAGCTGCGGCAACTCGATCCAAAAGCATTTAATACCTGACTTCCAACACACAAAAAATAGAAAACCGCAAACCGAAATCTGTTCCGAAAACAAAAAGAGTACAAATCTGTTTGAAACAACAGTCGACAGGAAAACTCCCTGCGGAATCTTATCTGGGGCAGTATAACAGCCGAGAACGGCCGCGCCTCAAAACCTGTATCTACCAATCTAGGACTAAACGCGCCAAAGCCCGCTCTAGAAAAGAAGCCGATGCCTTGAACGGGAGATAAGGGAGCGTTTTGGACCAGTGGCGCTCCATGTCGTCTACTTTCGGCGGTACCTTGCGCTCGGCCTGAGACTTCTACAGGCCTTCGCCGAAGCTCCGGATGAGCTCTCTGGCGGGATCATCGTTGCTAGCAGGCTGCTTCCACGACCTGAGGACGCACAACACACATTGCGTTAATAAATTAGCAAGAGGTGTGGTACACAACAACGTAGTAAAAACGGATTGGAAAACAGCGCCACAGCAGTGCTGATTTGTGCGCGCGCTGGGGTAATGACAAGACGAGGGGGCGCCGTCTGCGAAATGCCACGCACATGGCCGGGATGTATCAATGCGTTTGCTGCCACTACCATAACCTCTCTCCCTCTCTCGCTCCTGGTACTCTTAAGCTCGTTGAACAAACGCGAAGGATAACGTAAGCTTCAATGAACGAACGTAGGGTGTTCCACACAAGACAACAAGCGGCGGAAGGGGGGGCGCACCTCGATCTTGCGACGTTGACACGGCCGTCGTCCGCCATGACCCGAAGAGTCTCCTCAAGCGAGTTCGGGAGCAGCTCCTCAGAGTTCGTCCTCAGCCTTGTGCCGCGACACGACACCAAGACCAGCGACAACACGGGGGCACAGGCATTTCACATCAGACACACACCACCGTCAGCTAGCTTCCCACAGCCATCGTTACGAGCACAACACACCTCAACGTGACCAACAGCCACGCCAAAACGTGTCCGGTCAAGCATGATGCGCACCCACGACTTCCCTCACCAAAAAACACGTGTGAAATCGCCGCGTGTTGGGGTAGGAGCGGGAACTCGCCCCAAGTAATGCCGCGTTTGTTCCATGCACAGGCTGAAATGCCCGGGTTTCGTGGGCGCCTTTCGTGCTCAACGCAAACGCTTGCGCTCAAAACAAGTACACGTGAACACCACCGTACCGAAGAAAATTTCCCAGAGCCGCACCCTTCCCTCCACGCGATCAGCCACCTCTCACAAACCTCTCCTGCCCATGTCGCGTCAGGTCAAACAACCCCCCGCACTTACGGTCTGTTGAAAACTGCCTTCAAGCTTGTGTCTATCGGTAGCCAGAGCAGATGCGGGGTACTGATACTTGCAACCAGAAAGGGCAGACGTCTAGACATCGTTCGGCCTATCCGTATTTCTCTCTTCCCTCTTCTCGTCTCGTCTCGTCTCCTCTCCTCTCCTCGCCACTTCTCTTTGCTTCTCTTCTCGCACACACCTGTGCAGATGGATGTACGCGTCGGTCCCATATCCTTCCATGGGCCTCAGCTTCAGGCTGCCGCCGAAGTACCGCGCGTACAGCCGGCTGAGGGGCAGCCCCATGCCGTACCCCGCGAACGCGAACGTTTCCCCGGGCTCGGGCTCGGTCGCGCGAATCAGAGCCGCCTCCTCCTCCTTCAGCCTCATGCCTGCAGCAGCGCCGCCACCGGCAGACATTGTCGGACGCGAGCACCAGCAGCAGGGAGAAGGACAATACAGCAGCCAGGTTTTATCGAGGTGCGCTCAGAAAATAAGAGTCCCATGGACAAAAACCAATGTGTTGACGTAGGTGACAGAAGACATCGCACCCCTTGGCCCGATTTTCAAGGCTCGCTTACCCCCACGGCAGAAAGAGTGGGAGTGCCGACAATCGCGGCGTTGTTACCGTCTCGTCGAAAATTGAAAATGGTGTTGTTTGATTTATATACCCTCTTCCGTCGTGGAGTACCGTAAGAGTCGGAGAGATGGGACCCCCGTGTTAAGCGTTTTCGTTTAGCCTACTATTTCTCCACAACTAGAAGGGTGCGAACACCAACCGATACTTCTCAGGAAAGCCCTCGACAAGATGATTCCAAAGCTACCCTTTTCGGCACTGGTACCCCCCTGGTTGTGGTGAAATACGCTACAAAAAAACGTTAACACGGGGGTGCCATCTCTCCGACTCTTACGGTAGTCGAGCTCTGAACATCGCTCCATGGGGTGTGATATCTTCCGTCACATACTGTAGTCGCCTTTGTATCCCACACGGGGAAGGTAGACCGGCCCTCAGGCAAAAACAAGAGGTTCTCAAGTGGCGGCCCCTTCTGCACAGCAACACAATTGCCAGGGGGAAAAGAGGACAGCAGGACAAGCCACCGGCTCACACACCCGACATGTGATCGAGCGGCACCCCCGTGAGCTGCGACGCCGTCGGCTTGGGGGCCGTGGAGTACATGTAGGACCACACGCGCTGGAGGTCCGACCGCCGGATGCCGCCCCCCTCGTCGACGATCTTGATGGTCATGTCCTCGTTCCCTCGAGCCACGATGATCTGCAGACCAACAAGAGACCCAGACCCCCAGAGCCGAAAAAACAATGGCCACGCAAGGGGAATTTTGCAACATGTCATGATCGAGATGGTAGTGGTAAATAGTATCCTAAGGCCACTTGTTAAGCTGTCTTTTTTTTGGGCAGTCTTTTTCTCAAAAAGGGACGAACCAATAAAGAATCTAGCAAAAAGATGACCCCCTTGTTACGGTGCTGGTCGATCCTTTTTGCTCATCCGCCAAAAAAAATGACCCTGCAACAAGTGCAACGGCCGTTCGTCACACAATAAGTACCTTGGCACCGAGTTGGTTTTTCGGTGATATCTCCGCATAGAGCGAAGCATCAGCAACTGTAAAGCTATCCCCCGCGAGCTGGGTGCTTGGTCCGCCTTGTGCGTCGGCTGATCGAGACCACAGGGCAGTGGGAGGCACGGCAACTGAGGTGGTGAGAGTCAACAGCACCTTGAAAACCCCCACCGCGCCAACAACCAGCTTTTTTTGCTCTTTTTTGCCCATGCCGCAACTTTGGTTCATGGATGCTCCCTCGCCACACACTGAAATAACAGCGATAACAAAGGTATCCGCCACGAGCTATGTGTATGGTCCGTCTTGTGTGGTGGTTGATACAGACCAGGAGGCTGACGGGCGGTCAGAGGTTGTGAGCGCGAGAGTGGTGGACAAGCGGGAAAAATGACCCGCTGCGTCTCCAAGCATATTTTTTGTTCTTTTTCCCGTGTTGCAACTTTGGTTCATCGATGCTCCCTCGTCACACACCGAAGCAACAGCGATGACAAAGGTATCCGCCATGAGCTGTGCGTCTGATTCGTCTTGTGTGGTGATTGATACAGACCAGGACGCTATAGGTCGCCCAGAAGTTGGGTTCGCAAAAGTTGACTGTGCACCAAAAAGACCCACCGCTGGTGCGTCCAGGCTCTTTCGGCTCGTTTGCCGCTTCTTTGCCGCACACATCGGGTTGTCCACCTGGTCAGCCGAATGACAACATTACGTCTATCGCCGAGGCTACTGACTCCGTACCAGTCACATGACACGACTCGTGCGAATGCCGTTAGAGTTTGCGGGGATCATCCGTCGAGATATTCAAGTTTGTGGGCAAGTGTCATGTGTTGTGACAGAAAAAGGGCAACAAAAAAAGACAGTCCCATCCTGTCACAAAGTTGCCCGAAAAGAGACAGGATGGCGCTGTCTTTTTCTTCTGTCCCTTTTTCGAAGGTCCAAAAATGCAAAAAAAGACAGCGTAACAAGTGGTTCTTGGTCAGTTGTCCCTTTTTGAGAAAAGGGACAGCCCAAAAAAGGACAGCTTAACAAGTGGCCTAATAATCCTACCATAACCGTTACAAAAACTAAACAACCGATTGCGTTACCGAGGTTTACAAAATGTTCGCAAAGAAAATCACTTCCTCGTTTCTCGATCGAGGTCGGTGTGGATAGAGAGAACACAGTTGCACCTCACACACGCCAACGCATCGTGACATGATGCGAAACACCACAGCGCAAGCACGACGAATCGACGCCAGCATGTCATCACACATCAGCGGCATCGTTTGTTTGTTTTTTTCGTTTCGAAATTGTTGCTCTTCCCGGCAGGCTGGAAGACCCTAGGCCGTCGACTGGGTTCTCGCCGGTCCCGTCGCGGCTACGCAGAAAAAAAAATCAACATCAGGGTAGCCTCTAACGGTCCACAGTCACAAAAAAAAAAAAAAACATCTTCGCCGTATCCGTCTGGCTGGCTTGGCGGCCAACATTGAGACAGGGGAAACGCAACCTGCGAAGAATGAGACTCGTAAACCTTCACAATAAAAAACCTAACATCAAGTGGGCACTCTTGCACCTTTACGAAAATCACCTAATCATCACAAAGACCTTGGTGTTTGATCACTAAAGCTCGCCATGAGCCCTTCTAGGGGCCCCATGGAGCATTCCATAGCTGCCCACAGGCCTACGACCCGACTGACCTTGACAGGCGGCAACTTTTCGCCGGGTCTGGTCCGGCGGCTGTGCTCCACCGTCGCCCGGCAGCTGTTCTTCAGCACCTCCCGGAGGATGTAGTACAGGTGGCTCGGGACGGCCGTGAACGTATCTTTCGCGCGGCCGAACACCTGGGGTTAGGGATTAGGGTTAAGGGTTAGGGATAGGGTTAGTGTCGATGAAACCGTCGAACCAACCAATCAGACAAACAGAGAGAGACAGAGAGAGGATGCACGTTCCGTACAAAAAATTTGGCATACTTCACAATACAACCGGCAGACAACGCAGTGAATGGTTGGTTCTGCGGGCGGGCGGGCGGGCTGGCGGGCTGGGCGACGGTGCTAGCTTTGGTTATGGGTTTCCAACGCTGCTGCAAAAATAGGTCCCCGTGGATTCGAGCGAGGGAGGGGGGGGGGGATGGAGCGGCGGCGAGTTTTCTGTGCCGTGCCGCCAGGGAACAGTACGTGTCGGGCACCATATGTCCGACGGCGGTAGTAGCGAACCAGGCCGCCAACCCTTTGTGCCTCAAAAACGTCATCTGTGACGGGTCTATTTTTACTGCTTGTAGTGGCCAGAGGGGGGGGGAGAGCGGGGCAGCTAAAAAGGTAACGAGGAGGGGGCGAGAGATCACGGCGACAGTTGCGCCAGGAAGGTTGACTTGCTCTTCATTTCACCCATGCACTATAATAGAAAACGCCACTATAATAGTAGTGTGGGTTTTTTCTGCGAAACGGTTCAAGCCGAAGAGACGTCTTGAATGGTAAATAATGAATGCCTTGCGATTCAGGGCAACAACAAAACACGGCAAAAATACAAGAAACGGCGGAAAGAAAAAATACATACGAAGGTTAACGAAAATCTACGGCCCCATTTTCACACCCTTGCACCTCGATTGCCGGCGAAGCTCCCATGTGGAGACGGCAGAGGCGGTCGACGTCAGCGGCGGCCCTCCAAGCGACCTGCAGCCATGGCGGGAGGAAAAAAGCACAAAAAAAAACAAAAAACTCTGGGCTCACTTGCGTGAAGGGCATGGTTGGACAACAACGCCCATGGTCACAACAGTTACACGCGCTTGAAAGCCTGATTGCTTCCTGTACGCAACAATAACAGCAACAACAACAACAACAACAACAACAACAACAACAACAACAACAACAACAACAACATGCTGGTGGTTCAATCTCGGCGCCAAAAGCCTGCTCGAAACATTTAACACACCACAGCCAGACTAAAGTTTGTCTCTACCGTGCTGCTACTCGCCATCACGGGCGAGCACTCTGACTCGATCACGCCAGAGAACCCCGGCTTGTTCTTCTTGCTGCTGATGTACGTGTCCACGAGGAACCGGAGGCTTATCCTCGAGATGAAGAAATTGTCCAGGATACGATCGATGCGATGCCGTTGGATCAGCCCCACCTCTCCTCTGATTAAATTTGTTCACGAAATTGTGGGGCGTTGTCATCAGTCCATGGTTGTGGGCGGTGCAGACACAGGGTACACAATTCCATCCCTCGCATTCGTCTTCAGGTCACTGGCGACGTAGCAGCTACGCAACAACTTTGTCTCTCTTTTATCCCTAAATGAGTCATTTTCGGCGTGCGGGGCGTGACGGGCGGGTGGATCTAACGAGGCATGTGTGACAAGAATAAGCAGATGTGGCAACCATCGACGCCAGCACGGCCAAGCTCACTCGTGACCACCATCAGACAGGCAGCGCAGCCTGTGCAACAAAACACGCGCCGCACACACACCACAATTATTTGACCTGAAAAAAATAAAACACTTCACCACATCACCGTCCAGCTGCCAATACTCGACTACCCTTTCCCCTCGACGCGTTGGCCCCAACTCCACATCCGAGTGAATAGGGGCACGGGGGGGGGGGGGGGGGGGGGGGGG
>FN648468.1:38630-51596 GCA_000310025.1 Ectocarpus siliculosus
CTAAGAAGGGGGGGGGGGGCGGGGAAAAAAAAACCGGCGCGCCCCCCCCCCCAAATTTTTTTCCCAAAAAAAAAAAAAAACTTTCCCCCCCCCCCCCCCCCGGCGCAAAATTTGGGACCCCCTTTCCCCCGGGGGGGGGGGCCCCCCCCCCCCCCCCGGAAAAAAAGGGGAGGGGGGGGGGGGGGGGGGGGGGGGGGTACTCACATCTTGCATGTCTTAGCGGTTACATCATTGACCACGCGTCACCGAGGGGACGGAGCACTGTTCCCATAGGGTCGATCACCGATGGCCAATCGTTCCTTCCTACTTTGCTGACGGCGGTTATAAAATGGTGTCCCTGCCCTATCTATCCTATCGGTATCACTCCCCCGCCTTTTCAGCCCACTTCCAACGCGCCAGTACATACAACTACGCCATTCCATGCCTCAAACATCTCCCTGTAACTCTCTTCTATTTTTCCCGGGGGGGGGGTATATAATCCGTCTTTTCTTGCCGGCATGCAAAGGCTGCCATCGTGACACTCGGTACGCCGGCTAGCGCAGTCGATGCCACGTAGCCAGGAACAAAGAGGCAAAACTACCCACACACACCTCAAGGGTCCCAGATCATGGCCTTTACAAGCGTTTTCCGCATTGAGACTGACCTTGTTTCACTGCTCTCCACCCGGTTAGTGCGGTCGATGCAAATAAAAAAATAAATAAAAAAACACACACAAGCTACGGAGATGGAACACAACTCACTTCTCCTGCAGCTCCAGCACCCCGCGGCTGAGCGCCTGGGGCACGCAGGTGTGGTCCATCAGCAGCGAGGACAAGAAATCGGCGAACTGCTGGTCGTCGCCTGGCCCGTCGGGGACCGGACACTCCACCAGCTCGCGCATGATGCGGGCGTACCACCTGTTGTTCGACGACGGTTTTCCATTTTCACTCATTGCATATTGATAACAAACATCTGGGTGGGATACTTCTCCTTCGTACACCCGCCGCACTGCTGCTGCTGCTGCTGCTGCTGCTGCTGCCATGCTCGCGCTACATCAACCAAACACGCTGCAAAGCCTACTCAACGAACCAGACGTACGACCAAAAGGATGCTTCAGATTGGAAAGTAAAAAAAAACACACAAACAGGAGAACTATTGTGTTCATACATACTATTAATAGTAGTTACTCACTCAGCGGCCTCAAGGACCGGTGCCGTGTGGGACAGGCCGTACGGAAGATGTCGCAGTTCCAGGGCCCTCTTGGCGAACCGGATGGGAACCTGGATTACCGGCGCCGAACCATGGATCCATCGACGGATACCAAGCGGAACGGATGGATGCATGAGACGGGAGCCGAACCATGGATCGACCGCGACGGATACAAGCGGAATGGATGGATGGATGCATGGATGAGTCGAAGTAAATCCCAAATCTAAGAATTTGGCCTTAAGAACATGTGTGTGCTCAGTCAAGAATCCTACAATAAAACCTATATATTCGCCGTGGGGGTAGTCTACCCCATAGAAGAAAAAAAGAAACGGGCCTCGGGAAAAACAAGAGGTTCGTAACTGGTGGCGCGTTCTGTACAGCAGTAAAATAAAACAAGGCGGCGTCGCAAGCATCGATACAATCCATCGACAGGCGGGTTGAAAGGGATTGCCTGGTGCATAGAGCAGCTCCTGCACGTCAGCGACCGTCGGCGGAAAAATGTAACAACGCCTAGAGGAGTGAAAAATTACAAAGATCTGGATGGAATGGCTCGATGGATTCATCGATTCCTCGAAGGTGATATGTACCAAGCCACTAAAAAAGCGCGGAGAAGAACCCAGCCCATTGGTCCACATACTTGATAACATAACAGGGCGACACGGATGCACCGATGCACGAAATCGCTCGGTTCCTGTTGTGGCCCTTGGGTTCACTAAAAAGGCCACGGGCCACAGAGACACCTCCTCTCCCTTCCCCAGCTGTGTGCCTTGCTTTCCATCTACCTGCACGTTGCATGATGTACATAGTCTGTTTTAGTTTCCCTCCCTCTCGCTTTGCTCGTTCCCCTTGTACTCGCCCTCCACTCTTCCTAACTTCACCCCTCCCTCTCTGTCTGTCTGTCTCTGTCTGTCTGTCTGTCAGTCTCTCTCTCTCTCTCTCTCTCTCTCTCTCTCTCTCTCTCTCTCTCTCTCTCTCTCTCTCTCTTTCTCTCTCTCTCTCTCTCTCTTCTCTTTTTTCGCTGGCTCTCACCTCGCGGTGCAGAAACTGAGCCTGCCGCACCCTCGAAGCCACGCTGCTGCTCTGACAAAACGCGTGGATATCCCTCAGAGACAGGGGGGTGGCCTCCTGCACCGATAGCGTCGCCAGCAGCTCCTCGTCTGCCGCCGAAATCCGCGGCGACCGAGCCGGAGGCGGCGGCGGAGGCGGCGGCGGCGACTGCGGCTGCGGCTGCGGCTGCGGCTGCTGTTGGCGCGGGCGCACCTTCGGGCTACTCGCAGCATTACCCGCGGGTAGCGACGAGAAAACTCGCCGATTTTTTCGCCGCCCTGGGACATCCGCAACGCCGCCGTTACCGGCCCCGCATCCGTCCTCTTTACTGCCGAACGTCGTCAAGGAAGAAGAGGGGCCGCCGTACTCGAAAGACGATCTCCCCCCCGGCCTTCCGGGAGGGGGGTGCGACGCTGTAGCCGCCGCTGCCTCGCCCGGCGGTCTCGCTTCTGCCCTCGTGCCTGTTGTTGTTGTTGTTGTTGTTGTTGTTGTTGTTGAAAACAGCGGCAACGCGCTCGGTGGTGGCGGTGCTGTCGGCGGGTGTGTCGCTCTCGCCGAGGCCGCCGAGGAAAAGAAGAGCGGGGGGCTGGTACTGTTCCGGCTGCCGCCGGCGGCGTCGGCGGCGTCGTGCGTCGGCGGCCGCGGTTGTTGTTGGGAGTAAACGTCTCCGCCTAGTGTCATCGTCGCGGCCGGCGCTGTTGCCATTGTCGCTGAATTTCTGGTCTCCGTTACTCCCCCCAGCACGCCGGATGTGCGCACGCCGCTCCGAGCCAGCCCGCCGGCACCGCCTATCCTCGCCCTGTCGAAGGCGGCGGGGCCGCCGCTTTGTCCTTCGCCGCCGCCTGTAAGCCCCCGGTTGCCGACACGCCGTGGTTGGGGGATTTTTTTTGATGTCGCCGCCCCATGCTGCGTGTGACGACAGACAGAAGATTGGTACCGACGGCAACAAGCAGGAAGAAGGTGGCAGCGGCCGTGTCAGTTGGCGGGAAGCAGGCGTGCTGCGCGAGAGTGATCGCTTGTTGGAGACGAACCTATGCTGCTGCTGCTGCTGCTGCTACTGCTGCTGCTCCCGCTGCCTACACTACGCTGCTCTGGCAAAATCCTGATGACAGGAGCACGCGACATGTGGCTAGACACGGGCTTGCGAGAAACACACACACACACACACACACACACAAACCAAAAATTGGACGGTGGGATTTTCGAGGAAGAAGGTGCTGCTTTTAACCCAGAAGGCGTGACTCAATTGCAAAGGTGGCAATGCAAGAGTACGGCGCCCCATACCCCACACACACATCTACTGCAGGTAGTAGTAGTAGAATATCTCTGTCTCTGTCATGGTTTCAAGACGTGCCAAAACCTGACGTTATTATACTAGGTGTGATACTTTCAAATAACTTTCCCTGCTAGTTCTACGCGCCCCTAAGCTGCTGCTGCTAGTGCTGGGTGCCAGTGCCGGGTGAGACAATATTAATACGCCCCGGGGGTCAAAAGCTGGGCTGGCAGCACTTGCTGGCTGTGCACGTCAACATTGTGGGTTTGGGTATGTGTAGGGCGGGAAAGTCCCCACTCATTAATCGTTAGGTAGTTATCCCCTCTCTTCTGTGCTTGTATTTTACACCTCGTTTGCTTGGGCAGGTGGCACACACAAATAGCTTTTGCCGTTTAGGTGACGCCAACGAATCACCCCCCCGTGGTTTCTGAACCTGTGCAGGATCGACGCAAATATAGGCCATCACCCAGCCAAGCGACTAGTTATTGCTTCAGCGTCTACCGCTACGTGTGCGGTAAAATAATACAGGTGATGCATGTGCTTCTCGTGTACCTATGCGGTACTGGGATCAAGCGGAACGCAAACATCGCACTGCAGTTATTAGACTCACACCCATGTTAGACTTTCAAAATTCGCCGCATCGTTGTACTTCTTCGCCAACCATTTTCCAGAGGAACTTCTCAACCAATCCACACCCACACACCCACCCGTGTTATCCTACCGCCTCGTTACTTGTCCGTGTCGTTCGCACACAAGATGGAACCCACTCCGCATGTTTCTGATGGCTACACGTTGTTGCCGTAGGAGTCCGTAGGGAGTCTATCATTTATGAGCCTTTACGTGAGTCACCCTCTCCACAGGCCTTTTGTTTACTCAGGCCGAGCACGGCCTAAAATGCAGCAGCAGCAGCAGCAGCAGCAGCAGCAGCAGCAGCAGCTCGTATGTAAGGTGTTAGGGCCTACAATGGAGCCGTTTGTTGTTCTTGCAAGCTGTCTTTTCGCGAAGCACGCGCCAGACATCGCATCTGGAGCTAACGTGCGTGCCGCTCTCCGCTGTCATCTGCACCCAACAAGTCTCCACACGCATACATTGCTATCGGAGTATCTGGAAAGGAGCTCTTTCAGCACCTATTCGTCGATCGTCGTGGACCCTGCCAACATTTTTGCTCAATGCCAGCGCTCTTGTAGACAAGGGTGCTCGGGGTTAAAATACATCGGGGCCGGCCGTTCGTTGGAACGGCGGCGTGGAGCAACAGCTTCAAGTTCCTAGGATGACGACAAAAAGGCTCATGTACGACATTCCTTCTTCATCTCCGAGCGCCTCTCGCGCAGAGGTGGTGCAAGCAGAGGAAAACCCTCTAGCTCTACTTCTGTTGCATACACGACCTTTGTTCAGGGCTCTGGCAAAGGAAGGTCCCATGGCGCCAACGAAGTAAAAAAGTCACCATCATCATCTGTGTCTTTGGCACGAAGGGACACATGGGACCTGTGTGACACACCTTGACGTGTCCGGGCTGTGCGATTGCGAACGATGACGATGAAGACGCGAAACGCTGCCGAACCAGCGGGCGACGGAGGTTGGCCGCCGCCGCCGCCGCTACCACGGCCGGCTGCGATCGCCGTAGAGAAGAAGACATAGAAAACTGCCACAGGGGGCGTGCCTATCCGTCTGGGTCTGGCAGGCTGGGTCCAGCACCTGGCGGTCCGCCTTTTTTGCTCCCGCCGTGAGGGGGACGCACCTGGGATAAAGCAGAGGATGCTAAAGTACCATTTGCAGCGACTCCCCCTGGTCGCAGCATGTCGCCCACGGATGTGATTATCATCGCATCACAAGAGGAAGGGGCGGTATGTCCAGCTGGATCAAGGTCACCGTGGTTTTGCACTCGTTAGAACCGCCGAGATTCGGATTGCGCCACCCATACTCCAACGCTCTCATTGCGGTATACAAGGTACGGCGCGTTTGTACGTCCCGATATTTTGATATTTTGGATTTGAACTCGACACGGCAGCAAGCACCACGGAGGACTGCTGTGTTCAGGATGTACTGCTGTACTTCGTAGTGAGAGGGCGGTGCTCATGTACAGCGACCATGGCTCGTGGAAGCAGTAGGCGCACAGAAGAGATAACGAAAACCTGATGCGGGACACAGCAGTAAAATCAAGAAGTGTGAGAAGGCGACGGGAATGCTGTTGTCTGCACCCCAGGGAAAATGGAGAATGCGGTTGAATGTTTCTTTGAAATGCTACTGCTCCTGCTCCTGCTACTGCTGATGGTGGTGGTCTACAGATACAGATACATGGCGTATGCGGTTGCACTCAGCTCTGCTGCCGCAAACCTACGGGCGACTAGGAGACCGTGTTCGCAGCAAACACGGATTACATGCACTTCCTCCATCAACTCGAGCGAAGCCGGGAGCGCAATCGAACCCATGCCCCACGGCTCAACGCACCGCAATTTTTCAAACGTACTGTAACCCTCTCCTCTCCTGTAGTACTGGATTCCCAAGTGGGGACACTTTGGGGACACAGCGCTCAAATATTTGCCTACGTCCATTTACCACACTGCAGTCACCCTAGGCTCCGCTATGTACAACGCATGTTAGAACCCTTGGTCTATCATGCTTGATTGAGGTGGTACGCTGTGTGATTTACTGTGCGGCCTCTCCTGGGCCTCTGACTTTCTGTACACAATCTCCCAACCCGCGTGCCCACTACTGTAGGTCGTAAAACTGTACATCGCCTGGTCCTGGTAGAATTTGCTGACTTGGCTTCAGCATGAAAAGTTTCCCCATGTGTTTTGGGGACACTTTTCATACTGAAGCCAAGTCACCCTTTGCCTGGCAAGGAGCTCAGATTCTTTGGAGGGACTGTAGCCCCTCGACCAATGGCTGCCAAACATTGTTGCGACATTTTTTTTTGCGGAGGGACTGGGTACTAGGAGGGTTAGACTTGACTCGACGATGACGACGACAATGATCCAGCGCTTCCTTTCTACACAGGAAAGCATACCAGCTCGTGAACCGCAACAGTACACCCGGATACATATTTTGACAGAAATCGGGAGGGGAGGGAGGGGGGGGGAGGTCTTCTGTGCGCGGTACAGTAGTTTTCGCGGAAAAACAAAGGTTATGATTGATGGAACAACCCAGACGTGTTGTATCTTGCCCAAGAGAACAAGCACGATGTCGTTAGGTGTTTCTAGGCATTCGGCCAAGAGCTTTTTTCACTACCACAATGTACGAGGCGCCAACAACGTGGTGGCCAACATCAAGCTTCCCAACCTTCCAAGCAAAGCATGCATTTTCGTGTCCTTCGCACAACCACCAATCTTTTGTGTAGCCTCAACGCTCAACAGGTGAATCGGGGCACGTATGTGCCGCTTTCACGCCACCCCGATCATTACATGCGGTAGTTCTGACCCGGCCTTCGGGTGGCAGGCCTCGTGTGCCGCTGCTGTACCTTGCGGACGATCACTTCGCCCGACCCCTTTTGCGTGCGGTCGGTGCTCACGAAGTACAGCTCTCTCGGATGACTCGGGCCTCGCAAATGTGTGGGTCATGTACTTGGTCGTGTGGTCGGAGATCGCACTGCTACACCACGCGTTTTCTCGTACAGCCCGGTCGAGAATCAACATCCTGTGCGACCGGAACAAACGTTTCGTGGTTGATCTGATTTTGGAAGACCTACCCAACACGTTCGCATTGCAGACGCCGTCTTGATGTGGTTGTTTCTTTCTCTTACCGCTTGTTTGTTTGGCCGTTGAAGTCGACTTCTTTGTTGCGAACCCTGGTCGTGTGTGTTTTGTGTGTATCTCCGTGACTGCTGCAGGCTATTTCCGACTCAGTTTTCGATCACCCCAACAGGCTGTGGCACTTTCCGCTGGGCTTGCGCACGGAGGTGGTCAAGAAAGTCAGGTAGGGTGGTGCTGGTCGTCGTCATTGTCATTGTTGCCGTCTTCGTGCTGTTGCACACGTCTTTGTTTTGGTTTTGTCGCGATAGTCGTTTATCGTCCTTTTTCAGCCAAGAAGGCCGGCCCTCCCTTCTGTCCCGACCTTCCTCAGGGAGGAAAAAATGAGCCGAGATTGTTTGCGTGGCGTGATTCGTTCTATTTAGTAGGCTCGGGTCGTGTGTTGCTTGCATCCACGAAGACGATCCTCTTGCCGCGTGCATATCACGCGCAAGCCCCCGCTTCCTCGGTGTGTGGCTCTGGTCATCGCGAGACCGCTACGATGCGCACGCGATGGTGCCTAATTGTCCGTGGCATGCTCCCCCAAGGTGCTTGTGAAGCCGGCCCTGGCGTTTGCTCTTTTTCCGTGAGTGCGGTCGGTCCACGTTGCATGTCATTCCCTCGGGCGTGACGCAAACAAGGCTGACTTTTCAACGGAAAATTGCCGGCGAAGGTGCGGGGCGTTTAACGCCCACGCGCTTAACTCACGTGTCGTGTACCCCCCGCTCTCGTTGAACCTGACGAGTGTCACCTGACCCCCCCCCCCCCCCCACTCCCTACCCCGAGTAATTACGGTGCCCCCTGTTATCGGGGGACACGAGCTCAATGGTGAAAATGACGACGAACACATGATAAAACCGTATCCCGCGCCCCGGCCCTCACCCTTCCGTACCCCCACCGCTCCTGCACGCCTTCTGTGCTGTACTGCTGCACCCGTGACGTGTGTCGTGATCTCCGAAACAAAAAAACACAACGAAAGGGGCGTCGCGGGAACGGAGATCGAGGACCTTCCGCCCTTCGTGGAGACTCTCCTCGCTTCTATCAAAAAGGTGCTTGTGGTATATATCATTCAATGACATGAATATTTTGTTTGTTTCATAGCCATCGATCGCTGTCGACCCGAGCACGTGGGTCGCACAGGGTTCCAGAGACTCGAGCTGCTGTGTACTCAGAGCGGAGATCCTGTCGCAGGGCGTTTTGTTTTTGTTGTGCGGTTTGCCGTCGTCTTGCGGTCGTTGTGATCGATCCCGCTTTCTTTGGTACTTCCGTGCATGACTCCGGCCTGGAGGGCACTGACTGCTGTGCGCTAATATATAGTGGCCAATCGTCGTCATCATGGTGTTTTGCCTCCCTCAAAAGAAGAGGGTCGGTGATCGGTTACATGATGTCTCTTGTCCTGACCCTTGCCTGGCTGATGGTCGTTCGTTCCTAATTCCATTGTCTTCAACCCCCCTCCCTCTTTCTCTCTTTCTCTCTTTCTCTCTTTCTCTCTCTCTGTTTCTCTGTTTCTCTGTTTCTGTTTCTCTCTTTCTCTCTCTCTGTTTCTCTCTCTCTTTCTCTCTCTCTTTCTCTCTCTCTCTTTCTCTCTCTCTCGGCTGCAACTGTTGCTATCCCAAACCGGTGTGTCCAATGTGCCTTTCAGGATGGCTCTGATGCCTTGTCGGAGCAGGAAATGAAGGACGAGATCAGCCTAAGGATGGAAAGCGTGCCTGAGGATCTCATGTCGACTCTCTACCAATTTCAGGCGGGATACCCGTTGTCCAGACCAGACAAGAAAAACGAAAATCGCGAACCGAAAGAACAAACTGAAACAACGACACTGAACACGAATAAACCAACCCGCAACCCAAGCCACAAATCTAGAGAGGGGGGGGGGGGAGGGAGAGGGAGCGGGAGGTTGAGATCGGTAAAGCCATGCCGCGGAACTTGACGAACGAGCAGAACAGCGGGCATGGGCACACCCAGCAAAAAAATATATATATGTAAATATAAATGTATTTGAAACCTTAGGGAGGCAGTCGTCAAGAAATGGTTTCGATTAAATCCAGAACAGAACGATTGCACCGTAGGTTTGTATAAGGCACCCCACCCCCTGGGCCGATTTTCAAAGCCCGAATACTCTGCGGCACAATTCGTGACGGCAGCGAAAAATGGGGGCGTTGGGACACGTCTGATGGAGGGCTTTCCGAAATGAGACGCAAAAGTCGTTTGCCCTACTTGTAGGCGTTCTCTTCGTTGTGGTGCAAACCTATTGTATACCTAGCTTGAAAATCGGCCCGTCCAGAGGGCGTGACATCTTTCGCAACCTACGACACGTTGCGCGTTTTTTTTCTTTTTGCCTGGACCGACCAATATTGTGAACGCCTTTTCGCGCGTGGGAAAACCCGCAGGTGGAATGCCTCAGGTTCGCGATCAGGAAGAAGGGGAAGCTTCTGTTAGGTGAGGGCCTGCTGTATAGAGGGGGGGGAGGAGTGTGAGTGTGGGAGATGCATGTGTGAGGGTGTGTGTTCGTCCGATCTTTCTTTCCTGCACCAGTCCATACACCTTGTGGTGTACCAATACTATGTGTTTGACCATCGGCCTGGGTCATTCAAAAAGGGTGTATGTATGTATGTTGTATGTTTCGGAGATGAGGTGTCTCGGGTTGGGTAGGTAGGGGGGTTCTGTCTTGGGGTGGGGTGGCAGCTCCTATATGTTCGACCAAGCTCGTTTAGTGGAGTTTACGTGCCTGGTGCAGCTACCGTTCAAGGGCACAAGCCTTCCATTGCCCCCGCGCCCCCCCCCCCCCTCCCCTCTTGAGAGACTGGTCCGGTGAGAACACGGCGTGCTCCGCCCGGCTTTGTAGGGATGATGCGAGGTCAATGGTCTAAGGAATACGGCATGCACGACTATGAGTACACACACACACCCTCGTGCGCTCACGGTAGGAGCGCGACCCGTTCGGCTCACGATGTGGGGGGGCAGCGGACGGGATTCCGGATACATATATGTCTATTGAAGAATCAGAAAACGCTACCAAAGCCAGGTCTATACCATGCCGGGCGTCAAAGCGTTTTCCGCGCGATGCGTTACTGCAACCCGGCCTATGGCATAATGGGCGGCAAAGTTGATTAACGCGCGATGCGTGTGTAAACCAATTTTCTCATTTTCCTTATTTTTTTTCTTCTTGTCCCGACAGGCGACGAGATGGGCCTGGGCAAAACGCTTCAGGCGTTGGCCGTCGCGTGCGCCTACCGAGAAGACTGGCCGGTGCTGGTGGTGGCCCCTTCGAGCCTCAAGGATAATTGGCGGAACGAGGCCATGAAGTGGGTGCCCGGGCTGACCAAGGAAGCCATTCAGGTATGCGGGAGAGGGGCGCCCCGGGGGGGGTGCTCTGCCCCAGTGATGTCGGTGTGTTTATTTTCGTTTCTTTTGCTGTGTGTCGTCGTTGTCGTGGTTGTTGTTGTTAACCCTCGGTCCGCCCTTACCGGTTGTAGAGTTCTAGAGTGCATGCGCAAGAGCCTCGCCAGCTCACGTGCCGTTCTGCCTCCGCCGCCGCCGTGGCTGCTGCTGGTGTTTATATCGTTGCCCTGATTCCTGGCTACTGCTGTCGTGCACACGCCGTCGCGTAAGCGTGAACTACAATAACAACGACCGCGCTACGACAACAACTGCATTGGCAATGCCAGATCGTCCGGGACGCGAAGATGGGTGTGAGGGACAGCGCCCAATTGGTGATCGTGTCGTACGACCTGGCCACCAGGATGGTCGAAAAATCTCTCCTATGGAAAGGACAGGTAGGTACTGCTGTTTGAGAGTGAAACAGCATTACAATCCCCCCTCGGCAAAGGAAACACATTGGTATTTTGGTGTCCTTGGTACCCCTTTTCATGTTGTACATTCTGCGGGGCACCATGCCTGCGAAAAAAACTGGTTGTCCTGAACCGGGGGAGGTGTGTTTATATAAGGCGCCCTTAACCCAGGGACGACTGTACAAGATGGTAACGATATCGACGGCTGGCCACAACACCGAGAGTCCACCTCAGTTTCCCCCTCCTCCTCGTCCCTCCTCAGCTCATTCTCCCGGCAAGTCTCCGTAGCACGACCCTTGCCCGCCGCCGCCCCTAGTAATGAAAGTAGGCGAGTGCTGGCAATCGATGGCAAGCGGTTTCATGACCCTCGATCCCATGGCACAACCACACAGAGAGTTGTACACTTACGACGTACACGATAACAACATTGCTCTTGTTCACCTCCTAATTGTCCAAGGACAGCGAGGTCGTACCGCTAACAGTTATACGTGTACCTGTCGTGAACTAATTGTCGAACTGCTGTTACCTCTTTCATTCACCCCCCAATTTTCCAAGTAGCCGTCCCCCCACGGACGTTGTTATGGTGTTGTTTTCTTGGTTTCCTTGCGGGCGTATTTGTCTCGTTGAGCGCCTTGCTGCGTTTTTCATTTCTTCCCCATGCTACAAGTGCATCACGATTTTTTCCCCGATTGCCTATGACACACAACCGAGACAAGCTGAAAACCTTGTACTTGCTCAATTGTTTCGGGCTCCCGCCATGCCTCCTCATGCCTCTCGCCCCCGTCCGGTCTCGCCCGCCTCCTGACACCGTGCCCCCGTTCAGTTTGAGATTGTGATCGCGGACGAGAGCCACTACCTCAAGAGCGTGGACGCCAAGCGTTCCCAGGCGGTGGTTCCCCTCATGCAGAAGGCCTGTGAGTGACGTTTGACAGCTTGTGGACAGAACAGAACAGAACAGAACAGAACCAGCAGAATGGGAGAGTGAAAAAATCCTTTTATGTTGTTGTGCCGCTTGATCCGTGTCTTTGTTTCGAAGTTACGTGTCTTTGTTTCGAAGTTACGGCAGTTTTTTTTTCAAGATTCGGCTTATCTTCTTGGTTGTTCGTGGCCGCAGTACAGGACAGCAGCTTCCTCGCAAAAAGTGAGGAGTGCATGTCCGGCGTTTCATGTGGCGCGCCCCAAAACACACCCCAAACCACGCTTTGGGTAGACCCACTACGATGATGCGATTGCATGCACCTCAGAGTGTTTCCGTCTGCGCTGCCCTGGATCCTTGCCTCCTTCCTCCCCCCGGTAGAGTGCGTTGTAGTCACGGCCGCGAAGTCGGTTGTAGGCGGAGACCGCGAGCGACACTAGAAATGAGGAGAGTTGTTGAATATAGGCAAGGGTGAATGCACAGCGTAATACTAACGTGATGTCGCTCAACACGGGCGATCAGGAATTGGAAAGGCCAGCAGTTCCGGAAACGCCGCCCCCGCCCCCCAACCCCTATGCGGTACAAGAAGTAGTCCATCTGAAAATTCCCACCTGAAGGATATCTGCAGATTATTCTCCAAGCTTATCACACACGAAGCAACGTGTTCGCTGCGTGTGGTGCGCCCGTTTAGTACAAGCGCAGCGATCGAAGTCCCTTGCGGTACTTGAAGTACAGTCGTGCCTACCGAATTTGAAGCGTTTAGTACGCCGCGATGCCAAATCAACCCATGGCACAGCATACACAAGGATGATGACACTAGCAGCTTCTGGTTCATCCTTGTTAATCGTAGCCTGGGCCGGCGAACACTAGGCATATGGCTCCGTCATGACGTTGTAGGGATGCGAGGTTTATGGTCTAACGACTACGACATGCGTTTACATGAGTACCCCCCCCCCCCCCCCGCTCCCCCCCCCCCTTTCCCCCCCCCCGGCCCCCCCCCCCGCCCCCCGGGGGAGGGAAAACTGG
>FN648468.1:54140-67831 GCA_000310025.1 Ectocarpus siliculosus
TGTGCCTCTATTTTTTTTTTTTATGTACCATGGTGTGTGTAAGTGGAAAATGCTCGCTTGTTCTCTCTCTTGGGGCTATATAGAATAAGAATCACCCTTTCGCTTATCGGTTGAAAGCGCTACGAAAGACTGGGCAATAGAGGGATCAAAGCGGAGGAACAAGTAACAAAGTCGAAAAAAGTGCCCATCAGAAACCCTAACACAACAACAACAACAACAACAACAACAACAACAACAACCACAGGTGGCGGAGCTAATGGAACAGAAGGAGGCCATAAAATCCTCCCTTGGTAGCGTGGCCGACGATGCCGAGATGGGGCGGCTTGTAGGCCAAATGAAGAGCCTGACGACCAAGCTGTACATCGAGTCGGGGAGGGCCAAGGTGTGTTGTGGTGGTGTGGTGGTGTGTGGTGTTTGGTCATGCCGTTTGGTCCGTCGCACATTGTGTTGCTTCGTTACTTTTGTCAGCGCAGGAGCTGGGTAGTACATGCTTCCGTTGATCCGTCCGCCTCATCCAGCCTAGCGCACCAGCGACGTGGGCTGTGTCGTCGCGTGTGTTTGGAAGTGGGAAGAGCCACACACACACACACACACACACACCTCACGCCCCCCCAGATCATGACCTATAGAGGCGTTTCCCATTGTATCCGCACTGAGACTGGCGTCTTTTCATTGGTCAGCCGGTTAGCACAGTCGATGCTATTTTTGCAGACACACACAATAATTGTTCTGGTTGCCCTACCACCCTCTTTACCTGTCCCTCTCTAACCTCCTCATCGCTACAGGGCGTGCAACACAACGGTCCACCTCTTCTTGCTGTGGAGTCCAGGGGTAATCGTGACTACGCTGTCAACCTCACAGTTGTCTTTCGTGTTGTTGACCTCTATGCCTCTCTCGTGGACTGCTGCATAATGTGTCGGTGCTTGTAGCTTCAAAGGTCACCTGTAAGTGCTTGCGCTGCGTGCACGTAGACGCAAAGGGAAGAGAGGGAGCGGCAGGGAGGTATCGCCACGCCCGACAAGTAACCGACAGCCGCAGTTCACACGATGTAAACTACAACACTGAACACTGCTGTATCAAACCCGCCGCTCCCCTCCGTCATCCGCTCTCTACCTTCCACGGCAACCACAACAACAACAACAACAACAGATACAAGGGGTACTCGACCATCTCCGAGGGATGTTGACCGAAGAACTCCCCGCCGAAGGTCACCCCCCTGGCGGAGGCGTTTCTCCTAATCGCACCGGCGGCGGCGGCACCCCTACCGCGAGGGGCAACGCAGCGGCGGCAGCGGCGGCGGCGGCGGCGGCGGCGGCGGCGGCGGCGGCGGCGGCGGCGGGCAGCGGGAAGTCGGCCACGCCGCCGTTACCGCGGGGGAAGGGTCCGGGGGGGCTGTGGGGTAACGTTAGCGTTGACGACGGCGACGAGGGTGGTGGTGGTGGTGGTGGAGAATGGGCGTGCTCGCGCTGCACGTACCACAACCCGGCGTCGCAGCGCGAGTGCGATCTCTGCGACACCCCTCGTTCGGTGGCGGCTGCGGCGCCGGGAGCGAAGCAGGCGGGAAGCAGCAGCGAGGGGGGAGGAGTGACGGGCGGCTCGAGAAAGAGCGGTGGCGCCAACGGTAGCGGGGCCCGCCAAGGCCGGGCCGAAAACGGGAAGGACGATGACGACGACGACGAGGACGCGTGGATTGTAGACAGCGATGAAAGTGGCGGCGGTGTCCGCGGCAGTGGCAAGAAGGTCGGCGGGAGGAAGAGGAGGCTGGTCAAAGCCGAGGAAGAAGACAATGAGGCCGTCGCTGTCGACAGCGGCAGCGACGACGGCGACGGGTACGGGGGGGGGCGCCGGCGGGGTGGCAGGAAAAGGGGCAGGGGAGACGCCGCCGCCGCCGCCGCCGGCCGCGGCAACGGGCGGGCGGCGAGGAAACCAAGGACGGCAGGCGCGAACAGCGACGATGACGACGACACGCCAGAAGAGGAAGGGGACGAGGTGGAGGTGCTGCCGGTCCCGGGAAAGGGGCGTCGATCGGGCGGGGGGAGCCGCCTCCGGAAACGGACCACCGGCGGCGGCGGCAGCGGCAGCGCCGGTGGGCGATACGGTGACGACGTGAGCTCGGATGAGGGCCTCGACAGCAGTGACGACGACGATGACGGTGATGACGATTTCATACTGACGAAGAAGCGGGGAAAGCTACCCGCCAAGGACTTACTGTCCTCTGGAGGGAAGGGGAAAGCAAAGGGCCGAGGGGGGCGGGGTGACGCTATCGGCAAGCGAGGCCGGGGGGCCGGAGGGGGGTCGGGGCAGGCGAAGGGTACGCGTGTAGCTGTCGCCGCCACCGCGGCCGGCAATTCCTCCGCTTCCAAGGCAAAAGAGCCGCGGAAGCTCGTGGTGTTCGCTCACCACAAGGTGAATGGTTGTTCGGCGGATTGGAAACCTGTCGCTTTTTCCCATCGTGGTTCTTCCCGGTTTTCATTATTGTCTTCAATTTAATGTGAAGCTAGAAATCGTTCAGCGCTGACATTAATTTCTTCTTGTAATTCATCATCCAAGGCCCTAGCCGTTAGTGACTGCATTGGAGGGGTTTGAGTCTTGAGTCTGTTGGTGGAGTGATATATGCTTACGGTATGCATAATTCCTAGTAGGTGGCATGATATCGCCAGCACCCTCCCTCCACGTGTCGCCAAGTTCTTGCGTGTGGAGTTTGTCTTCAGGAGTTCTTCCAGTTCTTCAAGCGACGGATACAGGCAGAAAAATGGTAATTTCGAGCCCCCCCCCCCCCCCCCCACCGTCGTTCAGTTGGATACATTCCTCGATTTGGGTGCCGATTCAATGACGTCGAGGCGTGCGGGAATGGCCGGGTGCGAAACCCGGCCGACTCGTGCAAGGAGAACTCCTCGTCCATCATTTTTCGGCATTTGACATGCTCTTGGTTGCGGAACAATCGAACTCTCAGTAATCGGCCCCGCACGCCTGTTTACGGTGTTCCGTATTCCCGTGTGCAAGGAAGTCGTTTCCAGGAGCTTTTACTGGCATGTACGGGACGGGATGGTTTATGTATTCCATGTGTTCTTTAGGTCATTTCGCATGTTTTTTTTTTTTTTCTAGGCACGCGTCCCTCTGTACCGTCTACACCCTCGCCCTCCTCGGTGAGTGTCCCGCCCACCGCCGCCGGACCGCCTTCGCGCGACTGATGAGTTCATGAGGAAATAGAACAGGGAGGGGGGACGCAGACCCTAGAGTATTCCCTACCCCTACCCCTAACCCAACTTCCCCGATTGCACGCTTTTATCCAACATGTTTACCTAATCGGATAGATCCTGAGAAGGCTACTGCCGCCGTCCCACGTGCACCACTCACCCTCTTGTTTGTCCACGGCCGTTTCCCGTGCCGTTGTGACAAAACAACAACTCTTATTCTCGAACCGTGTTTCGCAGGAAGTGATGGATGCCCTTGAGAGGGGTCTCGACGAGATAGGGGTCTGTTCTGTGCGGATCGACGGCAGCACCGCTCAGGTCAGGTCGTCATCGCTGTGCTGTACTGCTGTTCTGCTGTACTGGTTGACGTGGTCGCCGCCCGACCCGCCCTCGCCCTCGCCCTCGCCACGCCGGTTGGGCGTTTGTTGGAACGTGTCGTCGATCAGACCGGGAGGTTGCCTTCCCTCATAGTTCGCTACCTTTGCTGCTGCTGTTGCTGCAGCTGCTGCTGTTGTGGTCGCCGGTGTTGGTGTTGCTGGCGTCGCTTCTGCCCTTGTCCTACCCTACAATGTTAACACGAATGGCCCGCGCGCTTTCGCTCTCGCTCTCGCTGGCTTCCTCAAACCCCTACCCTACCCCACCACAACACAACACAACACACGGACGACGCCGATCAACCCGTCACGCACGCACGCACGCACGCACGCACGCCATGCATGCCCGGTGCCGACAACGACAACGACAACGACAACGACAATGACAACGACAACGACGACGACGACGACGACACAACAAAAAACCGAGGCAGAAGAAGCGCCAGCCAATCGTCGACCGCTTCCAAGGCAGCGCCTCGGTGTCGGTGATCCTCCTGTCCATCACGGCGGCCGGCGTGGGCATCACCCTCACGGCGGCGTCGTGCGCGGTGTTCGCCGAGCTCTACTGGACGCCCGGGTCGATGGCTCAGGCGGAGGACCGGATCCACCGGTATGAAAAAGCTTTGTCTCTCCACTTTCGGCGTTTTCACACGCCTTTTTTTTTTTTTTTTTCGTGCTCTGATTTGGCTGGCTGTCCGCTGGAGGTTGTTTCTGTTTTTTGTGTTTTTCTCTTTTTTTGTCGGTGTCATGCGTGTGCTCTTTTTAGTCTTTGCCATGCGTGTGCTTTGTAATGCGTGTGCTTGTATATTGCGTGTTGCGTTGTGCCTCACGTCGGCCCTTGTTGTGTCGTGCCTTGTGGTATCATGTTGTGGCACTTGTAGAAGTCGCGTGATGTTTGCAGCCAAATGTTATGTAGGACACGTTTTTTCAGGTGTGTTCTTGAGCGGAAAGAGCAGGTGAGGGAGGGAGGAATTTTTCCGTTAAAGACGTTGCTGTTGTCGTCGTCGTCATCGATGGCGATTGTCGTGCCTATATTTGCGGGTCTTACTTTGGGCGATCGATTGATGGACAGGCCGTAGCTCGGTTGACCAATCAAAGTGTCGTGGCCAACAATGAGAGAATGGGCGAGGGTGGACTGTTCTAGCGATGGACTTGTCGTACCGTTCGTGACGATGTCACTGGCGGGAGAGCCGTTGTCTTTATGTGGAGGCTTAGACGTTGTTGTGGCCGGCGTAAAGTGTGTGTGTGTTGCGCGTTGTTACTCGACGCAGGCCTGCATATAATTACCTCCGACGAACGCCTGTGTTGGTGACAGGATCGGGCAGAAGGCCAAGACCGTGCTGATCCGATACCTCGTGGGTCGAGGCACCATGGACGACGGTGTGATCAGCACGATCCACCGCAAGCAGACAACGCTCAGGTCGACCGTTGGTGAGAGATGGAACGATCCCTACAGTAGCGTCATCCTTGCTCATTGTCGCGTTCTTCTCCCTCCGTCATCTGTCCCCGTCTCTGCCTCTACCTCTCTCCCCCCAAAGTCTCTCTCGATAACCGAACGGTTTTTTTGTTTTCGTGTCTCCACCACGATGTTGCGTGATGACTGCCCTCCTGGCGAAACAACAAGCCCCTGCGCAAGAAAAGCGGTGGAGCTACTTGCACCTACCCCCCCCGCGCGCCCCCGTACGAATGTCTCTCTCGTACACCGTGTCTCTCGCATGGTTGTCGGGTTTTACCACCCTCCCCCCCCCCCCGAGACGTTTGAGCCACCTTTGGCAAAGTAGGAAGGAACGATTGGCCATCGGTGATCGGTCGTCCTGCTGTGGGAACAATGCGACGTCCTCTCGAGGACGCGTGGTGATTGGTCCAACAACTAAGGCATGCAAAACATTAGAGTACGCCCCGCCCCCAAGTCGCAACGCCCCGCGCGCCCTGTCGTGATCCACGGTGGTGATGATTTGCTGTGCGTTTGTTTCCATTTTTGTGTGATGGATACCATGTACCGCGCGAAACCGGTAAAAACCGCAGGGCTCAACCGGGACGCCGGGGGCTACAGCAACGTGCCGGGCAGAGAGCACCGCCTCTTGAGTCCTGGGAACACCCCAAGCCCAGTCCCTCCCCCGGTGGGTGGCACGAAGGTCGGAGGGCGTTTGAGATTGTCACCATCAAGGCGTTTTCTTGTTTCACGGTATGAATGGCGTAGCTTTGGAGTAGATGGATTTGCGCTACATGTACACACAGCCGTACAGCCTTTTTCATTCTTTTTTTTTTTTCCAGCTGGAAGAAAAAGTGGAACCAGTGATTCCGTTCGGAGGCAGGCAAGCTAACAAAATCATGCCGTCAAGCGAGCTGGGGCTTAGGGCATGGCCTGGCCGTACAGCAGCGCGTGAAAAATCAAGCGAAATGTTCTGGGTGTCGGGCTTGGCCTGCCCTTTTTTTTTTTTTTCGTCGCCTTAAAATTTGTGCGCGCGGCATTTCTGCCGGACACGAAATCCAATCCGTGGTCACACAGCCCCCAGTGCGCGAAAATCTACGGTTGTTCAAAAATGCAGGGGGAGGGGGAGCTCGAAGCTCAGTGTTTTGATGGCTTGGAAATCAAGCTTGAGCACAAGTGTGTTGGCCGCAAACCGGCTATGTATCTTTCGGCGTGACTGACTTTGTATTATTGTACGCGTCCCCTGCGCGTACCACACGCAAGCGACGTCTCGAGAATGTGACATGTCGAGAATGTTGCTCGAGCCTTCTCCCGAGTGTGGACACGATAGCATTGTCTATTCCGGGCACCCAATACCCAATACCCAAGGGTGCACGAAGAAGCATCTCTTGGACATCTAGGTGCCCCCAGAACGCCTATAGGGGGTACTGTAAAACCAAGTGAAAATGAAATTCTACTATTATACTGTACGGCAATAAGTTAAACACGGCTGATTTATTTTTCTTCCATTTCGGCCTCTCTGGTAGGTAGGTGTCGCTATCGCTTTTCTTGTTGCACCCTCGGAATACCAGCCATTACGGCACCAACCGTGCAACTGTCGCGGCGTGGTTCTGCCTTCCCTTTGGGCTCACTCCGGTTTTCCCCCCTGTCCTACCGCCTCCTGTTTCCGCGGTGACTCTTTCCCGCAATTTCATTGCACTACTTAAACCCAGGCGATGCCCGTGTCCATGCTGTACCGCCCCGAGCGGTCACAGCGCAAGCTCGAGTTTGCACCAGCGGCATCGAGTGAGCAGCAGCGTTCAGCAACGGCGGCGGCAGGGGCGGCGGCGGCGGCAGGGGCTGATCCAACAACCGCTTCATGGCTACCACCATCGCCAGAAGAGAAATGGGCGTCGTCATCGTTATCATCCGGCAGACTGCAGCAAGGCGTGGATTGCGTGGATCTTAGCGGGTCTCCCACGAGAGAAGGAGGCATTCCTTCTTCTTCTTCTTCTTCTCCGCATCGTCTTGATGGCAGCGGCGGCACAGGCGGCGGGGGCGGCGGCGGTGTTGGAGGTGGCGGTGTGAGTCCCTATCTTCCCGCTGCGAAGGCTGCCGGCGCGGCCGCGGCTACCGCCGCTTCTTCTGGTCCGTCGCTTCCCCAGCAAACTTCACCACAAACACAACCGTCGCCTACGTCATCGATACCACCACCATCACCATCACCATCACCATCGGCAGCAGCGGCGGCGGCAATGCAGTTGTCTTCCGGTGACGAGACCAATGCCTCCGCGGTAAAAACGACGGCTGTCGGTGGCGGTGCGGGAACCTCCCAACAAAGCGGCAGCCAGCCTCTGTCGGCGGGATCCCAGAGAGAAGGGAGGCAGGCGACGACGGTAGGCGGCGGCGGGGCAGCGAAGGCGACGACTGTCCTCTCGGCTCAAGTTCAGGTAAACAGACTCAGTCACTGGTGGCTTCGCACTTGATGTTACCAGTCGGCATCGTTGTGATCAGGTACGGGGGTGGGTAGGCCGTAGTTGTAGGACCATTGACCACGCTTCCTCGATGGGACGGATCATTGTGTGGGAAGGGATTAGCTGGAACGTGCACACACTGCTGAGGGGTTGTGGAACGTGAGCTAACCAAGTATCCATATGCCGGTTCGCTTAACGTTATTTGCGTTCGGCTGTCGTCGTACATGGCATACAGGAACGCATCGCTCGCAACAAGGCGATGGCGTTGGAGAGGCTGGCCCAGCGCAAGAAACAAAAACAAGGGGAGCAGCAGCAGCAGCAGCAGCAGCAGCAGCAGCAGCAGCAGCAGCACAATCATCGCCGCAGTCCGAATCCGCAGATCCTTTCTCAGGGCAGCAGCAATGGAAGCAATAGCTGTGGTACATCTCCGTATTCCCAGCAGGAGCAAGACAGGCCACCTCGAGAGAAACCACCGCGGCAGCAGACTTGGAAGGAACAGCGGGCACAAAATCGGCAGAAGCTGCAGCAGCAGCAGCAGCAGCAGCCACGACCAGAGCGGCAAAGAACGCCGCAACAGCAGGCACGTTGGCAGCACCAGCAAAGCGTCTGGAAGCAGCATCGAGAGTTCCACCGATCCCGCCGCGGAGGCCGGGGCGCCGCGGGTAGCGGGAGGGGGGCGGGGGGGGGGCACGGTTTTTGTGCGGGAGGTGTCGATAGATACGTCGGTGGTGGTGGTGGTGGTGGTGGTGGTGGTGGTGGTGGTGGTGGTGGTGGTGGTGGTAGTAGCAGTGACGGTGTTGGCGGTGGGGTGTGGTCGGAAAGTGGGGGCGGCGGGAGCGAGACCGGGGTCGGGGAGTCGGCCGGGGACGAGACAGCGACGCCGAAACGCCCCACCGCAACGATAAGAAGAAGCGCGGATTGACGGCAGACGGACGAGGAAATAAATCGGGTTGCTTCCTCCCTCCTCCTCCTGCTGCTGCTGTGGTATTGTACCGGAGGGTTTTCCTTGATACACACAGGCGTGTTGTCGTTCTTCATGGCGCCGCTTGCCTCTCTTTGCTGTCATGTTGTCGAGACATTCATACATGCGAGTCAGACCCAGCCGCGTCATGTTTATGGGCTTGTATCGATCTTGTTGGAGCGTGTTGGAGGGACGGGCCGCGTGTGTATCCGAAGCGTCCACAAAAAAACTGATCGCAACTAACTGCTGCGTACAGCGCGAGCAGGAGCTGTCTGTGAGAACCACTTTGAGACGGACGCTCACGGCATTGGAAGTAATATGCATATGGGATGTAGATGAAAATACATCCAAAGCATGAGCCGTCGTTCGTGCGCAAGTATTCCATGCTATCGTATCATGTCGGTTGTACCTGCTACCGTAGTAGCACGAAAGCTGATGGACAAGAGTGTGGCCTTGCTCGGCGCTTCCGGCCCTCACCAACGCAGCCAACCTTCGGCAATAGCCGCGTATCAACACCGGCGAGGGAAGAAAAGAACGTCCAAGAGGGGAAAGTTTCAGTCTCTTATCTCTCCTGGCACCTCCAGGACCAAACACAGAAACACCCCCCCCGACTATCTTCTTCTGCTTCCTTCGCTTACCACCGTCTCGCTCACAGCTTCTTTGCCTTGCAAGACCATACATACAGGGTACCCGCGCACATCCCACCCTGTGTTTTGCTAACAATTTTCGCTTTCTTCCTTCAATTCAATTCAGTTCAGTTCCATTCAATCTCCTCCTCCTCCTTTCCCTCTTCCACCGCCCTCTCTTCTCTTGCTAAGCCCGCGTTCTACAAAGTCTTCCTCCGCCTCTTCTTCGTTCTCCGTTCTCGCTGTGCGTGTTATAACTCTGCTCTGCACCTCTGCACACCTTCCCCCCAGAGTCTTCCTATCGACATGACACACAACCGAAAAAGTAAGCGACCAACCTCCGCGCAGACAAAGAGGGAAGCTGTTGAGGGGGAAAGAAAGAGGGGGTGGGGGTGGGGGGCGGGGGCGCACGCGCGCCCCCGCCCTCGACTCCACAATCCCAAACCAAGCCGTCCGACCTATCAATCAACCCAACCCCGTATTTTTTTGCCCTTACAAAGGGTCGGTCAGCCTACCAAACAAACTTCAAAGGGTAGTCTCGGCGAAAAGACTACCAAACAAGCCTCTTCGTAATCGAAGGTGGTGCTGACCATCAACCACACAACGTCCGCCTCAAAAGATAAGACGGTGCTGCGACAACCTCACAAAAACATAGTGCCAAAAAAACCAACAACTTTAGCGCGCCTTCTCCGCCATCTTTCCGCGCTCCCCCCTCCGAACGAGGGCTTGAAGTGGGAATGGCATGCGTACATGACGAAACACCTCGTCCCCGTCCTCCTTCCCGAGGCGCAACACCAGCAAAAAAACCAACAAAAAAACGGCGCCGTTTGCTCCTCTGCTGAATCTATTTCTCTTCCGTCTCTCTCTCTCTCTCTGCCTCATGCTGGATCCGCTTTTACATCGAAAAAATCGTCGGCCGTTGAAAACGACAACGATCTGCGGGCTGCCATTTGAATCAGCTACAACAACAAAAAAATAGGACACGAAATAATGAATTTCGTGAGCAGAGAAAATCAGAACACAGCAAGACAAAAACGCGCACCTGCATAGAAAGCAACACGAAACGGCCATGTAAAACGAGGGCGCAAGCGGCGGGGGCGCCCCCTCTGAACAATGTCGCGTGCCACTCGGGAAAGAGCAACACGGTCAGATAAGGTGCACCCTTCCGTTGCAGCAGCGTTCGCCAGTACGACCCGCGCAGGCCGGGCGGCCAATAGGTGGCGCCCCCGGCCTCTCGAGAGTTCCGGACAGTCTACACACCGCGCAACAACAGCAGACAACCCGAAACTCGCCCCTCCGCATGAAACGAAGCGAAGCCTTCAATCTAGCTGTGAGGGACAGGCCATAAAAGGCTCGCTCATCTTCGTCGTTTCATTTCCCGCTTCCTCCCCCCTGTTTCGACCAACGGATGTCTGCTGCAAGAACCTCCCGTGTTACCCCCCCCCCCTCCATCATCCACACTCTACCGCGCCCCCAAAAGAAAACCCCCACCTTGCTATACAAGGATTTTCTCCCCATACCTGAAGCCTCTTGATAAAGAAGAGACTTTAGCATTTCGTTTGTGGGCAAAGCACCTAAGTTTTAAGTAGTTAATATAATTAATCCCTATGTGTTGAATCCCCCCCCCTTCCAGGCAGGCCGTGCTAGGTCTGTTTCAGATTGTTTTTAGTGCCCTGCTCTTGTCGCTTTTTACAGTATCCAATGAACCAGTGGTCCTGCCGTGCTAACTGATGTGGTGGACTGAATGCATCAAAGAACAAAAAAAAAAATCGAAACAGCACCAACAAAAAAAAAAAGGACGCTCCAGATTCGAACGTCGACTGCCATCACAAACCGGGAAAAAAAAAAAGATCTGGTGAAAAAAATGAAGCAAATCGAACAACAAGAAGTAGCAGCCACGTCAACGCCATGGTCATGACCTAGTAAAATATAGAAATATATTGTAGTCTATTTTTTCATTCCTTGACCACGAATCGTTGGGGATGATGACGGCGATCATGTTTGACGACGGCGACGTGGACGATGGACTAAAGGACGACACTGAAGGCGGGGATTGACTGACGCTTGTGACCGGAAGACGTCGACCACGACGTAGTTAGTTGTGCTGGTGCTCGACGACCTCGTTTCTTGCCCGTTCTCTCTGCTGTTGCAACCTTTCCTGTTCTCTTGATCCTTTTCTTAGTCAAGAAAATTTCGTTTTCCGTCTCTTCTTCGTTTTCGAAAAAACAACAACAATTATTTCCTGTCCAACCGCACCGTCAGGCGGCGCTCGTGCAGCATGGTGTTGTTCAGCTCGGTCACCGCGGTCTCCGTCTCGGTGGGGCTGGAGTACTTCACAAGCCTGCCAAACGTAAAAAAAAAAAAAGTTGAACCAGGGGGCGACAAACGAAAGAGAGAGGGCGGCGGAGCGCTTAGGCAAAACCCTGATCGCCGATCTTCGTTGCGGCTGCGGCAAAAACGTTGATTGCAGGCAACAGCAGCACCGTCAGCATTCGTTTCGTGGTTTCGTGAGGATAGTTTGACAACCCACGAGCGTCCGTGAACGGGCTCTATCCCCACCTAAAACAGGAAGCAGAAAACATGAGCAGGGTTTAACGCTGCCACTTCCTCCGCACACGCGACTGCCGCCGCTCCAATTACAACAGCGGTCACAGACTGAAGACACGCGTTTCGCCCCCCCCCCCCCCTCTCTCCTAAGGCATGCAAAACATAAAGAGTACGCCCCCCCCCCTCTCTCCCCGTGGTTACCATCGGGGTTGGGTTTTCGTTGCTTGGCAGCGATGTTGTAAAACAAGCCGATCACTTCGTGAGCTCGGCAAGCAGGTCACCGCTTTTTTTTGTTTGCCTTTTCTTTTTATTACGTAGCCATGAATGGTGGTCGAGAAGATTATGTTGTGCGGGGTCGAGAACCCTCACTTCGTGCAAAGGGGATGATCGCACCACGTCCCTCGGTGCTTGCCATCGGGATTGGGTTTTCGTCGCTTGGCAACGACGTTGTAAAACAAGCCGATACACTTCGTGAACTCGGCAACCAGGTTACCGGTTTTGTTTTTACCTCTGTTTTTTTTTTGCGGTAACCATAATGGTGGTCGAGTAGAACATGTTGTGCAGGGTCGAGAACCCTCACTCCGCGCAACGGGGGATGATCGCACCACGTTGTGCTAAAAAGGTCAAGCATCCTCGAGGCAGTTACACAGTGCTTATAACTGTCTCTGGAAGTGAAAGCACCAGAAAACAAACTAAGTCATACGCAGCTGTCATCCGTACGCAAGGAAGTAAGCACAAGATGCCGAACACCCTTAGCAGGATGCAGCGCACCCTTCATGCGACTCGCCGAATACCTCACGGCGCTTCGCGCTTGGTGATGTGAAAGCCTGAGAACCCGGCGTGCTCCGTCCCGGTTTTGTAGGGATGCGAGTTCAATGGTCTAACGACTACGGCATGCACGACTATGAGTACACCACCCCCCCATCCCAACTACAGCAACACTGCTGCGGGTGCCAGCTTTCGGACTTGTGTAGACGAGAAAGGGCACGGCGATGACACAGGGGATCGACATGTATGCTCGTAGTGATGGAATACGCATTACACGAACGAGTGGCGTTTCTGTTGTGGGGGCCGACGGACCGACCCATCATGATCGGGTCAGGGCACTACAAGACTGCGATCATGACTCTCACCCTGCCCGAAAGCGTCTCACCCTTTTCGAATGCATACTTCCAAGAATAACTTTCAAGAAAATAGGAGCGTTGTTATTTTCTAAGGAAAACACAGAAAATACGCTTTTCACAGAGACGGAAAGGGGCTATGACCGACGAGAGGAAAAAAAAATCTCCCCAAGTATTTAGTGATAGGTACCGTCAAGGTTAGGGTGCGATCGAGTGACTGATTGACTCACCCCCATCCCTTGGAGCGTCCCGAAGGGGCGATTTGCACGTGCGCCGAAACCACGGCCCCCGCAGTCTGCACGCGTGCCCCCACAAAGAAATACATATATAAACAGGAGGGGAGGGAAGACACGGGGGTGGTGGACGGAGGAAAGCTAAGGCAAAAAAGGGGAGCGAGTCGTCGGGTGGGAAGGAGCAGCAGATGTGCACGCGAGGCAAGGCGGTCCAAGCGTGCCTGTGATAAAAAAACCCCAAACAATTCTGCAGCATTTCATGTATTTTGGTCGACCGTGCTCGCGTCGTAGTTAGACTTGGTTCCTACGTATTCTTGTAGCAGGACAACTTAAGATCGCTTAATTTCTTTCTGCTGCCTGCGCCCACATGCTCACAAGCGGTCAATCCGGATCCCTTACAGATCAAACACGCGCCTTCGACTGCCTGCCACAGCTGGCTGTTGAACCTCACAACCAGGAAAAACGGTAAGCATACGACTGCACCACACAGCAGCAATAGGGCGACAAGGCTCGACGCCAAGGCTGCATCATCACAGCGGCAGGCACACACGTTGCCACCGCCGCCTCCGCCAACCGCAAATAGCTACTACCTCCCGTTCATCCGGCGCCATCGCCGCTATAACCTGGCGGTTCGATCAAATTGCCGAATGCCCGTTACCTGGAACGTAGCAAGAAGGTCGTCGTCCGTAGTCCCCCACGCGAGGTTGCCCACGAAGACGGTGCACGCGTCCCCGCCCCCCCCCCCTCCCC
>FN648468.1:67931-80953 GCA_000310025.1 Ectocarpus siliculosus
CCCCCCCTCCCCCCCCCCAAAATGTTTTTTCCCTCCTGTTTTTCGGGCCCCTTCCCCGTTATACCCGGGGGTTTCAATAAATTTCCCAAACCCCCTTCCCCGGAAACTTACCAAAAAGTTTTTCTTCCTTTTCCCCCCCCCGGGGTTTCCCCCCAAAGCCGGGGCAGGGTTCCCCCCCCCCCCCCCCTCCGCCGTCGCCCCCTCCCCCTCCCCCCCCTCCTCCTCCTCCCCCGCCGCTGCTCCCGCGGCCGCGACGGCCTCCGCCTCCGCCGCCTCCGCCGCCTTCCCCTCCGCCCCCGATCTCGCGGTCCTCACGGACCTGTTTGGTTGAGAGAGGGGGGGGGGAGAGAGAGAGAGGGAGAGAGGGAGAAACAGAGGGAGAAAGAGAGAGAGAGAGACATACATACACAGACAGACAGGAGAGACAGCAAGAGAGAGAGAGAGAGAGAGAGAGAGAGAGAGAGAGAGAGAGAGAGAGAGAGAAAGAGAGAGAGAGAGAGAGAGAGAGAGACAGAGAGAGACAGGACGATCCAACGGTGCGGGTGGTTTGATCAACGAAAAAAGATGGGCATCGCGAATGCTGTATCGTTACTCGTCCAAGTCGGGCCTCTTCCACGCATACCGTGCCGTACCGTGCCGTACCGTGCCGTACCGCACCTTGTTTGATGCACGAAGGAGGCCACGCGGGTCGGTCGACACTGACACGGACACTCGTAAACTGCACAAGCGAATCGCGGACTACCATGCTAATAGTTCAAATCCTACTCCGACGTGCGTCGGAGCTTGGTTGAATCGTGGAGAGAAAGTAGGACGGGGGGGAGGGGGGCTACGTGCACGACAGAGATAACAAGCTCTAGCTCATGATTGCCTCCCCCCCTCGTAACTAAACAGAAACATTTCGAACTTTCAAGCAAACTCCCCCCCCCCCCCCCCCCCAGGGTAACATTTTGGCTTGTGTGCTCCAAGTGGTGTGCGCGTTCGGACCCCTCCTCCCAAAAACGCTATTCACATCTCAAAGCAAACCCACGCAACCACGGAAAATATACAGGCATGTGTGCTACCCGGCAACACACGCTACACCCCAAACTTGTTCAGGAAATCCGCCCATCGGGAATGACATAGAAACTGCCCGTTCCCAGTGGCCAACATCAGAAAAGCACCACGGTCACAGCCCAAGCACCAGCAAAAAGCAACAGAGCGCCGCACCTGGATGGGACGGCTGTCGATCTGGTAGTTTTGCATCTCGGAGATGGCTCGCTGGCCTAGCTCCGGGGTGGCAAACCTTCACGTAGCAGCAGCAGACGGACAGACAGACAAACGTGCAGCAGCCACGCAACACGCAAAACGGGTCATCGCACTTCACACATGAACTCGATTGTTACACAAGCGAGCAAAAAAAAAAAAAAAGTGGACGTATCATAGTCTTCTGAAAAGCCTAACAGCGTACACAACAGAGATGCATGTTCCGCGTCTTGGGCACACACTATTGCCAAGAAAAAGAAAAACTTCCAGTCAAACCCGCTATTTAGTGGAAAGCATTGAAGGAGACAGCAAATGTTGAGAGGATTTCAAGCCTCTTCTTCAGCGTGTGGAACGACGAAATAAAGCAGTGACTATTCATTTTCGAAGGCAGAATTGCTCCGTGTTTGTGTGGAAAAAAACAAGGCCGAATCTGTGCAGGTACGCAAACCAACAACTCATGTACTAGAGCGCGGGCCCCGTGATCGTACAAGGAGCGGCGCAAAGGCCCGCCGCGTCCACCGCGCTACGAACCTTTGTCCTAGACTTCAACACCCATAATTACCGTATTCCTAGGGTCATGCTACAAATGGCCGCTATGTAGGTTTCAGTGTCGGGGATGCTTAACGGGGCTCACAAAAACGCATGATGCTCAACTTCCTTTCGTTCTGATACAACCTTGAGCACGAACACGTTTTAACTGCCACCGCTCTCTCTCTCTAGTCTCTTTTTTTTTTCCAACCAAGCGCGGCGCTATGTATCTGCTGTGTATCTCGTCTCGACAGCTGTCTTTCCCTCTTCTTTTTTTTTTTTACCTGAGGATGCCGAAGCCTCTACTACGGCCCGCCATGTTGGTCTTCACGTGGCAGTCGTACGGCTCGTACGGTGCGAAGATCTGCTGCAGATCCTCGTCAGTCGTGGACCACGGGAGGTTGCCCACGAACACTGCGGTTAGGTTTTCGACGGTGCAGCGGCAGCAAGTCGGCGTCGGCGTCGGCGGCATTTGAGCGGGGGGGGGGGGGAGGGGAAAAAAAAACAACGAGTGGCATCCTGTCGGTATAAAAAACACACTCCCAACAACGGCAGCAATTCGGTGGCGGCGGCGGCTTCTGGGGGGGGGGGCGGGGGGGGTGATAAGAGAACAACGAGTGGCATCCTGTCGCATGCGTACTTGTAGCCTCGGCAAAACACCCGCAGCAGCCGCAGTGGAGGTTGTTGAGATCGACGCTCCTCTCATACCCGGCACGTGTCGCCACGGAAAAACCAGCTACAAACCGAGGGAGCAAGCACGGCCAATGCCGCGACCCACCTGCCTCCCACACCCATTTTCAAAACTCGGGGGGAGGAGCGGAACGGGCGGTATGTCTCGCCAAGAAAAAAAAAAAAAACTCACCAGGGAAGCCACCGCTAGCCTCCACCTCTTTGCGGTCGAGTCGGATGTGGATGGGCCGCCCCCCTAGGTCGGCGTTGTTGAGCTGCTCAATGGCCGCCTCGGCGATCGCTGGGTCGGCGTACGTCACCAATCTGAGCGAAAAACAGCAACGAACATCAGTGTAACAACCGTGGACAACATACTATTATATAATAGCAACCCCCACTCCATAAAGAAAACTAACATACTCGAAGCAACAACCACAAGGCAAGCTCCCCACGCTTTGTTACTAGTCTAAGCTACGACGGCTTGTAGGTTGTACATACAAACGGCTTGACACGCACGCAACGGTCCGCCGGTTACGGAGTCAATAAAGACAACACAAAAAAGAACGCTGTGGTCGACGCATGTCTTCGAACACCAGTGCAACATGCTTCAGTAAACCACTGCCACCACCTGTTCGCATTTCGAACAAAATTTCGCTGACTACGTAACCGGGTGAACACGGGGCATGGAGATGAAAACGGGCACACCATGTAGAAAAAAGGGAAAAAGGCGCTGCGTGTGGAAAACCCATTGTCTACCGCGGGGTACTATAGATGGGGTCGACGCACGTACACACGCGGAGGATACCCAAGACTCGGAGTGGCGGCCAGGCCAATCGACGCTGGCGCCGCAGCAGGCTACGCGCGAGCGCCCGACGCCGATCGATTTGCATGCACAGACAAAAGCTTTCGGCCATGTACTTGCAGCCCACGTTGCTCTACGTGCGACACGCCAAAGAAACAAACAACGGAAATTGTACGGTAGTAGGTGGGGGACACGGGGTGACGAACCCCTCGAGTGCTTCATCCCCCTTCGCGAGAGCCGTTGATTCAAGACGGTTGGTTCGTGGTTCTCCCACGGTTTTAGCGGGGGAGGGCCGAGGGCAAGGGCTGGCCACGGAAGCGGTAGGTGCCCAACCCGCTGTCTCTTCCTCGGGAACGTACATACGTTGGGGTGTGTTGAGGATGCACAGCCCCCCCTACCGCTCCGCTTCTGCCCGGACGCTCATGGTTTGGTATAATGTAGCCATACACTTGGTTCGTTTTCACCCGACACTGTCGCTATCGAGTATGTTGCACCGTTTAGAAGGAGACCGGCGGGCGTACTCAGGCGGCATCGATGTTCTATTGCTGTAGTCTTGGCACGTAGGGTTAGACTTCCCTCTGGTTGTAATTGGCGAACTCGTTTCTCTCTCCGCCTCCATTCTTTCTCGCTCTGTCTCGTCTGTCTATCTACCTGCCTGCCCTCCGCTACTGCTGTGGCATACCAAGCACTCTGTTTTGCCTTGCCAAGACTGGCGTCTCTTCCACGGCTACTGCAATGCTCTTCGTGCCAACTGCAAACACACGCGCGTGTCTGTTCTTTGATCAACCTCCCAGTGCGGTCCAAGCCCATGCACAGAAACACATCACCACACACATCTTTTCACCCCTTGTCTAGGAAAGTGTTCCGTGTATTTTATCCCGCTTCTTCAAGAATGGCGTCTTTTTGATTCATCAGTCCGCCAGCGCGCGGTCGAAGCAATCACAGAAACACACACATAATCCAAAACGCGTGCTCATCCAAAGTAGTAGCAGGCATAGCAACCACGTGCCGTTTCTTCTGATATTGCTACGGTATCTGTCTTTCATCCGGAGAGTAGCGTAGACTCCCCCATGGCGCTCGGTCAAAGGATCCCAGATCGTGGCCAAAAAGAAGCACTTTGTGTTTTCCACCGCACTGAGACTGACGTCTTTTCACTGGTCAGCCGGTTAGCGCCGTCGATGATCACAATAAAAAACGCGCCCCGTCGATGCACAAAAAAAAACATAAAACCTACACACTTACCCCCACCCCTTTGAGCGGCCCGAGTCAGCGTGGCTCTGCACCTCGGCAGACACGACCTCTCCGAGAGACCCCATGAATGTCCGGAGGTCTTCGCTAGTGGTGCCCCACGACAGGTTGCCCACAAAAACGGTGCTGCTAACGGGAGCGGCAACGGCGGCAACGGGAGCGACAACTGATGCTACCCCTGCAGTCGTTGGGCGGAGGGACGCGCGGCGGGCGAGGGGGGGGGGGGGAGAGCAAAAGTTGTTTATGAAAGTTGGAAGGTCTTGGCTGTGCGTTGGGAACATGGTTATCGAAAAAAGTAAATCTGTATCTACCTTGATATCCACTAGTGGGTGAAAGAACAATAGTGGGAACGACTGGCGTGGTGCTGGAGAATAATATACCTATTTTATTTTTCTTAATATGACACAACGAATCCATCTCTATCATAAGAGTCTGAGACAGATCAGCAATGAATTCATAGCGTCAGAAAGAAAGGTGGAATGGATACACGGGCATGGGCGCGATACAGCAGTAGCACAACACCAGGGGAGGGTTTGCGAACAAACCACCTGCTGTAGTCCCGTACACAAAATAACAAAAGAGGGGCGGTATCTATCAGCATCAGTCGCAGCACGAGCAGCAGCAGCAGCAGCAGCAGCAGCAGCAGGTAGGTGTGCCCTATACAGACTTGCAGATAACGAGACTCGGTCGCTACTTTATTAACAGCAAAAAACCTACCGTAAAAAAAATAAAAAAAGCAACTGCTGTGCTAAAAGGTTTCGCGCCCCCTCTTGATACCGTGTGACGAACGTTTCTAATGCACTGCTAGTTACGGCATCCAAACGCGTATTCAACATAGAACCAACTGGCGACGGAGGGTGTATGCGTGGGTGTGTGATGATGCTCTTTAAAGCTAAATTTATCCGCAGTCATGTGCCCATCAGCTGCCCCCGGCCGTCCGATTTTTCACATTTTGCAATTTCGACCATATTTTCGCCACGCCATATGCCTTGTATACAATCAATCCAGGGTTCCAGAGGGTCGAACGGGTCGTCGCATGAAATCCTTCGGCTATAAATCCTTTGGGAAGAATTTAGGCGGTGATGGCTGAAGTAGGGGGCGTGTGTGCCACTTCCCCGAAGGTGTGTTCGTGTGTGTCTTCTTGTGTGTCTGCTTTCCACCATGAGTTGAACATTTTTTTGTCTGAGAATGAGAGGAGGGGCGGGGATTGTATCAAAAAGAGAGAAAAAGCGGTGTGGTTGCTGGTGCCCTAAGCGAGAGAGAGATCGCAACCAACCAAGCCCCAGCTTATTGAGCAACTTTGGAAGCGCAGAGGGCCCCCAACGAGCCCGCACAACCCTACAGCGCCGACCCAGGATGGCAATGATCCCTAGTTTCTAGTGCGGAGGCTGGTGAGTCGGCAGAGCTCTCTGCAGGAGCGCGGCAGCCGATGGTCTTTGCATGGCGTGGTCAAACGTACGCACAACTTATGTATGTTCAAACAGGGTCATATGAGCAACTCCAGTACAGCCCGTACACCCGCCCCACCGACCCTTACACAAGCGCATTCCCCCATGACCCCCAGCCAACAGCCAAGGTATAGATCAATGCTAGGGTCAAAGGGAGGCTCGGTGGGCGTCCCCTGCAGCGGTGCTAGGCTGTGCGTGCGTTGCACACATGCAACGAGGGGCCGAATTTGCAAAACCTGGTCCCAGCACCTTTTTGCTAAACATGACGCCTGCCTTGTATACCTCGGGCAGCGCCTCTCCCCCCGCCCAGCAATCAAAACAGCAGCCCGCAACACAACGCCCTCTCTGGGAAGCGTAGAGCTAGCGTCGGGGAGAGAGCCGTGACTAGACAAGTCGGTGACACGCAGCAAAAAGGCTCGCCTTCGAGGGCAACCGGCCACGGACCCTCTTGCAATCCTCTGCGTGTATGGAAAAAAATCGAACATGCTGATACATGTGCCGCATCCAACCTCTACGCTCTCTTCCCCTGAGAGAGCCTGACAACCCCCACCTTCCATCACAGGAGCTTCCGCGAAGGCAGACATGCTTTCCTAGCGTCACAAGCGAAAGCGCGGGGCGAGGGGGAGCGGAGGAGCGGGAGCAACGTTGAATGGATCGGATCCGGCTGTTAAACGAGGGACGAGAGGGTCGTTCTCTTCTTTTACCGTGTTCCGTGCCGCACCTGTACCGTATTTTGGCAAATTCGCGGAATGATCCGTCTCCTATCTCCTGTTTTGGGAGAGAGGAATCTTAATCTTTTTACAGCATCATGTCTTTTTTGTTGCGGGCAACTACTGCTGTATACTACTGCTGTGTACTCTGCGATCCTGTATGTACGTCGCGTCAACACGCTAAATCTAAAGACTATTGTTCTTCCCCTACCCCCCACACACAAGTCGTTTGCATACCACCTTTTATAGCCAGGATCAGTGTCGCACGTACAAGCTCTACGTCGGTTATACTGCTGTAGACAGCAGTACTACAGGAGCAGCACATATACCCCCTACATGTAGGTGTCGTCGACGGCGCAGGCACACATGTGGACAAATCATCGTCCATGACATCAAACATTAGAATTTAGTCTTGAGAGTTCTGGAAGGTGTCCAACATTATTATAAAGAATTAGGTCTGGGTAAGGAAGGTGTTGTACCATATGCATTAGCGGGAGACTGCTGTACGTACGCTACGTGTACATATATATTTCTTGCATTTTTCTGTATCGGTGTTGTCGTATGCAATGCTGATTCATATTTCGTGTAACTGCTGCGTAGTAGCTCTACTGTACGTTGGCTTCCTTTCTCTTTTCCGTGCCCAGAACTTCGAATCCCCATCCTTCTGCCCACTTTGAGGGCAGGCAGATATACTGGTGCTCTCATAAAAGAAATGTGGCCCAAGTACCTATGGTGGAGATACATACTGCTGTAGTGTGATACATATGCAAGTAGTTTAGTGTGATGTCCTCACGACGACCACAATCAACTTGACAGCAATTTCACCATGCACACGACCGACCCACAGACGATCCCGGCCGAACATCAGACGAACGATTGTTTCCACCGCCGCCGTGAATAGTGTGTGCCAGCCTGTCGTGTGCATCCTCTCATGCAAGGCCGCATGTCGCTTAACCCCGGCCGGTCGTGAAAGCACGTACTTGCATACCTCAACGTGTAGATGATGTAATTTCGCACAACAGGGACACCAACACGGCAACCAGTGTTGTTATTATTGCAGTTGCAAATATGAGATCGGCCGTGGATCTTTCTTGTTGCCGATAGTTGTTGTGCGCCCGGCAGGAAGGCTGTTTACTTGATCGAATCCTCGGCCGAGCAACCAAGGACACGCCAGCCAGGATGAAAGAAAATCAAGACAACAGCAGAACTAATGATCGAATGCCTGCACTTTGAACCCCATACTTGTTTGCGCGCCAACCCTGGAGTCCTTCTTTTCGCTTTGGTGGTTTATCAGAACAGCCAACCACAGACTTCATAGGTCAGGTTCAAGTGCTTACGTGTTCGTCTTGTTTGCAGCCTTCCAATAATAAAACAGTTCCAGTCTCCGCTCAGCACCTTCTAAATTCCGTACCGGCCTAACTGACGAACACGCCTTCCAGGGTACACGGCAACAAAAATATTTCGACAAATAAATATGGACGTTGTTAGTAACTCTTGATCATCACTGTAATTCTACACTTCATTTGTCCACACAGTCTAGAAAAGTTACATATTTATACGGTGGCGACGGATAATGTGCCGAACGACTTCATCGAAGCTCGGCGCACAAACCCTTGCGCACACAACGTACAAGCGAAGAGAGGAATTGATACAAACAAATCGTGAAAACTCAGACACGCACGGAACGCAGCAACGAGCCCCAAGCCAACGGAATTCATGTACTCTCAGGGCATGCCCTGCATAGGGGTAGTGCCCCTTTCCGATGTCAAACAGGGCAGCTACAGCCACACAAGGACGCCGAAACCAACAGCGACACAAGATATTATCTCAATGCTGCCGCCAGTTTGAAACGTTACCCTCTCGACTTGATCCCATCTCCTCTCACCCCCCACCCCAGACTCTCCGTACATGAGGAGGGTCTCTTGCGTGGCGGAATAGGGAGCAAAGGATAGTCAGACACCACACTATCCTGAGACACGTGTGTATAGGTGCAGCTCAAAAAGTCTCGACTGCAGGCAATTTTCATTCCTTCCAAAACAACATCAAGAACAACAACACCAGCTTCGAAAAAATCGCGCGACAGGCTCACGTCGATCTTCAACCCTCTCCTCGAAGAAACAACGGGCGTCCCCACAAACTTAAACACACACACACTGCGTGCTTCTAACCATTGTTAAGTACGACGAACGCCAGGTGGGTGCGCGATTTTGCTACGACCTTACGAAGCCATGGTGTTGCTCGACGCAACTCCCACACGTTGCCCGCTGAGACCAAGTTTCTCCTCTTGAGCGCCGCCGTTCGGATCGCGCGCGCGCGGAACGTCTAGATAGTGCCGAACCTCCAGTACAGGCAGAAGAAAGTCACCAGAAATTGAAGACACGACATTGCTCTATCGTAGTATGCCGTCAGGCATCGAAATAAGGTACAACTGTTCATGGATCAAGACCAAGGTAAAGAGCGTCCAGACCATCCAATTGTTCGTAGAACCGCATGATGATGCTGTGCGAAAAATCGAAAACAAACCAGACATACTTCACTAACCCATGCACACACAAGGGTACACCCTCTAAGCAACCCTATATCCCACTCGGGGGGGTTGCGTTTTCGGCCACCACAGAGCCGCACAGAGGGCGGCCGAGCCAGCCCCGCCTTTGTGGCACTGGCTAAGGGCACACGATCCGCGGCTGGTCACATGACGTCACCGCGGGTGGGCGCCGAAGTTGGCGTCAGCTTCTTCTACGGAGCGACGGCATTGCGCCTTGCCAACGACAAACAAACCAAAACATCAATCATACGTCCTCATCAATATTCGTAGCGACCCCATCTCCGCGCGGGTTTGTCCCGTTTCTTGTCTTCTGTTTGGCTCCGGCCTGGCCTAGCTGTCGGCAGGAGTGGTGCACACAACTAGTACCAAACGAAACGAACACGTTTATGGAGAGAACGGAGAAAAGAGTGACGAACATCAATTATTTTTTTGTTAGGATGATCCGAACTGGGGGTAGCTTGTCGCAAGACGTGTGTTGAATAGGGTGTCGGCAACTCGGCGAACTCGCGCCAAGGAGGAAAGATGCGCTGGGTTTGTTGTATAGACTTCTTCTTCACATGAAAAACATGGAGTCACATGAACACATGAACACATGAACACATGGACACATGAACAGACATGGACTCACATGAACACATGAACGAACTGCACGCACACGCGCACGCACCATCAGTACGGGGGCGACGCAGTATACAACAGGGGTACCTTGCACACCCTGGAAATACATTCCACGTACCACACAATCCTACAACCACTTGGCATTGCTACAAGAATATCTATCAGCCCCCCTGCTTGTGACCATGCCATGTCTTTTTCGATCCTCAATAACTCCAAAACACAAGAAAATAAAATCATTAACTCAATTCAACTCCAGAACAATAGCCTTCTTGGCTAGACATCAATACCCTTCCCCGATCATACCAGTTATAATTCTTCGAACTTCAGCGAACTAATTGCCCCCCAGCCTAGAACACCATCCATTGAGAAAAACCATAGGCAAATATGCAAAATATTGCCACCCTAGTTGTTTGATCGCACACAAAATAAACCCAAACATAAAAATATTAATCCATACTCATTACGAAGTTACGATGAAACTCGAAATTTCCCACGTTAAGTGCCTTCGTGAGGAAGTCAGCATGTTGATACGCCGATTCCACGTGAAAAATCGAAATCTCCTTCCTGCGTACCAAATCCCTGATAAAGTGGTGCCTTACGTCGATGTGCTTCGAGTTACTGTTGCTAATTGGGTTCTGTGCCAACTGAATAGCCCCCTGGTTATCCTCGAACACCGGAATACACGGCATACCGGCTTCTGGCAACATGAAACGCCATACTTGCCTCAGAAACAACACTTCCTTCATCACATCCGCAAGGGAGACATACTCCGCCTCTGTCGTGCTCAACGTAACGCACTTCTGCGTCCTCGAAAACCAAGAAATACATCCCCCCCCACACATCACCAACCCTCCTGACACAGACCTCCTATCGGCAGCCTTATTGCATAGTCTGCGTCTGCGAGCACCTCCATGCTCAACCCTGCTACACTACCCCTCCTGAATGTAATAGCCAAGTCACTAGTCCTTACCACATACCCCAAAATACCAAGACCTGCTCTCCAATGAATTTCTTTGGGAGAGGCACACTACCGTGCTACCGCTCTCACTGCGTTCGCGATATCTGGCCTCGTTTGCGTTGCCAGCCACATCAATGATCCTATCAGCTCACGAAAAGGCCTTGATACCACTTCTTCATCTTGGTCAAACTCTGAAAGCTTCAACCCTACAGGAAGAGAAATTTCCTTCCCGTACTCTACCCCAAACTCCATCCCCAACTCTTCAGCGTACGTCTGCTGCGAGATCTTCAAAGTCCCTGCATCCCAATTTTCCAACAATAAAATCTCCTCTACCACCTGCTCCCTCAGGTTGTGATCGCTGTTCACAACCAAACATCCTGTGAAAACCTCGAAAATAAAATCCTACTCGTTCAGGCTCGACCTCGTACTCAAAAAGACCAAACACAAAGCCGAAGCAACACAAACCAAAGCCAAAACAATGAGAACACCAAATAAGAAAAGTCACACCATTTGTCACACGAAGTATTTTTTTTTTTTCCGGCCCATCAACCCCAGCGCTTTCATCCATCCCTCCTGCCACTGCTTCTTCCCCGCGGTAGCCACCCTCGCCTCTGCCGCGGCCACCCTTTTCTGCTGGCATCGCCGCGGCTCGGGCTTCATCAGGTGCCACGTATCCGCCTGGTTGGGGTGTGTGCAGCTGTCTCTCCGGAGGGATTGACTCGGCAGTGCAGGGGAGATGGCGCATCCGAAAGGGAAAGGTAAAGGCAAAATCAGTCACCCAAAGCGTCAATTTAGCACGTGGCACTGCTGGGGAGAATACCTTGCAATACGCCCCCTGTTCTGCGCAGCAGTGATCGTTGTCTTTCGCATTCTGTACGACATCATGGTTACCTATCAAATCGAACGCCAATCTATGACTGAGGTTAATTACTCCTCTTTCGTAAAAGTGACACAACGATTCTTGCGATTTGTCTGACAAGGTTAATTATTCCTCGGTCACGCAAACAACAATGTTGGATCCATGGTAGAGCTTACACAGCTGTGTTTCTGATCAACAACCCAACACATCTTCTTCTTACTGGTGTGCAACCACTGCGCTGCTTTCGTGCATACAGTGTTCTGGTACGAAATGGAGATCATTTCCATGTATTCCTGTCGGTTACACAGACCCCTGACCAAATTTCCAAGTGTATCCCCCTACAACTCCTACCGCTAGACATGCAACAGACTCCTGTTCGTAACACGCAACTCATTGTCGGTAGAGGGTACAAAGATTCATGACGCCTTCGCATATCCCGTTATCGACGTGAACGCAAAAATAATGAGTCGGAGATCAATCTCTGCATTTTAACACAAGAGGGACAAAATATTCCCATCAACTTCAAAGCACTCAAGAAGGTATATGCAGCAGCTTGGTTAGGATTCGCTGACACTCTCATCTATTCTTTCAGTTTCTGTGGGTGACTGGCAACCTTACGTGGCGTAGTAGCCATACAACCTCGCAGTTTTGTGGGTGACTGGCAACCTTACGTGACGCAATATCCATTTAACCTCGCAGTTTTGTGTGGGTGACTGGCAACCTTGCGTGACGCAATATCAATTTAACCTCGCAGTTTTGTGTGGGTCACTGGCAACCTTACGTGACTCAATATCCATTTAACCTCGCAGTTTTGTGTGGATCACTGGCAACCTTATCAAGAATAGAACGCCCTTTGATGGGGTCTACTGCTGTACCTCTCAGGAAAAACATGTGCAAGATGATGACGCGTATGTATGCAGAACTCAACAAGGTGTGCTGTAGGTTTATCGGAGCACACCCAAACGAAATCGACGAAGACCATACAACATCCGAAATTGGCTCTCAAAAACCTGTACTCTAACCTGGACATCGCCACTAGAATCGAACACACCCGTAAATGGGGCTACATGTATTACATACAGGACTGACACGGATGGTGTCCTTAGGGGGTAAGACTTCCCTGGTTTCCTCCCCCGGGGTGTTGGTCCTTCGCATTGCCCGCGCGAAGGACTCAACGAGACGGTCCTCCAACGATCGTGGCTGGTCTTCAGGTTGCGGGTCTAACGCTGTTCCAGCCGGCCGAGCATGCCGGGGATCGCCTCCATCGGGGGGCTTGTCCACGCTCTCTGATGCGGGACGCTTCTCTTCGGTAAACTTGATTTTTTCTTGTACTCCCTTCTCCACTTCCTCTTTGATGTGCGCCGATAATGCTTGGCGGTCCTCTTCAGTTAAGCT
>FN648468.1:81053-91637 GCA_000310025.1 Ectocarpus siliculosus
CGTTGATATCCAGGGTCGTTCCGTCCCTTCCTGCGCCGCCGTGCCTTTAACCTTCAACACATCCCTCAGCCCCGTGTGGTTGTTCGGTTTGCGTTTGACGCATAACTTTTGGGCGGAAGATATGCATACCGCGCTGAATACGGAAGACTCCAGAGATGCTTCCAAATTGAAAAATTATCCCAACAACCGAGGTGCGAAAATCATCAACGATGTCTGATTTTTTTCTTTGTACACTTGTCGCACTCTGTTTCGATTGGGGCAAACCGATTTGTAGAGTAAATCTTCTTTGACAGATCGGCGCCAGGGAATTTCCAAGTTCACAGCTCGACGCCAAGCATCTCCGCAAACGCTCTGGGGGATACCTGCTTCTCCGGCTAAACCTCGACAACACCATCAGCGCTTTCGTAGGCTCGTGATATTCCCGTGCATGTCGGACCCCTCTTCGTTCCTTCAGCAACATCTCGCTGCGTCGTCCTTTGGCCTCGAGGCTAAACTTTCCGGGTCCTCGCCCATTTCTCCGTGCTAGTCACAGCGGTCACGCTGTCGATCAGGCCTGTTGTTTGCTGAGACCTCGCCACATGCAACCGCGCGTCGACCACGCGATCCTGCAAGTAGATTGCCGAACTCTGCCTTGTTGCTTCATTACTTACTTGCCGAATGCGGCTCGCTGTCTTCTTCCTTGGACAAGGGCGCGTGAGCCATTCCGTTCCTCACACAAGGGGGAGAAAACCGGTATCTTTCTCCCTTTCCGTACAACGACTGCTTGCAGCATGACTTGTCTGTCGCGATAGCGGTGTTCCGTGCACTACAGCAGTACAATTACCTTTTGTGCCGATGTTGATGCATGGGCATCAATACTACGACACATCAGTGTCAAAGTACCCGAGGCTGAGAGACTGGAAGCGGTTGACTCGCGAACAACCTGAGGCCCCTTTTCTCTCCCTTTGGTGTGTGTGAGAGGCATCACTTCCCTTCTGGCGGCTATCCCTTCCCGGCTCTGTCTCGTTGTCGGTGCATGGTGTGTGGTGTGTTATATGATCACGCGATCTGAGGGGGCTTCGCAGAATCGTGAAGGGGGTACTTGGGGACAGCGGGGGGCTTTTCCAAGAAGCAGAGCCGCCGTGCGTGAGCGCGAGCGTCGGCGTCTGATCTCTCTAGCGCGTGCATGCTAGAGGGCTGCCCCGCTGACATACTCAGCAGAATGCCTGGCCCTGCCACGCGGTTGGCGTTCCTATCGCTGCTGGCTGGCGGCGCATACTGCGACGCTGCGTGCTCCTCCGGCACTCGTGCTACCGCTGGTCATGACTCGGCCGCCGCGTTTGTCTCGTACGTTCCTGTCACTGCATCCTTCAACCCGTTCTCGAGGGTGCGCAGGGCGGCCAAGCGGGCCATACCAGGGACCAGACCAGAAAGGTGAGTGGTGGTGCGCGCTTGTGAGCGGGTGCCGCTTCTCGCGGAGGCTGGGAGGCGGTTGCTTCCAGGGTGAAGCGCCGCGAATTTTTGTTGTATCATGAGATCATGTTGATGTTGGGTGATACGCAGGATGCAGCTAAGCGGCGAGTTGGGCCGCCTGGTTGCCTTGTATGCGTTTCGACTCGATGTCGGTTTGCGGTTTGCTGAGTAGGGGTCTCGCCAGGCCATGCTTGACTCACAGCGGCAGCAGTATGGGGAAAAATCGAACCCATGATATGAGGTTTAGCTCACTCTCTTGTGTAGCTACGTGGAGCGCCGCGCTGCCTGTGGGGGATTGCCAAAGAGACCCGGACCCGCTGCTGTGTGTGTACAGCAGCAGTTCTCAATGCATGCAGCTACAAGGAGCGATCGAGCAAGAGCGTAGAGCTGCGCTCATGAAAGCCCGTTCATGAGATGACACCAACACCACCACCATCAGCAGCACCCATGTGTTTTTTATCCCACCAACGCCCTCTTCGGTGTTCACGAGTATGCAGATTTCCCTCTTTTTCGGCCGTTGGCACTTGCGCATGAACATCCGCCGTGCACATGTCCTCTTTCTTCTAAAGCTCCTTGATCTTTTACTTGCCTTTCCTCACATTAACAATCGCTGGTCTGTTCTTCCTTACAAGGAGAACGCTTATGATGTTTTATGAAGCACGAAGGCCTTTTCAGTTTCCGTTGTGCCGAAGGACCGGCGCGAGCCGGCGGTATGGATGTTTACCAGTTTGGGGTCGACATGGTCAAAACTCCGCTCCATCGCCGATATCCGAACCAATGGGATATTACAGAAGTGCACAAAACGCACACACGTTCTTGCCGGCGATAGTCACACTTCTGCTGTCCAACTGGATTATTTCGCGAAAGAAAGCATCTGGGTGGAATGGTAGAAGTTAGAGCTGCCGTCAAGACTGGCAGCGAGTGCCGTCATGGGCAAAAATATAGTGCTCCAGGATTTGCTCAACAAACAAGCAGAGTTGTCCCGCCCGGCTCACCAAGTGCTTGACATCACCTGGCTTTGGCACACAGGTACACATTCACTGCGTCTGTTTGTTGAGCGATGATAACACTTTTGTGTGAAACTCAAAGAGACCTGCAATTTGTTCACGGAGTCGTTGGTCATACGGAAGTCGCTTGCACAATTCTTGGTACCCATCTCCCGTGATCTAGATAGATTGAAAGAGGAACGCATCCCTCGCAATGCTACACGCGCATGGTCGAGGTCTTAGGGGTGCAAACCCCCGGCATGACGCTTGATACTGATTCGGATGCGCTTGTTCGCTACAAAACCAGTACTGCTGTAGTGTTTTGTGTATGCAAGGTTCGGTCTGGTACTGCTGTACCTGTAGAGGGGGAGGGAAAGAGCATTGCAGAAGTGTTCCTCGCGCTATGGCGGGGACGGGGAGGCATGTATGTACCGCGGAGGAATGGAACTACTGCAAGTATTCCTCGTGTCCCCGGATCTGCGCTCGTTGCTAGACCAAACACACCGCGAGCTAAATTTTTTCACGGGACGAAAAAATCCATCTTCTGTAACCGTAAATAATGGGATCACCATTCGTGCACGGGACAATGCTCATCTCATGCTTTAAACCTTCAGTGACGAGAAAACGCTGGGGCAAGCTCTCCCGGGAGGACGTCCACTGCTGTCGTTGACCCCCGTCAAGGCCGAGGGAAGCGATGGGGCACCCACCCCGCCCGCCCCGAATGCCGCTGGAAAAGACGGAGCTGCATCGCCGCCGCCCGCCGGCAACTCAGCGGCGCCTGGGGGGGCGCCTCCAGCGGGAGGCAGCATTAAGGAAGCCATCTCGGCGTTTTCGAAGGGTGAGAAAGTTTATATGTAGGGAGATGAGGCTACGATATTTGTGACGGTGACAAGAGAGACCTATCGGCCATATGGTGCTATTTATGCGAATACGAAGGATGTGCGCAGGGTTTGATTTTCATCACGTGCGCGGGTGTTGTACCTGCTACGTTCGGTGATAGATAAGGTTTATAACCCAAAACCTCTGTTGTCTGTTGAGTTTTTGTGCGTTCTTCCGGGCGAGTTCAGTTGTAGAATGACACACAGACGAGGGGCGGGTTGTGCTCGTGTTTGGCGGCAGGGAATCAAACACTCCCTTCCTTTTTGAAACCTGAAGGCATGTATTGCTTTTTGTGTGGCGATTCAATAATAAGAGCGATGGGGAGGGTGGGAACAGGTTTTCTAGAGAAGTGGTTGCGGCGTCCACGGTCCTTTGTCAGGCGTACCACATGCCGAATGGCCAGTGAGCGCGTCATTTCGCTTGGAGCTCGCCATCTGGCTAAGTACCTTTCCCCAGAGAGGGGTTGAGGACATGCCAGACTTGATGGATGTGCCGTTTAGAGAAATAATCCACCTTGCCTCTGAACGGTTTTGTTGGCCGCGTGAATGGATGTGCCGTGGTTCGGTTGATGACGACCGATTATGCATGCGTATCGATGTCCATGGACGCTGGTGACGACGACCCCTATTTTTTCAACAAGGTCCTCTCTTTGTTTTTTCTGTGTTTTTTATCCCTTGCTTGTTGTCTTCAAAGGCGAAATTGCCAAGTCTGACCTGGAGAAGCTCGTGAAAGAAAAGGAGGCGGTGGAACTAAAGGCGGCAGGAGAACGGCAGGTAATATTGTACTACGAGGGAAGTAGGGTCGAAACGGGTCGGTCCCATCATGCCAACCCGATACTTGTGCTCGGTCCGTGTACCTCTGCAGCAATATCTAGTTGTTGGAATGCTCGGATCGGTCAGGCGGTTATGCGATGTGTCTCATGTATACTGATTTGTGTGTGTAAGTTGTTTTTTCTCTGAGCCATGACCGACCATTCGTCGACGTTTGTTTTTTCTTTCGCGGTTGGTTTTGGTATATAGCAAGCTTTCTTTTCTCTCTCTCTCCGTGTTGATACCCATGATGTGCTCTATTTCACAGCAACACATAGCGATGGGTAAGGTTTATCGACGCCCGACACGCGCGTGACCCCGCGCTAACGAACGAACGAACGAACGAACGAACGAACGAACGAACGAACGAACAAACGCTCCAGGCGGAGTCGTTGCGACAGGCTGCCCAGGCCAAGTCACAGCTCGCCGCGAAGGAGAAGATGGACGCCCTCATGGTGGCCGGGGCGGCCGCGACCGTGGGCCTCGTCGCTGGAGGGCTGGGAGATGGGGCGTTTGCGGGAGGGGATGCCCCATGGGCGCCACCTGTGGGCGCGGTGGCCCTTGGGGGGCTCGGCTACGCTGCAGCCACGGCGGTGAGTGTGTTGATGGGAGACCCTTTGGGGTGCGTGTGTGTGTTGGTGACATCGGTCGTACTCATGATGCAGGACTGCTGCTGTAGTGGGTGAAAAGACGTCGTACAGCTAGCTAGCTGTGCGCTGTTGTTTGCCAGTGTCGTGTTGATTTCCGGATTACTACCGAGAGAACTTTCGAGTAGCCCCCCCCCCCCCCGGTGTTTGCCATCGGGTGTTGGGTTTTCGTCGCTTGGCAACGACGTTGTAAAACAAGCCGCCCCCCCCGGTGTTTGCCATCGGGGTTTGGGTTTTCGTCGCTTGGCAACGACGTTGTAAAACAAGCCCCCCACTCGGTGTTTGCCATCGGGATTGGGTTTTCGTCGCTTGGCAACGACGTTGTAAAACAAGCCAATTCACTTCGTGAACTCGGCAACCAGGTTACCGTTGTTTTTTTTTACCTCTGTTTTTTTTTTTGGCGGTAATCATAATGGTGGTCGAGTAGATCATGTTGTGCGGGGTCGAGAAACCTCACTCCGCGCAAGGGGGATGATCGCACCTCGTTGTGTTAAAATGGTCAAGCTTCCTCGAGGCAGTAACACAGTGCTTACAACTGTCTCTGGAAGTGAAAGCACCAAAAAATGAATGAAGTCTTACGTAGCTGTCATCCGTACGCAAGGAAGTAAGCACAAGATGCCGAACACCCTTAGCAGGATGCAGCTCACCCTTCATGCGAATCGCCAAATACCTCACGGCGCTTCGCGCTTGGTGATGTGAGAGCCTGGTCCGGTGAGAACCCGGCGTGCTCCGTCCCGGCTTTGTAGGGATGCGAGGTCAATGGTCAAACGACTACGGCATGCACGACTATGAGTACCCCCCCCCCCCCCCCCCCTCTCCACACTCGTGTGTTTTGCGAGTAGTGTTGCTTACGATGCTGGCGGTGGTGCTGCCCGTGCTTCGTCTTCGGCGGTAGCAGCACTGCCGGACGAGTGCGCAGCAGTTGCTGTGGTCACGATGACGTACAGGGAAGTTTGGATGACCTCTAGCCAGTGGACCAATGATGTGCTGCAGTGTTTTTACTAGCTTCTCTCTCTTCTTATGCTTCTCTCTCCATCTCAATGCCGACGCACAAAGGACGGTGTGGTGGGGGAAAACACCCGCAGGGTGATCGGAGGGTTCGTGGCATGGCTGCTGGCGTCCTTGAAAGAGGCGGCCGCGTCAGCCGTGGACAGCGCGAAGTCATCCGCAACTAAAAAGGTACCGTATTGTACCAGGCAAAGGAAGATAGCATTCAGCAGCATTAGCTGCCATGGTTGGTCGGGTCGGGGGTCGGCTCGAATGGATGTTGTAGGGGGCATATGTGAGTGTCTCGTTCGAAAACAACCCCTACCCCAGCTACGAGCAACCAAAGCTGTTGGTTGTCGCGTCGCGATTTACGGAGAAGGGATCGTTCCCAATTACCCAACTTTTCATTTCTTTTAGTTGAGGAGACAACACATACTGTAGTATGCAGTACGGGACAGCCGTAAGAGAGTCATCGCTGCCTCTTTCAGTCGTTTTCCCCTCGTGTTTGTCTCTGTATCGGTCCGTGTCTGGTGCAGGTTTCGGTTTCTAGGCGATTCCCTCGCGTAACCCCCCCCCCGCCCCCAAAGCCCCTTTGGTTCGTGTCTATGTACCAGAGTGAAACTGCTTCGATGTTTTTTTGTTTTTTTTGTCATGGCCTCTTTCCTCAAGAGGCGTGCCGAGGCGTGCACCGAAGTGGCCCTAGGATCAACTGGGCGCGTTGTTTTCGTGCTGCTGTTGTGGTTCCTGTTGCTGCCTTTTTTTCCCTCGTCACCCACGTTCCGTGACGACGATGTACGTGAACGCCACACGGTTTACCCACCCTGCGGTGCAGGTGGACGAAACCGTGGCGAGCATCAAGGCCGTCCCGGACAGCGCTCAGGCGGCGGCGAAGCAGAAGGCGGACGACCTGGTGGCCTATATCAAGAGCATCCCCGACACGATCGCGGGTGCCGCTAAGGTGCGATCGATTCGTTGACTTTGCTACACAGGCAGATGGGGGGAGGATCACGAGCGAACCGCGAGAAGCTGCCGCTGTGCGCCGCGCGATGTGCCTGCGTTGAACCTTGAAAATGGCCGACCAACGAACAGTTTTCAAGACTCAACTCTGAAACCGCAGCGGACATCTCGTTAGGATTTTGAGTGAAACAGACCGAAAACACTCTAGTCCCACTGAGATACAGACGAAAGCTGTGTAAGGGATTCGTATTTCGATTACATATATTTGGGTATCTGCACTACGAAAAAATACGTGTCATCACCTGTGCATCATACGTTTGACGGCAAAACGCCAACCAAACACCGAACCAACCAGGAGTGGGAAGGCCTCGGCTGTGCGTTGATCGCACGAGAACCATCGCGAAATTGTTTTTTTCCCCGTGAAACATGTGGTTCGGTGATCGATGACCGAAACGGCAGGCAGCGGTGAAGTCTGCCCAGGACGATGCCAAAGCAAAGGCCGACTCCATCATCGCGGACATCAAGGCCGCGCCCAAGAACCTGCAGAAGGAGGCCGCAAAGGCCGGGGAAGCCGCTCTGGGAGAGGTGAGGGAAAAGGAGTGAACGCGTTGGAACGTGAGGCGTTATGGTGGAGGAAACGGTGGGGTACAAGAAACTGTACACGGCGTAACGCATGGCGGCCGCAGGAATTTTTTCGTGGGAAAGGTTAAGGTTGTATCATTGCTGGCAGGTAGCGGAGCGAAAGCGATAGACCTCGAGGAGTGTGTTTGTTGGGAGTCAGTGTCACGGGAACGGAGGGGAGTCAACTATCGTTGCTTTTTGTGAATCGTTCGAAGATGGGGGAGTTGTTGTTGTTGTTGTTGTTGTTGTTGTTGTTGTTGTTGTTGTTGTTGTCTTCACATTAAAAACCGTTCCGATCTCTCTGGAGTGGGAAAGGTCGAACAAAGAAGAGATTTTGAACGGCAGAACGGAGAAGCCGCTATCGTGAGGGAGGTGGGCAAAGACGTGCGTCGGCGTAAGGGGCAGCCTTCTTGCGGTCGGGTGGGTGCTGGGGTTGGCGCAACACGATTTGTTGTCGTACTCCGTCCTCCATGCCTAACCCACCCAGGAGTTGACTGAGGGATGCGCTATCATTGCCGAGCTCATCTCACTGACATTACCGGGTTAATTTCGCATCACATCCAGAGCCGCCCCTCTTTTTTCTCATTTTTTCTCGCGTGCCATGATTCTCTTGGGCTTTTGCTGTGTTTGTATTCCTCCGTCTCTTGCCGCTATCCTCGTCGAGAAGTTGAAGAAGGTGCCGGATAAGGTGACGGATGCGGCAACAGAGGCCGCCACCAGTGCGGCGGACACGGCCAAGAAGACCGCAGACGCTAAGGTGAGGAACTTTTTTTTACCCGGGGGGGGGGAGTGGGAGGGGGACGGGTCCACGGAATGGACATCACAAAGGGAGGCGAAGGCCAAGGAATGACAGCCAAAGCACGCCAGGCCTTGACACCGAAGGCCCCTCGTGCTGCTGACAAACTGTCGGGGGGTGGTGCATCAGTTGTTTCTCAGTGCTTTGGCCTGAGCGGCTTCATGTCTGCACCGACCCACAGTCCTATCGGTAACCAACGAACTAACAGCAGCCCTAGTGACCGTGCGTTTTGATGGCGCGCGGGATACACGGCGTGATTCTCTTGTGCAAGGGTTAGAGCGTGCATGGCGTACAATACAGACGTGATTACATCGACACCAAGCACCGGGCGTACACCACTCATGTGCGTACACCAGTCAATCCATGCATCCGTTCGTGCACCCATGCGTCCACCCTTCAGGTGAAGGAGCTGACGGCCATACCAAACAAGGTTATCGGCGACGCGGTCAGCAAGGTGGAGGCCGTGCTGCCTACCCCGCCGGCACCAAAGCCGGCGGCGCCGAAGCCACCCGCCGCACCGAAGCCGCCCGCCGCACCGAAGCCGCCCGCCCCATCTAAGCCGCCCGCCGCATCGACGCCGGCAGCACCGAAGCCGCCTGCCGCATCTGCTGCCCCCTCGTCGCCAGTGAAGCCGTCGCCGTCGGCCGCTGTCAAGACGCCCCCCAAGCCCGCACCGAAGCCTGCGGCTAAGAAGCCTGCGGCTAAGAAGCCTGCGGCTACGAAACCTGCACCTGCGAAGCCTGCTGCTAAGTTCACGGCGAAGTCGGTGGCGGCTCCCGCTCCACAGAAGAAGGCGGCGGCTGCCGCTCCCGCCAAGAAAAAAATGCCTCCGCTCAGCGCGCCGTTGCGCACCAAGTCCGGGGTGAAGGCTACCTCTGCTCCTGTGGCTGCTGCCGCTGCTTCTCCGGCGAAGAAGGGCCCAGCCGCGGACGCTGCCCCCCCCGCCGCTGCTGCTAAGAAGCCGGCACCGTCCTCTCCATTTGGCGGCCTGTTCGGCGGCAATGGAGGCAACGGCGCGAAGGCTGCGGCAACGAAGCCCACGCCCACCGCTCCGGCGAAGAAAGCGCCCCCTGCATCCCCGCCCTCCGCGGCCTCCAAGGCCAAGGCCAAGGCCCCGTCTTCTCCCTTCGGAGGCCTCTTCGGCGGCAACGGTGGGAACGGCGCGAAGCCGGCGGCACCGAAGCCGGCGGCACCGAAGCTGGCGGCCGCTGCTCCGGCTAAGAAGGCACCCGCGCCCGCTGCACCCAAGGCTAAGGCTCCGGCATCGCCCTTTGGCGGCCTCTTCGGAGGCAACGGCGGCGGCGCAGAGAAGAAGAAGGAAGCGGCACCAGCAACGCCTCCGGCGGCGGCGGTGAAGAAAGCCCCGATGTTGAGCGCGCCGTTACGATCGGCCTCCAAGCCCGCTGCCGCGAAGCCCGCACCCAAGGCCGCTCCGAAGAAGGCGGCTCCCGCGCCGAAGGTTGTCGCGAAGAAGGCGGCGCCCGCGGCGGCCAAGAAGCCGGCTCCGGCTGCGTCCGGCGGCGGGGGGGGAATGTTTGGGATGTTCGGCGGCGGCGGCGGCGGCGGGGAGAGCAAAGCTGCTACGGGCCCTGCTCCGGCCGGCCGCAAGGCGCCGGCACCAGCAAAGGGAGCGGCAGCAGCTACATTCTTTAAACCGGCGCTCGTGAAGCAGGTGTGGGTGGACAGAGCGCAAGGGGGGGGGTGTCCTCTTATATTTTGCATGTCTTCAGAGAGCAAGGGGGGGTATGTTGCCGTCTGGGGTGTTTCATGTCTTGCAAGAAGGTCTCTCCCGCATTTGGTGGTGAAGTAGTTTTTTTCGCTGTTCTGTGTTTTTTGGTGATCTTGGTTCGAGGATGGAGGCCGTGGTTTCAGCCTTTCAGCTCTAGGGAGGGCCTATCTCCGCTACCACTGCCCGTGCGCGCGTGCGGTTGAAACTAGGTGATGCCTGTCTATTCAAGGGTCGTGTTGCTTGATATCCACGTCTTCCGCCAAAGGTTTGTCCTACCCGTATCACGCATGTTACACAGCAGTGTCACCGTTGGTTGACCACTACAATGTTGCGCCTCCGTCCACGCCTCTTCTCACCCAACCCCACCGCCCCCCATCGCTGCCATCCCCGCCCCCGCCTTGACGTGTCCTCGCAGCTGTCGAAGAAGATGAACGAAGACCAGTTGAAGAAATTGGATGCTATGACTGCCAAGTACGCCAACAGCGGCTCGCCCACGGCGTACGTGAACAGCGCGGCGCAATTGGTCGGGAAGGTGTGTTCGCCGGAGGGAACCAACCCACCACATCCCCGAGTCGACTGTAACGCGGCTGATCGTTGTTGGAGGTGTTTGGATGGGAGGGGGGTAGGGGGCGCGTGGTCGGAAGTCTGACTTGAGAGGGTTGGGGACAAATGCACGCAACGGGGTACCCCTGCAACAAACGGGGTACCCCGTTGCGCCCCT